>SJYV01022335.1:92717-148944 GCA_006410875.1 Neotragus pygmaeus
TATATATATATATATATATATATGGATTGAGATGACCAACTCAATACTTCCCTCATGATTGCATTACTGCAAAACCAAAAAAAAAACCCAAAACAAAACCTTTTTTTTCCCTTCCTGAAACTCAGCACTGTTTTATAATCTGCCTTTTATTCAAGATACATATTTAAGGCAAAGTCCAAAGGTGATATTTGGTGCTGAAATGTTTAAATACTCTAATGCAGAACTGTGGTACAGATGCTGTCTTTCACTATTTTTTCTGGAACAGAACCTAGAAGAGGTTACTTGTATAACTTAATCACTTTTGAGTTCTTCTGAAGTATTTTGTTTTTCTTTCCCACACTTTTCATGAATTTAAACCACTTTAAATTGAGAATACCTAAAAAATATTTGCAATGAAATGTTAAACTCATGATTTCTTTCATAAAGAGGCTTACTAAGAACACTGTGAACTGATTTTATGAGGCCAGCACAACCATAATACCAGAACCTGTCAAAGACATCACAAAAGAAGTACCCACAGCCCTCATTCCCTCATCAGCAGGGACCATGTGGGCTTCCCATTTAAGAGTCACATGGTCATATAAACTGCCTCCAAAAAACATTTGACAAAATCCAACATACACACATGATAAAATACTCAGCAACTAGGAATTCAAAGGATCTTCCTCACACTGATTAAGGGCATCAGGAACAAGAAAGGATGTCCACTCCCACCATTGCTATTCAACACAATATTAGTTTTAGCAAGTAGAATAAGGTGTGAAAAGAAAAGAAAAGGCATATATTAACAGGTTGAAAAAGAAATAATGTTCTTTACAGATAATGACATAGTGTACAAAGAAAATCCTAAGGAATCTATAGAAAACCTCCTAGAACTCAATGAATTCAGTAAGGTCACATGATAAGGGATCAATATTCAAAAATCTACGTACTAGCAAAGCATATGTGGAAAGTGGAAAAAGACAATATGATTTATAATCATTCAGATAAAATTAAGTGCTTAGGCGTCAACTGAACAAACCATGTATGGGACACATATTGAAATCTGTGAAATGATGAAAGAAATCAAAGAAGATCAAAATAAATGGAGAGACAAACCATCTTCATGGGTTAGAAGGCTCAATGTAGTAAAGATGTCAATTCTATCCAAATTCCTACTGGAAAACCCAGCAAGCTGTTTTGTTTTGTTTTTTATTTTAGGACAGTTCAGTTCAGTTGCTCAGTCAAGTCCGACTCTTTGTGACCCCATGAATCGCACCACGCCAGGCCTCTCTGTCCATCACCAACTCCCGGAGTTTACTCAGACTCACGTCCATCAAGTCCGTGATGCCATCCAGCCATCTCATTCTCTGTCGTCCCCTNAGAGACGGGCAAGCCACGTGATGCTTCACTCTCCAGATGGGGTTTCAGGGTGACCCTCTCTGATCACCAGGCTCACCTTATGAAATACAGCCTCTGATGAAATTCATGGCAAGCAAACTCCCTGCTCAGCATGGGCAACGCGTGATGGATGGGCCGGTGATGATGGATAGCTCCTCTTTCACCCTCAGTCCATGAATTCTGGTTCAGGAGACTCCCCTAGCAGGCGCTGGATTGTCCCAGAGATAACAGCACTCAGTCGGGAGCTGGGTTGAGGGCTTATTGCTTGCTTAGGGATAGCTACTGCCCTCATTACTCAGTAAAGCAAATTACTGCTGATGCTATAATGTTTAGTTCATTTAAAAACCAGTGGTTTTTAAATTAAACAGACAGCATATGGATAAAGATTCCAAGCACTGTAAAAAAAAAAAATCTCTTCTACAGTATGGACAAAACACAGAATTAAAGGGGAAGATTTATATATAGAAGCTTAATAATCCTCCTTGTCATCTGTTCATTCTTTGGGGGAAATAATCTTAATCCTGCATAGTTGATTTTTTTAAAACTACATGACCCTTTTTTAGTATTAGGAAATGAATCTGAACTTTGAATATGAAAAAAAAAATTGGGTGACTTTAATATGCCCGCTAACCTTGTGTCATTAATCCTCATGGTGCTTCTGAAAGATGTATGGAATGTATTTTTATCTCCATTTCATGGAATGTGGAACTAAGACATCCCAAAGCTCTTTAACACACTTAAGATCACACAGCAGCTCAGTAATAAAATCAGAAGTAAAAGCCAGCTTTTCTAATAAGAAAGGCTCTGACAATTAATCAGAAACACAGCAAGTCTGCTCTTTGATGACTAGAAATTTCATCTGAAACCAGATGATGAGGTGAGAAGAATGACATTGCCACAACTGGTGATTACACTGTTTCTTTGGCAGACTGTCAGTCCCCAAACTGGTAACATAATATGCAGACCCTGCTTAGATTTGGTACATCACAGCAAAGATAATGACTCCTAAAAATTTTTATAAAGAAAATCTTATTCTACTTTATTTATTTCATTTATAAAATTCAGGAGTCATTCCTATGGGAAACAGAATCCATAGACCCCAGTGGAAACAGAAGTTCCAATGAATAGCTCAAGATTAGGTAAGAAGACAGTCAAGTATATGGGAAATTGGACTCTGTCACTTCCTAGAGTTTCTGTTTCCTTATTCTGGAACTGACACTTGTTGTTGTTTAGTCACTCAGTCGAGTCCGACTCTTTGTGACCCCCATGGACTGTAGCCTGCCAGGCACCTCTGTCCATGGGTTTTCCCAGGCAAGAATACTTGATCGATTGGGTTGCGATTTCCTCCTTCAGGGGATCCTCCTGACCCAGAGATCAAACCCGTGTCTTCTACATTGCAACAGGATTCTTTACTGCTAAGCCACCAGGGAAGCCCTGGAACCAACACTGCAAAGTAGAAATAATTATACTACATTGAACAGATGTGAGAAAAATCACCCTTTGTATCCCCTGTGCTTGGCCTGATGAGCAGGTATTTAATACATAATTATTGACTACGAAGGGGTGGAATATGTATTCTATAAATAATCAATGATATTCAAATGGGCTGCTATCATTCTGCACAACACATTTCCACCTGCAGATGATACTGATGTATCTGGAGTTCTTTCCACTGCCTAATGCATTTCCAACCAAGAGAGTTCTTCCATCTAACTTCAACAAGAAGAATTTCCCATTTCTATAAATACCAAGGTTTTACACTTGTGACTACCATTACATCACTTTAATTGAACTGATAACCACTAATTCAGTGGTTTTCCAACTGTATTGAGTATAAGTCAAGGCTATAGTTTTTCATGTGGTCATGTATGCATGTGAGAGTTGGATTGTGAAGAAAGCTGAGGGCTGACGAATTGATGCTTTTGAACTGTGGTGTTGGAGAAGACTCTTGAGAGTTCCTTGGATTGCAAAGAGATCCAACCAGTCCATTCTGAAGGAGATCAGCCCTGGGTGTTCTTTGGAAGGAATGATGCTAAAGTTGAAACTCCAGTACTTTGGCCACCTCATGCCAAGAGTTGACTCATTGGAAAAGACTCTGATGCTGGGAGGGATTGGGGGCAGGAGGAGAAGGGGACAACAGAAGATGAGATGGCTGGATGGCATCACAGACTCAACGGATGTGAGTCTGAGTGAACTCCGAGAGATGGTGATGGACAGGGAGGTCTGGAGTGCTGTGATTCATGGGGTTGCAAAGAGTCGGACATGACTGAGCGACTGAACTGAACTGAACTGAATCACCTGGGAACATGTTATACGTGGATTCTCAGGTCTTTAGCAATTTTGTTCAGATGGAAAGGCAGAACTCAGCATTTAAACAAGAACTTCAGAGGGTTTTGACACAGACAGTCCAAGGAACACTCTTAGGAAGAAAAAAAAAAAGTCAATATATATTGGCCCTATCCCCAAAATAAAGAAATGGAGATTCAGAAAAGATTCTTGCCCAAGGTAACTCATTCATTCCATCATTCAGTCATTTGACAAATATCTTCTATGAGTAGAGATGATCAGACCCTCCTGTTACTTGCAAAACTGAAACCTGGTCTGGTCCCCAGTCCATTCTACTTCAAATCTTGCAGCCAGGTGTTATGGAAATTCCAAACAATATACAAGACTGGCTGGAGTGAACTCAGGAAACACTTCTTGAAACAGGCAAAATTTGGACAGAATTCTAGCCATCAAAATACAGAGAAAGGAACTGGGCCAGCAAAGATATTATTAATAAACGACAGGTGTCCAGCACCACCAGGAGAGTGAGGCAGAGAAAGTGCAAGGGTGATACAGCTCAGGAACCCCACTTGGCATATTTCAGGAGACTTCAAAGCCTTACCTCGTGAATCTCTTGGGCAGTTCTCACTGCTACACCCAAATCTGTCAGGATTCCCATTGGAACAGGAGAATGCCACCAGCAGTGGCCCCAGCCCTCCATACCCAAGTACTGTTGAGTCTCCATTGTCAGCCTTCTTCTAAGCACCTCCCTTCTCTCAGGCTTTTCAGCAGAAACAACCTCTTCCTCACAAACAACTTATTGATGCAGAAAAACGGAATATGATAGAAAGTGCTGCATGCAAAAATCAAACAAGAAGTATAAATATGATCTAGGATAATTCCTCAGGATCCAGGGGTCTCAGAAGGAAGAAGAGAAATACTCATCGAGATGCAGCAACATGGGTGGTTTCTCTGGGCCCTTTGGTTCTCAGCCTGGGCTGCATGTTAGAATCACTTATGGAACTTTTGAAAAAACACCGAGGCCTTGGCATCCCCATGACCACTGGAATCAAGAGTCCTAAGGTGGAGTCCAGACATCAGTACATCCTGAAATCTCACTGGGTGTTTCCAGTATACACCCAAGAGGCTATGAATCACTGATCTAATAAAGCAGAGCTTGAGAAAAACCAATACAGTGTAAGCATGTTGGAGCCAATGAGATGAGATTCAGCTGGCTGTAAATAGAGTGATTCCAACCTGGGACTAAGAGGTCTGGAATAAAGGCATAAGTAATCCAAGGAGTATGGACTTCCCAGGTGTCTCAGTGGTAAAGAATCCACCTGCCAATGTAGGAAACAGGTTCAATCTGTGGGTTGGGAAGATCCCCAGAGAAGGAAACAGCAACCCACTCTAGTATTCTTACCTGGGAAATCCCATGGACAGAACAGCCTGGTGGGCTACAGGCCATGCTGCTGCTGCTAAGTCGCTTCGGTCGTGTCCAACTCTGTGTGACCCCAGAGACGGCAGCCCACCAGGCTCCTCTGTCCCTGGGATTCTCCAGGCAAGAACACTGGAGTGGATTGCCATTTCCTTCTCCAATGCACGAAAGTGAAAAGCGACAGTGAGGTCGCTCAGTCATATCCAACTCTTAGCAACCCCATGGACTTCAGCCCACCAGGCTCCTCCGTCCATGGGATTTTCCAGGCAAGAGTACTGGAGTGGGGTGCCATTGTCTTCTCCGGCTATAGACTGTGGCATCATAAAAAGTCAGACACAACATAGTGACTAAACAACAAATCCAAATCCAGTGCAGCTTATAAGTGTGAGGCAGTCAGTCTGAGAGCAACACTTAGATCTTGCCTGTGGAGGACCTGAATGGTAAGCAATGTGTGCCAGGCTAGAGAAGTTTGACTTTATAAATAGACCCATGAATCTATTAATGTTACTATCTCCACTTGTCAAATAAGGCAGTTGAATCATGCACAGGTAAAACTGCCCAAAGCTCTTACTGCAGCAATTGTCCAAAAATAAATAAATGATTGACAAATCAAACTGATTTTGATACAGGCTGTAGAATATATTTGGTTGAATTATAAGACATCACCATTTTTGTAGGTTATAAATAGTTGAATACAGGAAACTTCACATGGCTTAGCCTAATACATTCCCATCCAATCTTGTCTATATTGTTTCTTATTCACGTGTTTATTCAGAAAGTCTAATCGTATCTTGGCCTGGAAGTCCTCTGCATGAATGCTCAGTCACTCAGTCGTGTCCGACTCTTTGAGACCCCCTGCACTGTAGCCCAGCAGGCTCCTTCGTCCATGAAATTTCCTAGGCAAGAATACTGGAGTGGGTTGTCATGCCCTTTTCCAGGGGATCTTCCTGATCCAGGGATTGAACCCCAGTCTCTTGCATCTCCTGCAACACAGGCAGATTCTTTACCACTACACCACCTGGGAAAACCAATAGTCCTCCAAAGCCTTCTGAATACTAATTTCACCATACCAGAATTGTCTATATTCATATATCAACTTGTCTTTCTATTTGTCTCATATCAGCAATTGGTTCTATGTGATAAAGACTATAAACCAAGAGAAGAGTAAATAAATGACTTTCCCTGATAACAAAATCAGGCTAATAAACTTTTTATAGGGCTATCAACCTCTGCAGGAAGAAGTGAGGTTGACCAGGGGGCTTCCAGCTTTCTGTCAGAACAAGGGCAGAACTTGAAGCCAAGGAACAGAAATGAAGTCTGTGAACTTAATCTCTGATAAAATCATTAATAAAATCAAAGAAGAAGAGGCACTTTTCTCCCCTTAGAATGTTCTGGGTATCAGGATATGCTAGAAGAAATTTTCCTGCCTCTAACATCTAAGTAAGGCTGGACTAAGGAAAGTTTAATATGATTGTCATTGTACTAATCTTATATGCCATCACAGGGTCACATTTTTTTTATTTGGTCTCACTCAAAGATTACTTTGAGTAAGCTCCATGAGGCCAAGACCCCCTCTGTATATTTTTATTTGACCCCTGACTTTTTAATTTGTATTTTTAATTAGATGATAATTACTTTACAATTTTGTGATGGTTTCTGCCATACATCAACATGAATCAACCACAGGTATCACCACCTCTGTCTTACTCAGCTCTTGATCACAAGTGCCTGGCCCAGAACATGATGTAATGTTAAATTGGATACATATTTTGGAAAGAATATGTTTTAAAAAGGGACTGGGCTTCCCAGGCTGCTCAGTGATTAAGAACCTACCTGCCAATGCAGGAGACATGGGTTTGATCCCTGGTTCAGGAAGAGACCCTAGAGAAGGAAATGACAAACCAATTCAGTATTTTTGCCTGAAAAATCCCACGGACAGAGGAGCCTGGTGGGCTACAGTCCATGGGGTCACAAAAGAGACACAACTCAGCAATTAAACAACAACAATAAATGTTTATAAAGACAGGAGTTGTTTTATTGATAGTCACAATACAAACAATGTTGGTTTTCTAATCCCAACTTGCTGGTAACTGGCTGTGTGATATTGGAAAAGTCATTTAAACTCTTTGGGCCTCCCTTTTCCTTTTGAGTAAAAAAGGGAATTGGGATGGAACCCGTCTTCCCCTCTGTAATTCCAGTGCACAGAAGAGTGGGTGTTGGGGCTAGTCTTGTGCACAGCATGGTAATTTCTGTACTGCACTCTTTCCTTAGTCTGTTCATCAGTCCTCTCTACACTTACCTAAGAGCACAGCAGAGAAGGGTAGAGAGTGCAAAGTTATGAACCAAATTACAAAGAATTCTCAGGAGGCTTCTCGGGGTATCTGAGTTTGCCTGACCACAGGAAACTACAACAGCAAGGGACAAAGCTTTGGTATGCAGAAGTTAGATTCTTTGTGTATTATCGATTCAATTTAGGAGCAATTTCTCAATCATATTTCTATCCATGAGTTCTACATTTTTGTTGCAGTTCAGTGAAGATTCTATTCCTTCTCTTTTTAAAAACAATTGAAAAATTATCATGAAAAGCCAGTTTCTCCCCAGTGGAAGGAGACCAGATAATACCATTGTCTTAGCAAGGTCAGACTTTGAAAGCTCTCTGTCCTTAAGAGGAGATACATTCCTGTAAGAGGTCAATGGCACATGTTCCAGGGTCCCACTCCATTCTGAAGGAGGGAAGGTGACCCTAAATACCACCACTTTTAATCTTCAATTTCCCAACCTCTTCATATTCCTTTTTACAAGGCTATAGATTGGATCAAAAGGACTACACTCTAAGTCAAAGAGAAAGGGGGAAAGGGGAAGAAAACACAGAGAAAAAAAGATCTGGCAGTCCCCATACCAACTCACCTCAAAGAAAAAAAGAGCCCTGAACTCCAGATACACATTCCTACACATGTCTGTTCTTCCCTGGTGGCTCAGTTGGTAAAGAATCTGCCTGCAATACAGGAGACCCTGGTTCGATCCCTGGGTGGGAAATATCTCCTGGGGAAGGAATGGCAACCCACTCCAGTATTCTTGCTTGGAGAATCCCATGGGCAGAGGAGCCTGGCAGGTTACTGTCCATGGGGTCAAAAAGAGTCAGACACGACTCAGCAACTATACAACAACAAGGATTTTTGTGCATCAGATCAGGAAATGAGGCGGCACTCAGATGGGTAATTCTTCTGCTCTCTGTGGCATTGGCTGAGGTTGCTCAGGATGTTATGCCTGGTGGATGGGTTAAATGAGGGTCCAGTGTGTCTTCATGCACATGTCTGGCACCCAGGCAGGGATGGCTTGGCAGGCTGGGCTCAGCTGGGGCCACTGGCCAGAGCACCTCAGCTGGCCTCTCCAGCACAGTGGTCTCAAGTAGTTGGACTTACGTGGCTTAGTACTCTTGGAGGAAGTTTTATAAAAAACCCAGGAGATGGAACCTGCCAGGTTCTTAAGGGCTGGCTAGGAAACCGGTACAATATCATCTCTGCCATTTTCTCCTGGTTATTGCAATCACTGACATACACATTTTCAAGGTAAAGAGATATAGACAACCCACGCCCACCCCTGCCCCACCTGCCCACAAATCTCTTCTTGGAAGAAAAGTCAAAGAACTTGGAGTCATGTTTAACACGCCATAGCTGGCCAGGTCCCCCCCAAGGTAACACTTCCTGAAGCATCCACATTTGCAGTTGTATGAGTCAACACAGGCTGCTGAGACCTAGAAAATAGTATAGGACATCTGCTAGAAAAAGAGGGAACGCTGAAAAAGAGGGAACACTGAAACCAATGCCAGGATTGAGATCTGTGAATGTGAAGAGAAAGAGGCTGCAGTGTGATCACTCATCATTGGCTTATGACACTCACGCTGAAGACAGGATCCCCTCTGAGGACACAGGACAAGCAGAGCTGGGCATCGATGATTCAGACAGGTAAGTAGACAGCAGAGGATGAGATGGCTGGATGGCATCACCGACTCGATGGACATGAGTTTGAGCAAGCTCCAGGAGCTGGGGATGGACAGGGAAGCCTGGCATGCTGCAGTCCAGGGGGTCGCAAAGAGTCAGACCCGTCTGAGCAACTGAACTGAACTGAACTGAAGTGTGATACTATGAAATGCCAATTACATTGTCCTCTGATCCCACTGGTGAGGAAACTGGGGTCACAATTCTTTTCAGGAAATGAGAGCTCTGAAAAATGGGAAGACTGTATAAAATAGGAGTTAACAATCTTTAATCTTTGTTGTTGTTTTTTCTTTTAATAATGAGAACTTGCCTACTTGAGAATTTTAGCATGCTCTCGGGAAACTTTAACAACTTTTATATACTTTTTCCCTTCTGGTGTAGGAGATGTATGTAAGCCCCCGCCCCACCCCGCTTCACCCACCAAACTGCCCCTTAAGACCAGGTACTCATTCCCTATCTGCTGGGAGCGTTGGTGGCCGATCCAAGGTTCTCAGCTGAGTTCCTCTCTAGGAAACACTGTTCTGAAAAGTGCCACCGTGTTCAATGAGCAGCCCCCACCTAACCACTGGTCCTTCTCATGAGCTCGCTGATACCTTCTTAATGGCTACATTACAGTTCAACCCTTCCTTCTGCGATCTTACCTCCTCTCCTCCATAAGAAATGAACTCAAGCACACTCCCCAGTTCAATTCGGGGCATGGCTCAAACGGTGAAGAATCTGCCTGCAATGCAGGGGACCAAGGTTCGATCCCTCGGTGGGGAAGATCCCCTGGAGAAGGGAACAGCTACCCACTCCAGTATTCTTGCCTGGAGAATTCCACGGATAGAGGAGCCTGGCAACCTACAGTCTATGGGGTCGTAAAGAGTCAGACACGACTGAATGATTTTCTCTCCCCAGTAAGTTTCCACACACAAAGCTCCATCGCAGAACTTATTCCCTGGGAAACTCAACCATAAATAGATTGCACTTGGGGCAGCAACAACGATGAAAGGATGCTCTGTAATTTGGAATCCCTGGGTGTGGCCCCGGGTGTGGCCAGGTGAGACAACCAACCATGCAGGGCACTTTCCAGTTACACTGCCCCCATCAGGAAAGCCTCAGAACGGCAACCACATAAGCTAGGGAAAGAGCTCTGAATGCTTCACGGGGGTGAACCCTATTCTCTAATTCACTCAGCTGCATGCTGGCAAGCCGGCTCTCTGGGAGGAAAAGAGCCCTGATTTCTAGCCTTTCCTGATGTCCATGTGTAAGTACTCCAATCCTGCGTGATTTCAAACCACAGACTGTTTAACAACTGGGCTCATCAAATTCCTAAATGTTTCACAATCAGCTCTCCGGGACCAGTAAGAGGCAACTCCAGCGCATCACTGCATGTGAACAGACTGTCCTGTTCAGACCTGCTTGGACCAGCCATGAGCACCAAACTCACAGCAAATCTGGTATGGGCCTGTCAGTGGCCTAGGCTCGTGATGGCAGAGCATCAGAAAAAGATCAGAGTGATTAACCAAAGCAGTCACTTGCTCTCTGGGTGAATCTGAATGCAAAGGATATAGAGAATATGAGCAGTGGATGCCAGGGAGTAAAGCTAAGAAGGCAGTTATAGGGGCATCACAGGGGCCAGGAAGTGGTGGGAAATATGAGCAAGCCTTTGATAGTGAGAGATAACCGATCAAGGCCAAGCACAGAAACTGAAAAACCCTCCAGGCGGTGCATGATGCAAAGACAGGAAGAGTAGCTGATCTGAGTTGCTTCAGTGTCAGACTCTCCTGTGAACCCATGGACTGTAGCCCGCCAGGCTCCTCTGTCCATGGGATTTCCCAGGCAAGAATACTAGAGTGGGTTGCCATGTCCTCCTCAAGGGAATCTTTCTAGTCCAGGGATCGAACCTGTGTCTCTTAAGTCTTCTGCAGTGGCAGGCAGGTTCTTTACCACTATCGCCACATGGGAAGCACATACATCTTTACAATCAGCCCTGATAGTTGAAGTAATCAGAGAAAATCGCTGTTGCCTGCAAAACCAGTAGTTTATTAATCCCAGGTCACCATCTGAGCTGAACAGCCACAAGCCATAAACAAATTTAGAGTGTGTGCAAAGGTTATTGACATCATTGGAAGCAACCCAAAATAAAGACAGAGGAATCCCTGTGACAACAAGGGGAAGAAAAAGACAAAGTCATTTTCTTCTGAGGGTCTAAATATCCATCTAGGTGGCATGATTACATCACTCCTTTGCCTGCTAGTGAAGGGAAAGACTGTGAGCAACTTGAGTACCATTCCTTATTCATTCAACAACTATATAATGAACATCTATTCTCAGAGCCACACACTGAGTGGGACTCTGGAGATGCAGTGATAACAGAAACAGATGTATTCTCCACCGCAGAGCTGGTACTCTAGTGGGGGAGATAAATATTTGATCAAAAGATGTCCATAGAAAACATAAAACCCAGCTGTGCCAAGTAGAAAGAAGCAGAGACATGGGATTCCCATGAGATTCACAGTGGGGTTGAGGTGATTTTACTTAGTAGATCAAAGCAAAAGTCCCTAAGAAGGGATCTGAAAATGTGTTCAAGTGAGAGAGGAGGAAAGAGTATTGAATACCAGGAACAGCACGTACAAAAGCAGATGCAAAAGGAACATGGCAACCAACACACCTTTGGATTCAAAGCGGGGTCTTGACCAGCATCATCTGGGAGCTGTTAGAAATGCAGAATCTCAAACTTCACCCCAGCTCTACTTAACTAGAACCTGATTTTAACAAGATCTCCAAACAATGTATACACATTTTAAAATCTGAGAGGCTGAAAGAAGACCAGTGTGGCTAGACCTAAGGAAGGGGGAGGCAGGGCATATTGTGAGTCCAGGCTGGACAGGCAGTGAGGAGAGTCCAGTGCTCAGAGTTTCATCAGCCCCGTTTAGAACTTTGGCTTTATTCTGAAAGTACTGGCAAATCGTGAAGTGTTTTAAGTATGCACATGATGGGGGGAGGGGCAGGAGGGAATCTAGCAGCAATATAGAAACTTTATTAGACAGGAGTGGAATTAAATATGATTTGCAGTTGGAAGATGACTACCATGATCCAAGTTGGAGAATGTGGAACTTTGAGCTCCAGAGTTGAGAAGAAGGGAATGGATCTGGAAAAATAGCAGGAAATAAAGTCAAGACATGATGATGGTTTAGATTTGGGAAGGAGGGTGGTGATAAACTATAGGATGCTTTCAGACTCACATAAATGATTTTCATGGTCTTTGTTGATTTTTACTGTCCTATTCACAGCACTAGACTTCCCTGGTGGCTCAGTGGTAAAGAATTCACCTGCCAATGCAGGAGATGCAGGTTTGATCCCTGATCTGAAAAGATCCCCTAGAGAAGGAAATGGCAACCCACTCCTGTATTCTTGCCTGGAAAACCCCCACAAAGAGGGGAGCCTGGCAGGCTACAGTCCATGGAGTTGCAGAGCTGACTTAGTGACTGAACAACAATTCACATCACCAACAGCTATGCCTAATAACTGTTGCAAGTGCCCAATATTTACTGAACAAAGGAATGATTGAAGTGAATGGAAAGTTTGTGGTATAGTTTTAGGGAGAAGAACATGAGTTTGGCTTTAGAATTGTTGTTGAGGTCTGTTGTGGGTTGGCTTGTGTGCCTGCCAAAAGATATGTTGAAATCCTAACTTCGGAGCCTGTGAATGTGATTGTACTTGAAAACAGTCTTTGCAGATGTAACGATGAGGTCATATTGGATTAGGGAGGGCCCTAAATTTAATGATCGGCGTCCGTGGCAGGAGAGGGAGACACACAGATACACATGGGAGATTCATCATATGAAGATGGAGGTAGAAGATTAAACTGATATGTCTGCAAGCTGTGAAAGCTGATGGCGGGCAACCACCAGAACTCAGCAGAGGGACTTGGAACAGATTCCCCCTCCAAGCTTCCAGAAAGAATCAACCTGCTGAGAGCTTGACTTCAGGTTTCTAGCCTTCAGATCCACGAGGATCAGATCCATGTCTATTGTCTTAAGCCACGCAGTTTGTGACATTTTGTTACAGCAGCCCTAAGAAACTAACACAGGAGTGCTTTTCTGAAATCCAAGAAGAAATCTTCATGTGGTTTGAAATTTGGATCTGAAACTGAGCAATTATCCTAATGAAGGCTCTTAGCTAGAGTGTGCAATTATTAAGATAAACACCTCTGATAATTCCCTTTTTAACCATTATGGCCTAGGAAATATGAGTACTCAACTTTGTTGAAAAGTACAATCTATGAGGGACTTCCCTGGTGATTCAGATGGTAATGATGCAGGGGACATGGGCTCATCCCCTAGGCTGGGAAGAGCTCCTGGAGGAGGGCATGGCAACCCACTCCAGTATTCTTGCTTGGAGAATCCCCAGCAGGCTACAGTCCATGGGGTCGCAAAGAATCAAACATGACTGAGCAAATAATACACACACACGAGTCTATGAGATCCTAAGTAACCCTTTGGAAATCGGAGAGTTGAAAAAAGAGATATAAAAGAAAAGGAAATGTTACAAAGGAAACAAGAGATGGTAGAGAGCATTGAGAAAACTGTTTTATGGGAGTGCTCTGACTTCTGCTTCAAGGGACAGAAGATTTCCTTGGGTTTGAGTTTTGTGTGTTATCTAACTACATGGTTGCCCAGCATTCTCCTGGAGGTTTTCTCTAGTTCAGTTATCACTTTTTAAGACAGGTTAGAGATAACCTTTCTGGGCCTTTCTTATGATGTGATCACCGTTATCAATTCCCTGTAAGATTCTAAAGGTCATTCTCATTTATCACAGGCCAGTCTACATCCCAGGTTTCAGAGATCAAACCATTGCAATAGGCTCATCCTCGATGCTGTGCTCTGTCTAACACTGCCTCCAGGGTAACTAGGCCTCGAGCCCAGAGAAGACTAACTGGCTAAGGACTTGGACTGCTCAGAAACGAAGATCTCATTGTTCAGTCTCCCTGGGTTTCTCTGGGTTTCTGTGCATGATGGGTAGCCACTTTCTCTTCCAGAGCTGACCAAGAGCGGTTATCCTAGGCTGGCCTTAAAGAGTGCTTGGCTTGAGCAGGATTATGAATTAATATGAGCCACTAAACAGCAAGGAACAACAAAGATGGTTCACATCCAGATAGTTTCAAATGACTTGTGCTTTAAGAGCTTACATCTAGTTTGGTTGTCCGGGACTGGAAACTGTATCTTCATAGATAAAATGTTGCTAAGGGCTTTAAGAGCATGCACCTAATGTGGCCAAACTCACTGAATGCAGTATATACCTGATGAGTAATTATTATATGAAACTCTATCTAAAGCCCCTGTTGGAATTACTGAAACATACAGATCTGATGGCCAAATTAAAGAGGCCTCTCCTTTCTCCCTCTGGCCCTATTTCTACCTACCTGCTGAGCAAGCAGAAGTAACATTTCCACAGATCTAAGCCAAATCAAACAGAAATCCTCAGAGAAATACATGGGGATGGACTTGCCTGGTAGACAGCTCCAGGCAGTCAAGAGAACTGGTCAAGGACTCTCTGGATAGACCTCTCTCTCCTGCTAAATTCTTGCCTCTCTCCTTCTCTCAATACCAACTGATTAAGTAAATTTACGTGCCACATGGATCCTCTCTGCAGGCCCAAGCATGAACCAAAACCTTATTTTTCCTTTCTCCTGGGTAGGGCAAAGAAAGATGAATATTTCTAAAAAGAACTTTAACAACAACAAGAAGTAAAATAAATGAAGGTGCAGGGCTTCCCTGATGACTCACTGATAAGGAATCTGCCTGCCAATGCAGGAGACACGTGTTCGATCCCTGATCCAGGAAGATCACACTTGGTAAGGAGCAACCAAGCCCATGCACCACAATACTAAGCCTGTGTTCTAGAGACTGGAGCCACAACTACTGAGCCCACATGCTGCAGTTACTGAAGCCTGTGCACCCTGGAGCTTGTGCTCTGCAACAAGAGAGGCCACTGCAATGAGAAGCTCATACTTCCACAACTAGGGAGAAGCCCCTATTCCCCGCAACTAGAGAAAAGTCCATGCAACAGCCAAAAGTAAATAAATAATAATTTTTAAAAGAAAGTGTAAAACATGTATACTATCATGTAAGAAACGAATCGCCAATCTAGGTTCAATACAGGATACAGGATGCTTGGGGCTGGTGAACTGGGATGACCCAGAGAGATGGTTTTGGGAGGGGGCGGGGTTCAGGATTGGGAACTCATGTACACCCATGGTGGATTCATGTCAATGTATGGCAAAACCAATACAGTATTGTAAACTAAAAAAATAAAGAACAATAAATAAAGAAAGTGCAGAAAGCAAGAGTAAATGTTCAAATTACATGTCATTGCCCAAGTAGCCCAAGGATCGGGGCACAGACTGATATGAATTCCTAGGAAGCAGCTGCGGCTCACAGCTCACTTGGCGGGCATACAGCTCAGGTGGTGTCCCGGCCCTACTCTCTCGCTACCCCAGTGTCTGCTCCTGGACCCTGCTAGCCACGTCTCCTGTAAGCTCACTAATGCAAGACTTTCAAGCAGATGGAAGTGGGGAGAAGAGAGTCTTTATTAATTTGATGTCTTCTCTGATAAGTATTAAGTGTCACCAAGCCAATTAAGGGAGTAAGTGAGAGTTTGGGGAGGTGGAAGCCAACCTGGCAACTGGGCGACCCTTTGACCTTCCTTCTTGTCCTCTTTATAGGGTTGGGTTGTTGAAGTCAGTCTTCTCCTTGTCTCTTTAGATCTGGAGTGGGAGGTAAAACGGAGGGAGAATCTCAAGCAGACTCACCCCAGGCGGTGAAAGTATGGGTCCCTGCCTTCCAGATAATGTAGACCCTTTTCTGGGAGAAGATGAAGTGGCCAGATTCTTTAGCCAGGAACAGTGGTTCTGTCTTTGAAAATTTTGCCCGGTGGCAGTTCCTCAGCTCTATCGATCTGCACCGGGAAATAAATGTGAAGCTGTGAGAACTGAGGGTACGAAGATAACAAAAGTGTAGGAAGACAAATAGTTTTAGCTACTCCCCAGCTATCTCCTGCACACAGCGGCCATGATGATTTAAGGGAAAAATAGCAGCAGAAGGGAGAGGAGAGAATTAAGGGAGATAGAGGGGTGAGGAAAGAAGGAAGANTTGAAACTTTATAATTCTAATTATAAAAAATTCTGAACCCCTACCAAGCTTCCCCAGACCTTGGATCTCCTGCTCTGCAGGAGAGGTCTCTAGTGATCATCTCCCAGTGTAGCTTTCACCTGACCCAATCCCATTGGCAGAGAAAAGAAATTACTTATCCACAGACTCTCTTCTGATGTGTCTCAGAATTAACTCAGTCTCCTAGGCCAGGGCCTGGTGACCAAGTAGGAGGAGTTGTACTCCATAGCTGCCTGCTGGCTAAGATTCTTTTGCTACTAAACAAACCCTGGATTTGGTATTATTTGTTTTCTACCAAATGTGGTTTTGTCTGACTCTTCTTGTTTCTGACTGACTGTTTTCCCAATACTCCAGCTCCTTCTTCTAAACCTGCCATTACCAACACCAAAACAGAGAAACAGAGTCTATCCTTCCCCTATCCATAAGATGCTAATGTTAACTGTCTNTACCAAATGTGGTTTTGTCTGACTCTTCTTGTTTCTGACTGACTGTTTTCCCAATACTCCAGCTCCTTCTTCTAAACCTGCCATTACCAACACCAAAACAGAGAAACAGAGTCTATCCTTCCCCTATCCATAAGATGCTAATGTTAACTGTCTTACTGTCTTGGTTCTCAAAAACATAAACAGAATCCTCAATTTGTTGGCCAATCCAACAAAATTGTGTTGGGTTGGCCAAAAACTTCATTTGGAATTTTCCATAATATCTTATGAACTTTGGGGGCAACCCAATAGTAAACCAAATTCAACAATACATTTAAAGATTAAACACCATGATCAAGTGAGCTTTATATCTGGGCTGCAAGGATGGTTCAACTTTGAAAATCAACAGATCTACTTTATAGCACAAGGAATTCTACTTGATACTCTGTAATGACCTATATGGGAAAATAATCTTTAAAAAACTGAATATATANATATATATATATATATATATATATATCTGATTCACTTTGCTATATACCTGAAACTAACATAACATTGTAAATAAACTATATTCCAATAAAATATTTTTTTAAATCAATGAATACATTAACAGAATAGAGAAGAAAAAAAATCACACAATCATCTCAATTGATACAGAAGAGGCATTTGACAAAATTCAACATCCTTTCACAATAAAATAACACTCAACAAATGAGGAGTGGGAGGAAATTATCTCAAAATAATACAGGCCATATATAAAATACCCACATCTAATATCATACTCAATAGTGAAAAACTGGAAGATTTCCCTCTAAGATGAGGAACAAGGTAAGGATGCTCACTCTCACAACTTTTATTTAACACTGCACCGGAAGTCCTAGCCACAGCAACTAGACAAAAGAAAAGAAGTAAAAGTCATCTAATTTGAAAAGGAAGAAGTAAAATCATCTGTTTGCAAATGATATGTTCTTATACACGGAAAATACTAAAGATTCTACAAAGAAAAACCTGTTAAAACTAATAAATGAATTCAGCAAAGTTGTAGGATACAAAATCAGCACACAAAAATCAGTTGTGTTTTTATATATTAACAATGAACAATCTATAAAGGAAATTTTTAAAAATCAAATTTACAATAGCATCAAAACAATTAAATGTTTTGGAATAAACTTAACCAAGGAAGTGAAAGACTTGTACACTGTAGACTATAAAACATTGCTGAAAGAAATAAAGAAGATACATATGAGTGGAAATGCATTCCATGTTCATTGATTGGAAGACTTAATATTTTTTAAATGTCCATACTATCCAAAGTGATCTATAATTTAATGGAATCCCTATCAAAATCCCAATGGCATCTTTTGTATAAATAGAAAAAAATGCAAAATTTATTTGGAACCTCAAATGACTCCAAACAGCCAAACAATCCTGAGAAAGAACAAATCCTGAGGCCCCAGTATTTCCTGATTTCAAAACATATTACAAATCAAAACAGTATGGTGTGTGCACGCATGCTCAGTCACTTCAGTTGTGTTCAACTCTGTGCAACACTATGGACTGTAGCCCACTAGACTCCTCTATCCATGGGATTCTCCAGGCAAGTAAACTGGAGTGGGTTTCCATGCTCTCCTTCAGGGGATCTTCCTGACCTAGAGATCGAATTCATGTCTCATAGCTCCTGCATTGACAGGTGGGTTCTTTAGCACTAGTGCTAACTGGGAAGCCCAAGCAGTAAGGTACTGACATTAAAATAAATGTATTCACCAATGAACAGAATAGAGAACCCAGAAATAAATCCTCATGTGTAAGGTCAAATGATCTTCAACAAGGGCCCTGAGTCTACACAGCAGAGAAAGGATAGTCATGGTATTGAAAATACTGGATATCTATCTGCAAAAGAATGAAGCTGGATCCTTACCTTAAACATAGACAAAAATGAACTCTAAATGGATTAAAGACCTAAACATAAGACTTTAAATTTTAAAATTACTAAAAGAAAACATAGAGAAAAATTTCACGACATTGGATTGGGCAATTATTTCTTGAATATAACAGCAAAAGCATAGGCAGCAAAGCCAAAAATATACAAATGCAAGTACATCAAACTTAAAAACTTCTGCACAGCAAAGGAAACAATCAACAGGGTGAAAAGGCAATCTACAGATGGGAGAAAATATTTGCAAACCATGTATTTGACAACCATAATATATAAAAAGGTACTCTAACACAACAACAAAATAAACAACCTGATTTTTTAAATGAGCAAAGAACTTGAATAGGTATTTCTCAAAGATAAACAAATTGCCAAAAGCATATGAAAAAATACTCAAGGTCACTGATTGTCATATAAATAATCATAGAAATGCAAGTCACAATGAGATATCACCTCATACCTACCCACTTAAAAAAAAAATAGAGAAAGAAAGAAAAGAACAAGCAAGGATGTGGAGAAATTGGAACCTCTGAACATGGAGTCGGAGGAAATGTAAAATGGTGTAACTACTGTGGAAAACAGTATGGAGTTTCCTCAAAAAATTAAAAATAGAATTACCATATGATCCAGCAATCTCACCTCTTGCTATATATCCAACAGGATCACAAAGAGGTATTTGCAAACCCATGTTCCTTGCAGCATTAAACACAATGGCCACAAAGTAGAAGCAACCTAAATGTCCACAAACAAATGAAAGGATAAAGAAAAAATATGTATATATACACACATACAATGGCATGCTAGTCTTAAAAAAGAAGGAAGTCTTGTGATACACAGCATGGATGAAGCCTGAGGACACTATGCTAAGCGAAATTAAGTTACTCACAAAAAAAAGACAATACGGCCTGATTTCATTTATGTGAGATACCTCATATAGTCAAACTTGAAACAGAAAATAGAACGTGGTCACCAGGAACTGGGTGAAGAGGGAAATGAATACTTGTTCAATAGGTAGAGATTTAGTTTTGCAAGATGAAATAGTTCCAGAGATCTATTGTACAAAAATATGCACATAGTTAATTACTACAGTATAAAATACACTAAAAAATGGCTAAGATAGTGATTTTACCTTGTGCTCTTCATCACAATTTTAAAAAATGGGAAACAATCCAAGTGTCCAATAACAAATGAATGGATAAACAAATTGTGATATATATACACAAGGGATTCAGCCATAAAAAGGAATGGAGTATAGCGTACAACTTGGGTGATACTTGAAAACATTATGATAAGTGAAAGAAGCTGGATAAAAAAAGTAACATATTGTATGATTCTATTTATAGAATATGTGCAGAATAGGTTAATTCATAGAGACAAAACACAATGAGTGGTTGCTAGGGGATAGGAGAAAGGGGAGAATGGAAAATAACTGCTTAGTGGATAAGTGGGTATTTTTGAGGATGTAGAAAATATTTTAGAACAAGTTATAGGTTGTGGCTACACAATACTGTGAATATACTAAATGTCATTTAATTATTTGCTATAAAACAGTGAATTTTATGTTATGCGAATTTCACTTCAAAAAATTAAAGCATTAAATATTATGTTTAACATGAAATATACTCATATTTTGGGCTTCCTAGGTGGCGCTAGTGGTAAAGAACCCACTTGCCAATGCAGGAGATATAAGAGACACAGGTTTGATCCCCTGGAGGAGGAAATGGCCACCCGCTCCAGTATTCTCACCTGTATTCTCCTCCTGGACAGAGGAGCCTGGTGGGGTACAGTCCATAGGGTCACACAGAGACAGACACGACTGAGGCAACTTAGCACACACATACATGCATTTTATGTTGTTGTTCAGTCCAGCTGTTTGTGACCCCATGGCAACCCTCCAGAGTCCTCTGTCCTCCACTATCTCCCAGAATTTGCTCAAATTCATGTTCATTGCATCAGTGACAATATCTAAACATCTCACCCCCTTCCGCCCCCTTCTCGTTTTGTCTTCAGTCTTTCCCAGCATCGGGGTCTTTTCCAATGAGTCGACTCTTGGCATAAAGAGGACAAAGTACTGGAGTTTCAGCTTCAGTGATAGTCCTTCCAATGATTATTCAGGGTTGATTTCCTTTAGGATTGACTGACTTGATCTCCTTTTAGTCCAAGGAACTCTCAAGAGTCTTCTGCAGCAAAACAACTCAAAAGCATCAATGAGCCTCCCTGGTGGCTCAGACAGTAAAGAATCTGCCTGAAATACAGGAGACTCGGGTTCAGTCCCTGGGTTGGGAAGATCCCCTGGAGAAGGAAATGGCAACCCACTTGCCTGGAGAATTCTATGGACAGAGGAGACTGGCGGGCTACAGTCCATGGGTAGCAAAGTTGGACAGGGCGGAGGGACTGCTTTCACTTTCAACCTTCTGTATGGTCCAACTCTCACATCTGTACATGACTACTGGAAAAGCCATAGCTTTGGCCATACAGACCTTTGTCAGCAAGGTGATGGCTCCGCTTTTTAATATACTGTCTAGGTTTGTCATGGCTTTTCTTCCAAGGAGCAAGAGTTTGAATTTCATGGCGGCAGTCACTGTCCACAGTGATTTTGGAAACCAAGAAAATAAAATCTGTCACTGTTTCCACTTTTTCCCCTTCTATTTGCCATGAAGCAATGGGACTGGATGCCATGATCTTAGTTTTATCTCTGTGTGTGTGTGTGTATGTGTGTATATGTATATATATATATTTGTGTGTGTATGTACTCACATGTACATACACTCATACGCAGAACTCTTAGATCAGCAACCTCTTACTATATAACTAGATTAAATAAGATAACTGGGATCACCCGGTATAAAGCTTTCAATTTTAAATCTCATCACCTTGCATGCAGTCAAACTTTTACCTCATTTCATACTCAGAGAATGAGGTGTAAGCCTCATTTGAAGATGACTCCTCAAATCCCTCCATTCTTTCTTCCAAGTCCTCACTCTTCCAACTTTTCCTTTTCTCTTAAATATTCAATCCCTTCCTTGCTATTCTTTTCTCCTCTTTAGCCTATAAATAGTCCCGAGTCTCTTCCACCATAAAAAAAAAAAATGTTTTACTAACCTCCTACTGCTCCCTATAATTTACCACCTTTCATTCTCTGCCAAGTTTCTCAAAGAGCAGTCAGCATTCACTTTCTGCTGCAATTTCCTCCCTAAGATCAACGACTCTGTAACGTCGAATCTAATGAATATTTAAGTCTTTAAAAGTGACTCCTTTGATTTCTTTCCATTTTTCCTTTGTTGATACTATCTCCATCTACTCTTTTTCTTTTTTTTTTTTTTTTTTAAGTGAAAGCAGATTTATCTAGAAAGATACACACTCTATAGAGTGTGGGCTGTCACAGAAGGCTAAGGAGGCGGCCTGTCTTCATCTTCTCTTAAAATATTCTTGTTCCCAAGGGCCCATTTCCGGCCTACTCATGCTGCACACTCATGTATAATTTCAATCACTCTTGTGGTTTTAACCACCACATATATATGGGAAGATGGTGAATTTCTCATCTACACCTTTGACTGAGACTTCTCTCAAAGCTTCAGAAACATGCACTCAATATCTTACTCACCATTTCCACTTGGACATCCCACGGAAACCTCAGACCCCACATGTCTAAAGTAACACATCAACTCTCACAGTGCTTTCTCCTTCTATAGCACCAACAGCCACCCACTTGGCTAAGTCAAAAATCTGAAATTCACCTTTGAACCTTTAAAATTCCTCACTCCACTCTCTCCTTTAGATGTATGCTAGAAATTAACCCAGTTCTGCTAATTACACCTCATATTTCTCAGAATTGTAGGTTAGACGATGAGATCATTCACTCCCTGCTTAAAATCCTCTAATGGCTTTTCACTGCACTTGGCATAAAATGGAAATTCCAAGACGCCACATAAGCTTGGCCCCTCTGTTACTGGGCTGTTGCCACATTGCATCTGTGTTCTTCAAATACTCGAGTTCATTCCTATCTCCAGGTTGTGTCACTTGAGGGTTCCTCTTCCTGGAAATGTTTCTGCATCTCTCTGTGTGACTCGCTCTTTTCTTATATCTACTCAACACGAAAGCCATCTCTGAGCTCTCTAATCCTGCTCTGCCACCATCACTGCCCCCCTGCACCACCCCCAACAAGCAGACCCTTGCAGACACACCATCACTTTTATTATCTTCACGGCACTCATCACTATTTGAATCATCTGATTTGTGAATTTCCTTATTGTCTCCACAAGCTGGAATCAAGATTGCCAGGAGAAATATCAATAACCTCAGATATGCAAATGACACCACCCTTATGGCAGAAAGTGAAGAGGAACTAAAAAGCATCTTGATGAAAGTGAAAGAAAAGAGTGAAAAAGTTGGCTTAAAGCTCAACATTCAGAAAACGAAGATCATGGCATCCGGTCCCATCACTTCATGGCAAATAGATGGGGAAACAGTGGAAACAGTGTCAGACTTTATTTTGGGGGGCTCCAAAATCATTGCAAATGGTGATTGCAGCCATGAAATTAAAAGACACTTACTCCTTGNAAAAAGTTGGCTTAAAGCTCAACATTCAGAAAACGAAGATCATGGCATCCGGTCCCATCACTTCATGGGAAATAGATGGGGAAACAGTGGAAACAGTGTCAGACTTTATATTTTTGGGCTCCAAAATCACTGCAGATGGTGACTGCAGCCATGAAATTAAAAGACGCTTACTCCTTGGAAGAAAAGTTATGACCAACCTAGATAGCATATTCAAAAGCAGAGACATTACTTTGCCGACTAAGGTCCATCTAGTCAAGGCTATGGTTTTTCCTGGGGTCATGTATGGATGTGAGAGTTGGACTGTGAAGAAGGCTGAGCATCAAAGAATTGATGCTTTTGAACTGTGGTGTTGGAGAAGACTCTTGAGAGTTCTTTGGACTGCAAGGAGATCCAACAAGTCCACTCTGAAGGAAATCAACCCTGGGATTTCTTTGGAAGGAATGATGCTAAAGCTGAATCTCCAGTACTTTGGCCACCTCATGCGAAGAGTTGACTCATTGGAGAAGACACTGATGCTGGGAGGGATTGGGGGCAGAAGGAGAAGGGGACGACTGAGGATGAGATGGCTGGATGGCATCACTGACTCAATGGAGGTGAGTCTGAGTGAACTCCGAGACAGGGTAATGAACAGGGAGTCCGGACGTGCTGTGATTCATAGGGTCGCAAAAAGTTGGACACGACTGAGCGACTGACTTGAACTGAAGTGAACTTGTTGCTAATGCTAGATTACATTTTGTCCATCTCAAAGGACATAAATTTTTTGCACCATCTTTTCTAGGAGAGAACTTTATTCCACGAGGCTCTCCCCTTTTCAAATCAAAACATCCTCTCTTAGAATAAGTAACAGCTTAAAGACTGACTCCCAGAGTATGCAACAAACCCTGCCGATAACCTTTTGAAAACTAGGAGTTGGCTCTTGTATTCACCAGATTAATTCACCTTCATTTTTTAAACTAAACATTATGTAAACCCCTCATTAACTATGATGGTTTCTGAAGTTATTTTGGCATTGAGTTCAGACATCTGCTCTCTTAAAAAGACTTGCCTCTCTAAACTTTAAAAACACATTTAAATAGGAATACAATAATTATTAAATATAGCACCTCTATGGTTAAATGGTAAAAATAAAGTTCAGGTTGGATGTCTGTGCAAACTCTGCCTGACTACATTTTCAGTCCAAAATACAACTGGACCATCAAGAGACTGTAGAAAGACAGTGAAAAAAAGTGAGAGTGTTAGTCACTCAGTCATGTCAGACTCTTTGTGACCCCATGGACTGAAGCTCGCCAGGCTCTTGTGCCCATGGAATTCTCCAGGCAAGAATGCTGGAATGGATAGCCATTCCCTTCTCCAGGGGATTTTTCTTATCCAAGGATCGAACCCCTGTCTTGCACATTCCAAGCAGATTCTTAACTATCTGAGCCACCAGGGAAGCCCAGAGAAAGACAGCACTTTAGCAATAACAAGAACAGCCTAACACTTTAGCAATAAAGAGAATATCTCTGTTCTTTATTTCTGGACTTGGAACGTATTTGCAAAAAGGGCGATTACTCAACCAAGAAAGTATCACATTCAACTCTTGCTCATTAGCACAATGAAGGGAAGAAGACAATACAAAAATAATTCTCTTAGGCTTTGATCTACATGGCATGACCTGGTGGCCACAACCAATCAATTAACAGACATCTAGTTAGTGTCTGTGGTGTATTGAGAGCCAAGCCAAACACTGAGAATCAGTTTGACACCCTAGTCTGCGCAGATAACAATTGTAGGAGTCTGTGTGCCACCCAGGCCATAGGGAAGAAGACCCAGGAGGGTGTGGAACAGTGAAAAAACCCAGGCTGGAATTAAAAGTCAGCCGCATGTAAACCATAAACAGGAAAATCCTCTCCTGCAAAACGGAGAATTGACTACACAGGTGCAGACCAGGCCAAGCTAGTTAAGACCTGCCCTGTGCCATGCGGAGCTTGAGTTGAGAGCACAGCTCAAGGCCTCAGATCTGTAGCTTTGTCTTCTCCTCAAGGGCAGCACCATATTCTACTGAAAAGCTGGGCTGGAGGGACAGTCATGGGTTTTCTCATCCTTTCCCCTGTCTCATGGCTGGACAGTGAATGGAAATGTTGAACAAAGTGTTTCCGTGCTTTGTGGTTGCCCCCAAAGACACAGTTCACCTTGTGCGGTTCCCACCTGAGGCCCAGGTTTCTCCTCGTCTAGTTCCCACTGGAGGTGGAGAAGGACTGCCCCAGCCTCTCCAGGAGTGTGCCTGGTGCTACTTGCTTGGCTATGTAAGTTTGGATACTGTTCCTACAAAGCTGCCTGTTACTGTGCTTACCCTTGGGGAACGTGCCCCGGGAACTCTGGCTCATGCCTGGTGGGGCCTAAACAGCTGGCCTTCAGACTCTGCTGTAATTGGTGGTTTCAACTCTGGCAACACATTATTATCCTGGGTAGATTTAAAAATAAGCCCATGCCTGGGCCTACCCAAGATCAAACGGATCCAAATCTCTATGGAAGCAGCCTGCACTCTAGCATGTTTAGAAGCTCCCTGAGCAATTCTAACCAGACAGGGTGAGAACTGATTGCTAAGGGCACTCTTTAAGCTAATTAATCTCTTTCAGTCTGTCTTTCCCATATCTTTCAAGCCCCCAGTTCAAATTTCTCCCACTTTTTGAGAGCCTGGGATCACAGCCCCTGCTACTGCCCAGCGGGTGCATGACCATGCATTGCAGATCCTGGATCTCTTGGTTGCCTAGACCTCCCACCTGGGACAGAAACTACTGTGTGTGAAGTCCCATACAGTTCAATCAACATTATCTCTAGTTCCCATCACAGAAGACCTAGCTGACAGAACATACAAGGAGACAGGAACCCAGAGAGAGAAGGACCTTGAGAATTTCTTTCTTCTGTATTTCACCTCAGTGTCCTGAGCCTGGACATTCTGAGTGTTTTTTAGAACACTTGTACCTAGATCTGTTCAGAGCCCCACCCCCCAGCACTAAGTCTCACTCTGCACCCCCGCACACATTGGCACCGCTGCTCTTGCTGGCAAAGAAGCCACTGTCCAGGGTGTCTTCTATAGATGAGAGATGTACCAGGCACCTGAGGCTCAGGCTTCTCCTTGTCTAGCAAGAAAAAATGCTCACCTCAGAGGAGCAGCCATTTCCTACGGAAATTAAAATGTACTCTTTATATGACACATAACTAGAGCTGCTCAAAATCTGGGCAGGTTTTCCAGTGAATTCTCTGCCACACACAGAGGCAGCAGCCCCGCCCGAGGGCTCTGATGGTTCCTGGAGAAGATGTGGAATAAAACACTACAAAGTGACAAGAATCATATTGCTCATCTCATTAACCCTGAAAATCAAAGGGGGATGTTCTAGAATTCAAAGCTACCACTTCTTGCTCTGTAGCCCTGGTATGAAACAGTCAGGGCCTTCATTTTCTCATCT
The DNA here is from genome assembly GCA_006410875.1 of Neotragus pygmaeus. Lineage (NCBI taxonomy): Eukaryota > Metazoa > Chordata > Mammalia > Artiodactyla > Bovidae > Neotragus > Neotragus pygmaeus. Next base: position 119,320 of record SJYV01022335.1, read on the forward strand.
GTAAAATGGAGATCCTAGGGGCATTTTCCTCACTGAATTTCTGCCAGGATTTAATGGGGCAATGCAGGTAAGGTGTTTAGTGCAGCAGGATAAGTTCCTTGTTGTTACTCTACCTTGCACTTTCCCCTATAATACTTACTCCACCTTCTTTCCCATCTTCCAATGTCATACCTCTGTACAACTTCTGTGGGGCTTCCAGGTGGCACTCCTGGTAAAGAACCTATCTGCCAGTGCAGGAGCCATGAGAGACACTGGTTTGATTCCTAGGTTGGGAAGATCCCCAGAAGGAAGGCATGGCAACCCACTACAGGATTCTTGCCTGGAGAATCCCATGGACAAAGGAGCCTGGAGGGCTATAGGCCATAAGTTTGCAAAGAATCGGACGCGACTGAAGAGACTCACCATGCACACACACACAACTTCTGCACCTGAACCCACAATTCTCCGCCTCAGCTGAGACCTCATAGCTCCTGCCCAGTGCTGTCATCAGGTCTCCTCCAGACTCTTAGTTGCCATCCCCTCCACACTCCAAGCTGCAGTGATGCTAATTTTATTTGTCACTCCCCTGCTGAAGACTCTTTCATGGTTCATGCCTTCAGGCTGAAGTCCAAACTGTCAGTTCCCCATGTAAGTCTCTATGGGATTTGGTCCTTGCTAGAAAAATTGATGCTTTTGAACTGTGGTGCTGGAGAAGACTCTTGAGAGTCCCTTGGACTGCAAGGAGATCCAACCAGTCCATTCTGAAGGAGATCAGCCCTGGGATTTCTTTGGAAGGAATGATGCTAAAGCTGAAACTCCAGTACTTTGGCCACCTCATGCGAAGAGTTGACTCATTGGAAAAGACTCTGATGCTGGGAGGGATTAGGGACAGGAGGTGAAGTGGACGACCGAGGATGAGATGGCTGGATGGCATCTCTGACTCGATGGGCTTGAGTCTGAGTGAATTCCGGGAGTTGGTGATGGACAGGGAGGCCTGGCGTGCTGTGATTCATGGGGTCGCAAAGAGTTGGACACGATTGAGCAGCTGAACTGAACTGAATCTAGCCATCTTGCTCCCTCCCCACAGGTTTCTCATCCTTCATGGACAGCTCTTTGTCTTCTGGAAATTGTACCCCCGCCCCCTTTACCACCCCTCAGTGTATCCACTTAACACAGCAGTGCCTTCATTTTCTGAGTGAGCTCCAAAGATCTCCTTTTGGAAGTCTTTCCTCACCCATCACACCCACATCCTACTTNTCCTGGCCGGCCAGGCGCTGTTCTACGGCTTCCGCGTGGCCCCGCACTTCGCGTGCGCCGGTCCCCCGTGCCCACACACCGTGGACTGCTTCGTGAGCCGGCCCACCGAGAAGACTGTCTTCGTGGTCTTCTACTTCGCGGTGGGGCTGCTCTCGGCGCTGCTCAGCGTGGCCGAGCTGGGCCACCTGCTCTGGAAGGGCCGCCCGCGCGCCGGCCGCCGTCGCCAGGCCGCCGAGCGCGCCGGCCGCTGCAGCCGCGCGCACGAAGAGGCGCAGCAGCTGCTCCAGCCACCGGCCGCTCTGCCCGCGCGGCGATCGGGCGCCGACCCCTACGCCCCACCGGCGTATGCGCACGCGGCGCCGGCCGGTGACAGCGAGGGCGGCAGCGGCCGCAGCAAGGCGTCGCTGGCCACCCTCCGTCAGGACCTGGCCATCTAGAACTGCCTGGGGCAGGAGATGAGGCCAGAGGCCGGACCCCACCATCCCGGAGCAAGAAGCGTCTCCTTAGCCACTGTTGGCAGGGTCCCCTCCCCAGCAGATGACTCGCGGGGCGCATGGCCCTCCAGGCAGCACCCACACTTCCCAGCGGAGCTAGGGACATTGAATCAACTAAGGCCTGCCCTTGGTGCCCTGCTCTGGGCGGAAAGGAAGGAGGCCAGGGAGGCTGAGAGAAGGTGGACCAGAGGAGGGCAGTCAGTGGAGAGTGGACGTTCTGGAGGCGCCCTGCGTGTTTCACTGGAAAGGAAAACAGCTGTGATACCAGCATCTCCCGGGGCCTCTCCTTGTTCAGACTGAGGTGTAGCCTCTGCTAAGGCTCTCTGTGTACATGCACACACATGTGTACACACCTTCGGTGTGAGCATAGGTGCCCTCGCATGTGTAAAACCAGTGTAAGCACTTTGTGTGTGTGTGTATGCATGCATATATATCTTGTGTGAGCCCTGGATGTGCACACGTGTGCACATGTCCATCTTGTGCAGGCTTTCCACACACACGTGTGCCTACCCCTGTGTGCATTCTGCATCTGTGCGTGTGACGGTGTGTCCTGTGTGAGTTGTGTGTGTGATCTGTGACGTGCCCCGTGTGGATGGCCAGGATCNATCCAACCAGTCCATTCTGAAGGAGATCAGCCCTGGGATTTCTTTGGAAGGAATGATGCTAAAGCTGAAACTCCAGTACTTTGGCCACCTCATGCGAAGAGTTGACTCATTGGAAAAGACTCTGATGCTGGGAGGGATTAGGGACAGGAGGTGAAGTGGACGACCGAGGATGAGATGGCTGGATGGCATCTCTGACTCGATGGGCTTGAGTCTGAGTGAATTCCGGGAGTTGGTGATGGACAGGGAGGCCTGGCGTGCTGTGATTCATGGGGTCGCAAAGAGTTGGACACGATTGAGCAGCTGAACTGAACTGAATCTAGCCATCTTGCTCCCTCCCCACAGGTTTCTCATCCTTCATGGACAGCTCTTTGTCTTCTGGAAATTGTACCCCCGCCCCCTTTACCACCCCTCAGTGTATCCACTTAACACAGCAGTGCCTTCATTTTCTGAGTGAGCTCCAAAGATCTCCTTTTGGAAGTCTTTCCTCACCCATCACACCCACATCCTACTTCTGTGTCTTTCAACAGACTTTGATCACTGCATTTGCACAATTAGTCATGTATGTGCCTTACTTCTCATACATCTGTGTCCATCTTGACAAGAGAGACATATGAATAGTAATAACTATAGCTTAGGTTTATTGAGTGCTTGCCCAGTGCCAGGCACCATTCAAGGCACTTCAACAATTATTATTAACCCACTTAATCTTCACTGTGCAGTGAAGTGGGTTCTATTATATCATCCCATTTTACAAATGAGATCAGGAGACAGAACAGTAAATAATGGTTTCAAGATCAAGCAAGAATACCTAACTTATTCTTGAATTTAACACAGTGCCAATGCCCAGTAAGTGCTCAGTAAATTTTAGGGGACTGAAATATTTTGCTTGTGGTTGAACTACACCCAGTCCTGTCAAGTCAAAGGCCAAGCTCTCCTGCACTGGTCCCGACTCTTTACTTAGAGGTCATTAGCTTGTATTTGAGGCTGAGCCACATGGCATGGGATTCAAGTGGGTGACTGGCTGGCAGTCATCTCTTTCCAGGTTCTCAGTTAGTTGTTCTGTGAATTCATAGCACACAAATATTTTATGACTGCATTTATTCTTCATAACAATATGAATGAGCAACTGAATAAAAGCCAAATCCCTTGTGAAGTCAGAGGAAGAGTGATTAAATTATAATCATCCTGGATTAATTAATCTATAATATTTGCTCTTTATATGAAAGAAGAAAATCAGTCTTCAACATAAAGGTTATGTACTCCTGAGGTCTGTGTCTTAATAAAGGAAAGGCTTGGGGAAAAAACTTGACAAGCCCCCAAGATACGACATGTTGTAAATGTAGACAGAAGGTTATTACTGATATAAAATATATTCAATGTAATTATCAGGCACAACAAATAATCAGAGTGATGATAATGAATAATTAACATTTTTATACTCCTATAGTAATGTGTCTAATAGATAAGTGCACAACACTGAATTAATTTATTGTGCTATAGTGTTTTTAGTAATGAAAATTGCCTAATCAAAACATCTCTTCTATGGCATTTAGCAGATATTGGGAGAATTCACTGATAAGGTTTATTTCTTTGTTTTCGGATCCAACTGTAGCAGAGATGCTGTGAAATACTTTAAAAAACTGAAGTAGAGAAACAGGAAGAATAAACTCAAGGCAAGCTATTAATCTTAGTTTAGGTGGAAATAATTTAAGGACATCATTTTTGGTCCCTGGAATTAAGGGTTAATAAAGATGTAGGAAGCAATTGTGTCCCTCTGAGAAGAAAGCCTGTCCACAGAGGAGAGGAACCTTGTGAGTCAGAATCACAGAGGTTTTTCACACGTCTTTTCATTCCAACTGCCGCCTCTTCAGGTCTTCCTTTCTACAAAGCAGGAAAAGGAAAGATGGCCTTTGTCAGAAATTTCACTGTGGAATTCAAAACACTTCTTTACCTCATGTCACATTGCCCACTAGGCCAGACTGATCTGCTCATTACAGCTGCCTTCTTCATCAAGCATAGCAAGGGCCATCTCCTGTTATCCTTTTTCTCTTCAGGGCCTAACTCAATGCCTGGTTGCTCAGTAAAATCACTGATGAATAAATGAATTGCAAACCTATCTATTTTTACCACCACTGGGAGATATAAATGTTAATGGGTCTAACATGGTCATAATCTCATCCCTCTAGAATCTATCACCTAAAGCAAGTGTGGTAGCTGATGAAACTGAGGAGCAGGAGCATGAGAACAATGACTGATTCCACTTCTATTAATGATTCCCACAAAGCGTAAGTGAAGAAATAAAGTAGCCCCCTATTTTGAGTGTGGAGGGAAGTCAAGCAGGGTGTAACATCAATTCAGCCTTGTGGGAAAGACTGAATAGTGTCTTAGATCTCTTATTCTCATCATTTTTTAAAGTTTCTCTAAAGCAGACTCCCTTCACACTTAACATGGGTACATATCACCTGCAGATCTTGTTGCGATGCAGATTCTAAGTCAGTAGATTTGAGATGGGGCTGGAGGTTCTGCGTCACTGACAAGCTCCCTGCTGATGCCCATTTTGCTGGCCTGTGGATCACACTTTGAGTAGCAAAGATCTGTGAGACCTCTTTCTTTCTTTACTCTCTCTGTTTAGCCGCTTTTAGGTTTATGTTTATATTTGCATGATGCATACATAATTAAGGAGGGGTAATCTGTTCCTGATTTTAATGATTGTCTTTCTAAAGTGAAAGTGAAGTCGCTTAGTCATGTCTGACTCTTTGCAACTCCTTGGACCTACTAGGCTCCACAGTCCACGGGATTTTCCAGGCAGGAATACTGGAGTGGGTTGCTAAAGAGATCAACATTGCCGACCTGGTATCAGAATAGTCCAGCTGTATCTACCTAAAGAGAAACAGCAGCTTCTTAAGCCCTAAGCTTGTATGTATGCTAAATGCATACACGGTGTGCTGTGTCTCATTCTCAAAAGCAAGGGGGTCACATGGTATGTAGTCTATGACAGCTGCAACATACCTGCCTGTGTAGGTTATGTATCATCTTTGTATTACCATCTACAAGCTCTTTTTATACCAACAATAGGAATTTTGTTCAAAGAGTGAAGGAGAGAAAAGTAGAGGAAGAAAAACAAGCAACAAGTCTATCATACCTAATAATGATCATTTATTCAACAATTTTGGGGAACCTGTTTCTGTGCTAAGATCTTTACTTTGCAGCAAAGGCAACTGAGACCTGAGGGATTCAGGTATCTGACTCAGTCATAGATTTTAGATATTGCTCAGCTGAGAGCAGAATCCATGCCTGCACAATGCCAAATGTCATAGATTGCACCGTGCAGTGACTGTCCCAACCGTGTTTGAGATCATGTCTCAGTCATGCATGGTCTAAGGCAATAAAAGGCCAGAAATAAGATGCACACCCTATAAGGGCTTACACTTGGATAACTGAGACAAAGCATTTATGACAAAGAGAAATTACTGTGGCTCTGTGGATTCATCCCAAATGCAGTGAGGACACAATATCAAATAGCTCAGAGAAAGAGGCATCATCAAAGCAGAATGGAAACTGATGGCCTCATGAAGATGGTGAGAACTGACTTCAGCTCTAGGGACTAAAGTTAGAGTTTGATTTAAATAAGAATGGAGCAAGAGGAGGGTCTGGCAAAGGTGGACAAGGATAAGACTTCAGGGAGCAGCAGACAAAACCATCTTACCAGACTAGAGGATTCTGAGCCCCTTAGGAATCCTGCTCTGCATCAGACTCATCTGCAGAATGGAATCAGAACACAAGCTCCCAACCTCCCCTTTCCCCAGGTAGACAGCAGCAGCATCTCCTTGATAAAGCATTGGCCACGTGATTCCCAAAAGTTGCCCGCCCAGATCTGGAATTGAGGTTGATCTATGGAATACTCCACCAGCCCAGGAGACTGTGATAGCTCAGGAGCCTCTAAGGATAGGACAATCTTCCTTTTGGTGCTCCCAGTTGTTGTAAAGTGATGGGCATGGAGCGGAGAGGGGCTCAGTGCTGGTAGGTAAAATGAACTGAAGTGGCTTCAGGGAGGAGAGAGAGATGAGGAGGCTTTGTTTAGAGAATCATTAGGTAAAGGTTAACACTCTTAACTTTTTGCTAATGGAGGAAAAATTTTGGAAATGTCTTCCTATGGAGTAGATTCCATCTCAAGTGTGTGAAAGTTGTGAGTCTTTCGGCTAGGAATAGAAGTGAGATGCACTAAACCTAGCAGTACCTGAGACCTCCCTCGTGCCATGACTAGGACAGAGTCAGGGCCTCGAGTGAACTTGCTGAAGCAGGCAGGGTCAAGTTTAATGAAGAACACATGCTTTTCTCTGCAACTACCCCCCAAGGCAGCCCTGATCCCTCTCTCAGCCTCCATGAGGACTCCTTCTGGAATCTCTTTAATTCTTATTTTCAAATTTCTTGAGGGGTTCAAAGAAATTTGAAAATAGGAACTTCAATGTTTAGCCAATATTGATTTATTTTGGTTCCGGTTGACAGATTTTTATATAAAAACAAAGAACAAAGGAACTCTCCAGGGCTAGCCTAAACTGATTACATTAGAACCTGTTTCACCTTGTGGAGATGAGGAGGGCTTGATTTCCATCTGAACAGCAAATCTGTGACCAAGAAAGATGCATCTATACCTGTAGAGGAAAAAGAAAACAAAAAGCAAATACCTGGATATTTGGAAAGTAAAATTCTGCCAATTATGAAAAGAGTAAGGCAAGCAGATGATTTTGAATGATTTGAGTCAAAATCCCAAATAAGTTGATTGAGGTTCATTGATTGAGTGTATTACCCTTTGATCCTCTGGACTTCATGAATGTGGACACACAGCTTCAAAAATATGTCAGTTAGAAACTGTTTGACTACAAGTGAATGGAATCTGCAAAGCAGTGGATTTAACCATTTAAGGGCAACTGAGGTACCTGGAGGTAGGTCACCCAGGATGCTAAAAAAGTTTTCATCAGGGTCTCAGACTCCTTCTCTTTTCTGCTTTATCATCTTTCCCATCTGCTTATTGCCTCATTGTGATGAGATGGTTGCTCTATCTTCACTGTTGCTTCCAAGATCCAGGCATAAGAAAGAAGGTAAGAGTCAGTGGGACACATACTAGCTGGAGCTGCCCCCCACCACTTTTTTTTTTTAAGCAGATTGCCTTAGAAGTTTCACCCAACAACTTCAGCTTGTATCTCATCTATCTGAAGTGCTTCCAGTGCCATAACCAATTTGTAAACCATTTTCATTAACCCAAAAGTTGTCCTTATGTCCATTCAAGTCAATCCCCACTTCTATCCTTACCCAGGACTGATCGGATCCCTACATTTTTTGAAGGGGTCAGATCACTACTCATTGTTGAGAAAGACCAGGATAAGACTTCACAAGCAGAAGATGGTGAGTCTAGAAACCACAGTAATATATGTACATGGTTCTGGGGCTTATGGAGTCTTTGCTATTGGCAGGACACAGGTAGTTAAGGTTATGGAATCTGATTTGGTAAGATACAAGAAAGGAGAAAAGAGCGAAAAACATAAGGAGGTGAAATGCAGAAGAAGGAAATAAAAAAAAAAAAGAAGGAAGTGTTAATCTGTTTGATGAGAGGGAAGGATTCAGGCAAAGCTTTACTGAGGAAATTCAATATATAAGATTCTAAAACTATGACAGCAATTTACAGCTGGACCAGGAGAAAAGGCTTTCCTAGCAAGGGGAACCACAAGATGGGAACATGGAAGCTTGAAAAAATATGAACTGTAATTAGTTATGGCAAGAATGACTGTAAGAAAGACAGGCAGGGAATGAATGAGTAAGGATAACATACACCATGGTAAGCACTGTGCAAAGAGGAGAGTCATTAGAGGATTTTAAGGATGGGGAATCATATGATTGGATTTGCATTTTAGAATGTAGACTCTGGCTGCCATCTTTAGGAATGATTGAAGGAGAGCAAGAGTAGGGCAGTTAGAAGCTGGTACAATGATCCAGGAGAGAAGTGGTACAGATTGATATAAGCAAGTGGGAAAAGGGAGGAGATGACTTAGTAAAAGTAGTAAGAAGCAGAATAGTCAGGGTACGTTAATTAAGCAAGGTCACAGGGCAAAAAAAAAGCAGAGTGGAAATTAAAACCTGGCTATGTAACCATGAGCAACTTACATCAATTTGGACCTTACCCTTCTCATTTGTAAAATAAGAGTAATAATTGTTGGCATCTTGAGTTTCTCCATATCTTGTGAGGAAGGCATTGACATCCATTTGTTTTGGACTATCTTTCAAGGATGTTTATATGGTCTTGGAAGATAAAGACTATGTCTTCTTCCCTCCAAGTAAGGGTAGGCATGTTTACTACCCATTGTAAAAGATTCAGGTACCCTAAACTCAGGGTTTATCTCCTGTAATTCCACCCACTTTGTGTACAGATATCATTTGTCCCTCTCTGTAGCTCTCTGTAAAATTGGTACAAAAACACTGATACTTCAGCTATTTATTGCTCTCATAATACAATGAGCTTTGATTCTAAGCCAGGAAACTAGCATCTTCTACCAACATCCCAGAAATGGAAGCAGGTTAATGATAGCTTGCAAGTCCGGTTATATCTTAGACCCTTCATGGTTTTTAACACCTATACTATTCACTAGTTTTATTCCTAGTTTTTCAAGGAATCTCCATACCGCATTTCATAGTAGCTGCATCAATTTACATTCCCACCCACAATCCAAGAGGGTTCCCTTTTCTCCATGCCTTCTCCAGCATTTATTGTTCGTAGATTTTTTGATGATGGCCATTCTGACCAGTGTGAGCTCTTTGTAATTTGGATTTGCAGTTCTCTACTAAGGGTTTCCCAGATGGCTCAGTGGTAAAGAAACCACCTGTCAATGCAGGAGATGCAAGAGACTCCCATTCAATCCCTGGATCAGGAAGAACTCCTGGAGAAGGAAATGACAACCCACTCCAGTATTCCTGCCTAGAAAATCCCAAAGACAAAGGAGCCTGGTGGGCTAGATCCATGGCGTTGCAGAGTTGAACTTGTCTGAGCACACACACACACACACACATACTAATGAACACTGCTGAGTATCTTTTCATGTGTTTATTAGCCATCTGTATATCTTTTGAGAAATGACTGCTTAGGTTTTCTGCCCACTTTTTTATTGAATTGTTTGTTTTTCTGGGATTGAGCTGCATAAACTAGAAAGCATAATGTTTTTAAATTACACCCTCCAAATCCTGGCTGCCTTGGTTCCCCCCTGGCTCTGGCACTTCACTAGTCTTAACTTAGGACAGTTACGTCTCCTTTGTGTCTGTTTCCTCATCTTGACAACAGGTATGGTGTTAGTAGTCATCATGACTACCTCAAAGACTTGTTAGGAGGTTTTAATGAGATAATGCACAAGTGATGCCTAATACAATATCCAGTACATAGTGAGATTTTAATAAAGTATAGTCATTACCATTACTGTATTTATTATTGGAGGAGACAAATCATTATTCACAGAAATAGAACTATTAATTTACCACATTTCAAGAAATTGTTCACCAACATTGCCTATTTGTGGGTATAAGTTTCATTTCAACTTTAGGATGACCATGATGGTGGTGGGAATAACTAACAAGTATTGGATATTTTTATGTGCTGAACACTATGCTATTACTTTAGTATTGTTTTTTAGCTAATACTTTTTGTATTGTTTATCGCTAAGTTGTGTCAAATCCTTTTTTAATCCCCTGGACTGTAGCCCACCAGTCTCCTCTGTCCACAGGATTTCTCAGGCAAGAATACTGAAGTGAGTTGTCAATTTCTTCTCCAGGACATCTTCCTGACCCAGAGATTGAACCAATGTCTCCTGCATTGACAGGCAGATGCTTTACCACTGAGCCATTGAGGAAAACAATTACTTTTATGTTTTATCACAATTGTCAAAATCATCTTATGTGATATTATTATTTTTGTTGTTGTTTTTCTGAAGAATAAACTTAAAAACCACTCGCTTAAAGAAATTGAGGAATAGTGATTTAAACCAAATGTATCTAATTCTGAATTGTATGAGGAGATAAAACATTATCTCAAACTACCACTGACCCCATGCCATGAGTGTGGTGGTTTGTCCTGTCATGTGAATTTTATTCCAGTTTTACCTAAAGAAACTCATAGATAGACCTCTTAGGCTAGTCACACCTGGATCACTTAATCTACATTTCATATCACTCCAACCAGTCCATTCTGAAGGAGATCAACCCTGGGATTCCTTTGGAAGGAATGATGCTAAAGCTGAAACTCCAGTACTTTGGCCACCTCAATAGAAGAGTTGACTCACTGGAAAAAACTCTGATGCTGGGAGGGATTGGGGGCAGGAGGAGAAGGGAACGACTGAGAATGAGATGGCTAGATGGCATCACGGACTTGATGGATGTGAGTCTGAGTGAACTCCGGGAGATGGTGATGAACAGGGAGGCCTGGCGTGCTGCGATTCATGGGGTCGCAGAGAGTCGGACATGACTGAGCGACTGAACTGAATTGAACTGAACCTCTTTGATTTCCCAGCAGCTACCCAGCCAGAAGCAGAAATTGCCTGGGAGCTTTAACAGGGAAATAAGCCACTCCTTCATTTCTACAGTTAAAGGAGGTGACTAGGCAACTTATAACTTTCAGTTGTACATAATTGAAAACTCCAACAAGTGGCTTCATAAAGAGCATGCATTACCCCTTGAGATTAGTTGATTCAGTAGTAAAGTGATAGCTTTATGACTTAGGTTCTTGGCATACGTCTTTTCTATCATGTTCACCATGTTCACTCCATTATTTATCATCTCATTATCATGCGAAGTCCCCACAAATATCTCCCCATGACCCATTGACCTAAAGTATGTCTTTTCATGCCCAAGCCAATCAGCAAAAGAATATGATGTGAAAATAACTAGCTTAGACCAATCAGCATTCACACAAGAGAATGGAGTCTAGCTCTCGTAAATCACATGGCCACATAGTTAAACATGGAAATCTGAATAAAATGAGGTACTATTTGGAAACAATAGATGTTGGTTTAGTAGCCAATAATGTTTACTTTAACTTACTGGGGAAAATGTGCTGGTCATTAAAATTTTTCCATCCATACAGAAAGTCCTATTTCCCTGCCCAACAACTGACTGGCAAAGCTAGCTCTTTTCCAGATAAAGTGAAATATAAATAAGAAAAAAAAATAAATGTAACTTCTATGCTATTCAGAGGTCTGTCTGAGGGAAGGCTACTGAAGGCAGAATTTTTCCCCTTCAACTAGTGGATCTTTCTAGACGCATTCTAATCACTTCATCTCATACAGTGAGAATGAATTAGGCTCAAGCATGAAAAACTGCTATCCATGCCTAGGAAAGCTTAGGCTCATATACATATTATGTAACTTGAAGGAGGGTAAAAAGTGGTAAACCTAAGATTCAAGCCTAAGTATCGGGTGGTGCATTTCTACGTCTCTCCTTACTTGAGGAAAGAAAGCAGAGGTAGGAGCAGATCTGAAAAGGACTTAATATTTTGTTTCACAGTATTAGTTTAATGAAAGTGTATGTAAGTTCAGTTCAGTTCAGTCGCTCAGTCGTGTCCGACTCTTTGCGACCCCATGAATAGCAGCACGCCAGGCCTCCCTGTTCATTACCATCTCTCAGGGTTCACTCAGTCTCATGTCCATCGAGTCCGTGATGCCATCCAGCCATCTCATCCTCTGTCGTCCCCTTCTCTTCTTGCCCCTAATCCCTCCCAGCATCAGAGTCTTCTCCAATGAGTCAACTCTTTTCATGAGGTGGCCAAAGTACTGGAGTTTCAGCTTTAGCATCATTCCTTCCAAAGGAATCCCAGGGTTGATCTCCTTCAGAATGGACTGGTTGGATCTCCTTGCAGTCCAAGGGATTCANCCTAGTGCTTTTGAACTGTGGTGTTGGCGAAGACTCTTGAGAGTCTCTTGGACTGCAAGGAGATCAAACCAGCCAATCTTACAGAAAATCAATCCTGAATATTCATTGGAAGGACTGATGTTGAAGCTCCAATAATTTGGCCACGTGATGCAAAGAGCTGAATCATTAGAAAAGACCCCGATGCTGGGAAAGATTGAAGGCAGGAGGAGAAGTGGACAGCAAAGGCTGAGATAGTTGGATGGTATCACCAACTCAATGGACATGAGTTTGGGTAAGCTCCGGGAGATGGTGAAGGACAGCAAAGCCTGGTGTGCTGCAGTCCATAGGGTCACAAAGAGTTGGACACGACTGAGTGACTAAACAACAAAAACAATGTCATACACCTGAAAATAACATATTACGGTATTAATATACCAATCATATTTTAATTTAAAATTTTTTGAAATAAATACCATGCATGCCCACTGCAGAGGATATTTTTATGTCCAGTTTTTTAAATTTATTTTTGACTGTGCTGGGTTTTCATTGCTGGGTGGGCTTTTCTCTGCTTACTGTGCTTGGGCTTCTGTTTACAGTGACTTCTCTTGTTGCAAAGTGCAGACTTTCCGGTGCCCAGGCTTCAGCAGTTGCAGCTTGTGGGCTCAGCAGCTGCAGCTCCTGGACTCTGGAGCATAGTCTCAGTTAATTGTGGGGCGCGGGCTTAGTTTTTCTGCAGCCTGTGCAATCCTCCCAGACCAGGGATCGAAGCTGTGTCCCCTGCCCTGACAGGCAGACTCTTTACCCCTGAACCAACCAGGAAGCCTCTTTGTGCTCCAGTTTTTATTTTAGTCCATTGTGTCAGGAAACTTGCAGGTTTGGTTTGGCTCTGGAACCTTGTATTCCATTCACTTATTTATTAAAGACCCAGTTATACCCTGTTTCATGGTGCTGCTGAAACCACTAAGTAGTACATGTAATAGAAAGAAAAAATGGAACAGGAGTAAAAGGCTGAGTTTCATCCCATTTGTGAGATCTCAGGCAACTCGTAGGATCTTTTATCTGAATGCTGGGGTTCTGAAACAAAATGGGGAGAATTTTCACTGCATTCCTCTTTTAGGCTGTTGTGGAGAACAAACAGAATAATGTGTATGAAAGCCCTTTTTAACTCTCAAGAAAATTTTATTGAGGAATAATTTATACACAATTAAATTTATAGAGCTTAAGTTTTTCCAAATGTACATACCTGTTTTTTGTATGTACAAAGTGAGTTTTTCCAAATGTACATACAGTATAATGCACGTGTGTGCATGCTAAGTCATTCAGTCGTGTCCGACTCCTTGCAACCCGTGGACTGTAGCCTGACAGGCTCCTCTGTCCATGGGATTCTCCAGGCAAGAATACTGGAGTGAGTTGCCATTTCCTTCTCCAGGGTATCTTCCTGCCCCAGGGACTGAACTCCCATCTCCTGCAATTCCTACACTGGCAGGCAGATTCTTTATCACTCTTATAGAATGGCTGGAGGCCTAACTCAGTCCTCGTGGACCTGGTGCAGCTGGGGGTAGATGTCCCATACATACTCAGATTCCCCACTGCTGGGATGGACAGGAGGGGAAGCAGGCTTCCAATGGAGAAGAGGGATCTTTGGACTGACTTAGGCAGCACTGGCATTTCCAAGAGCGATGTGTTCAATTTGCCTAGCAAGGCTGGGAGTCAGCACTCTGCAGGACAGACATGATTGTCTAAAGAGCAAATCAGGGAGGATACTTTGCAGTTCGAGAAGCTGCAATGGGGGCAGCAAAGTCAGGGTTCTGGGGAGAGAGGAGCAACTGCTGACTGTGGGGATCGGCCACCACGTCTCAAGTGCAGGCAACAGAGCGGGCCAGACGGGTCCCTGACTGCCTCTCCGTCACTTGCAAAGAAACCTTCCCACTCTTCACCCTCAGACCCACTCCCTTCTGGCAGGGAGAGGGGGCTTCACGGCTCATCATGGCTGTGCCTCAGATCCTACAAACCTCAGTCTTAGATTCTTCAGAAATATCAAGAGCTCGGGTGTGTGTGTGAGGGGGGGTGGGGGTAGGAGGGGTGGTTGCTAAATGCTGTTTGCACAGAAAAAGTTTATCATCATTTCTGAAAGCAATAAAAAGCCTCCCTGAAGAGTGATCTTTCAATAACTGACTTTTGACTCCATTTCCTCTAGAATGCATTTCTCAACTGTATCAACTCCGTATTGGGCATTTGCTCAGATGAAGAGCCCTCAGGATTCTGCACATTTTTTGCACAATAGGCTTTATAACATCCTGTCTTGCTTACCCAATACCTTGGCAGCAAGCAGAATGCATCTCATAGCCTTGCTCCAAGAGATGTTTTCACCTAAACCTTCAGAGGTGCAAATGCCTCTCTGAGTCAATCTATCTCCCTTTTGCATGATGGTGTTTTGGGCTTCCTTCCATCCTTGGGGTGAAAAAATGTACTTTCCATCTGTACCAGTTATTAATTTCACGTCTTTCAGCTCCACCCGCCTCCCCCAGCCTTCTCCTGCTTTGTAATACTGGAGCTGGACTCTGCAGGCTAGCTTTCCCGTTGCCAGCTGGCTGGCCCTGAGGTTGGACAATAGGAGTGTGGGCGGGACGATGCACGGTTGGGAGAGAAAGAAGGGCCTTTTTCTCCCCCTTCCCTTTGTCTGTTTTTCAGAGCGGCAGCAAGCAGGCACCCCAGTGGCGTTGCAGGAGGGCAGCAGGCTGCCCTCGGCCACCAGCTCTGGGCACCTTCATCCTCGCCAGCATCACCATCACTGTGCTGCAGGCAGCATGCTTCCTGACACAGGGACCTCCCCTCTGGGGTCTGAGGCCAGCGGGCATGCAGGCTCTTTACTCTGAGCTCCTAAGCTTCTTCCTTGTTTACTTTTCCCTTCGTTCTCTACCCCTTAAGAGTTCTCCTGGAGCCCTCTCCATAATGCCAGTCTCTTCTACACTGAACAAGTCTTCCTATTACATTTCCCTCTTCAAACTTTCTGAGCTTTTTTTTACAAATGCTAAAACCATCACCAAATGGAAAATATTAAGTACTTGACAACCATGAGCACATACTCCCAGGCCTCCTGGAGCCTGAGGACTGATACTGTTCACTCCTGTGACACCATCCTGGTACCACCATCAGCCCATCAGAGAACTGCACAAGCGGATCATGTACCCTGGAGCCCCACCTCCCTCACCTGGCCTTTAAAGATGCTTTCTTGAGAACTCCTTTAGGGAGTCCAGGTGTTCTGAGCACTAGCTTTCCTGGACTCATTGCTTGGCACTTGCAATAAACACTCCTTTCCTTCTTTACAACCTGGTGTCGGTAGACTGACTTTACTGCACTCAGGGGAAGGGACCGAGTTTGGTTCAGTAATGAGTTAAGTTCTGGAGATTGCAGAATTCGGAAAGTAGAGAGAACATAACAAGCCAGAAGCCTCAAGCAGTAAGAGAAGTAAGGCATTTTATAGTTTAAGGGAACATGAGTATAAACATTATATTTTCAAAGTGCATGGACATCTCAGTTCAGTTGAGTCACTCAGTCGTATCCAACTCTTTGCAACCCCGTGGACTGCAGCACACCAGGCTTCCTTGTCCATCACCAACTCCCAGAATCTACCCAAACCCATGTCCATTGAGTCGGTGATACCATCCAACCATCTCATCCTCTGTTGTCCCCTTCTTCTCCCGCCTTCAATCTTTCCCAACATCAGGGTCTTTTCCAGTGAATCAGTTCTTTGCATCAGGTGGCCAAAGTATTGGAGATTCAACTTCAGCATCAGTCCTTCCAATGAATATTCAGAACTGATCTCCTTTAGGATGTACTGGTTGGATCTCCTTGCAGTCCAAGGGACTCTCAAGAGTCTTNATACTCCTTTTCCTATTTGGAACCAGTCTGTTGTTCCATGTCCAGTTCTAACTGTTGCTTCCTGACCTGCATACAGATTTCTCAAGAGGCAGGTTAGGTGGTCTGGTATTCCCATCTCTTTCAGAATTTTCCACAGGAGAAGGCAATGGCACCCCACTCCAGTACTCTTGCCTGGAAAATCCCATGGACAGAGGAGCCTGGTAGGCTGGGGTCACTAGGAGTCAGACATAACTGAGCAACTTCACTTTCACTTTTCATTTTCATGCATTGGAGAAGGAAATGACAACCCACTCAGTGCTCTTGCCTGGAGAATCCCAGGGACGGGGGAGCCTGGTGGGCTGCCGTCTCTGGAGTCGCAGAGAGTCGGACACGACTGAAGCAACTCAGCAGCAGCAGCAGCATTGTGATCCACACAGTCAAAGTGGCCACAGGACTGGAAAGGGTCAGTTTTCATTCCAATTCCAAAGAAAGGCAATGCCATCTCTTTCAGAATTTTCCAGTTTATTGTGATCCACAAAGTCAAAGTGGCCACAGGACTGGAAAAGGTCAGTTTTCATTTCAGTTCCAAAGGAAGGCAATGCCAAAGAATGCTCAAACTACCGCACAATTACACTCATCTCACATGCTAGTAAAGTAATGCTCAAAATTCTCCAAGCCAGGCTTCAGCAATACGTGAAACGTGAACTCCCTGATGTTCAAGCTGGTTTTCGAAAAGGCAGAGGAACCAGAGATCAAATTGCCAACATCTGCTGGATCATGGAAAAAGCAAGAGAGTTCAAGAAACACATCTATTTCTGCTTTATTGACTATGCCAAAGTGTATGTAAAGCACATGGTATATAGTAGGCAGAAAAAGAAGAGTAGACAGAAAAGGAAAGCAAAGCCCAAAGATACACTGTGAGGTACAAAGATACACAGTAGGAGAAGCTAGGATGAGAGCTCTCCTGAACTGAGGGTCACGGAGAAGAAAATAAATATTTTTTGGCTAAGCAACACTGCATTGTAAACAATTTTGTTTTCTTTTGTTAAAATTATCTGCTTCTATATATAAAAGGGAATATTTTTTAGAAAAATCTTCTGAATCACATTGGCTTTTTTTTTTTTAAGATAAGCATTTAGAACTCTGCAGTAATTAAGTACTCTCAACTACCCAAGTTCATCCCCTCTTATTTTATTGAAAAAATGGAGATCCGGGTTACCAAAGCTTTCACCTTCCTATTAAGCCATCTCATCAGTAAATGCTGAAGGTGATTTGAGAAACGTGCTTTGGTGTCTTTTTTCTTCAGATTTTCCCCATTATTCCATGCATATATCTATCTGGAAGCATTCCCAAAGCTGAGAAAAGGTGTAAAGTGAAAGTGAAGTCATGTCAGACTCTTTGCGACCCCATGGACTCATGGACTGTAGCCTATCAGGCTCCTCTGCCCATGGGATTTTCCAGGCAAGAGTGCTGGAGTGGATCGCCATTTCCTTCCCAGGGGATCTTCCCGACCCAGGTCTCCCTCTTTGCAGGCAGACGCTTTACCATCTGAGCCACCAGGGAAGCAAAGTGGATAGCAAATAACATGTTAAACCACTAAGGATTTATCATTTGTTCCAAATATAAAAAAGGATTTCTAGATGAAAGGCTCACATTTTATAAAATCAGGAATAGCTACACAGTTTGTAACAAACTAAAAGCCATTGTTCTATTCCTGATGGAGATATATCTGACCTAAAATTTCAATCTTGTATATTCCATCTATTGCCTGTATTTGATTTTCATCTTTAAGTAAAATCTCAAGTAATATAGATGAGTTTTTAGAGATTTTTCTTTTGTCTCGGCCAATAGTACTTATTACATGAAAAGGATACATGAAAGAGAAAAGGAAACAGGCTTCCCTTCACATTTGGAAAACTATATTCCTATTAGGGCTTCCCGGGTGGCTCAGATGATAAAGAATCTGCCTCCAATGCAGGAGACCCAGGCTTGATCCTGGGTCAGAAAGATCCCCTGGAGAAGGGAATGGCAACCTATTCCAATAGCCATCCTGGAGAATTCCATGGACAGAGGAGTCTGGAAGGCTACAGACCAAGAGGCTGTAAAGAGTTGTACACAACTGACGGGCTAACACTTTCACTTTCCCCTTTAATTCCTATTTACTCAATGGGAAGATTCCATTGATCACCGATATAAATATTATATATTGTGTGCCTGATGGCAAACCAGGATCAGATCTCAAATAACTGAAATATAAGATACTGACCTTGAACCCCACAGTGGGAGCAGATGTATCTCCAATTAGGAATGTCTCCCTCAAAGCCAAAGTGAATGACACTTGAATTTCTTAAACAGCTTAAGTTGAATATCAAACATAAGCCAGGAAGTAGAGTTGAATATTATACAAGAAGTAGATTGAACACTAGCAAATCATTTAGGCCAAAGAGAACAATCAATAATATTTAGATTAAGAATACAGCAAGGAATGTGGATAGGAGAAAGGAAGAGCTGCTTTTTAAACCACTCCCTGGAGTAAGAAGCAGCTGGAGGTGAAAGATTTCTTTGCCATCATTATTAGTTTACCATGCTTCATTCTCATTTTTGGTGAGATGCTCTGAGATGTGAATTGACTCCCCCCCCGCCGCCCCCCNATAAAGTCTCTCAATGTTTCCCCATCTATTTCCCATGAAGTGATGAGATCAGATGCCATGATCTTAGTTTTCTGAATGTTGAGTTTTAAGCCAACTTTTTCACTCTCCTCTTTCACCTTCATCAAGAGGCTCTTTAAATCTTCACTTTCTGCCATAAGGGTAGTGTCATCTGCATATCTGAGGGTATTGATATTTCTCTCAGCAGTCTTGATTCCAGATGTGTATAAGAGACAGCCCGCCAACTAGTTGAGTTGAGTCAGGTTTTCTGAATTCCAGACAATTGTTCTCAACTCTTAATTCATCTTTCTGTTAACAAAAGTCTCCCAATAAATCCCTCTGCCCAGGAAGTCCACACTGATTGCATGGGCCTTGATAAAGATATATCAGGATAAAATTTCAATCTTGAATTCAATCTGGAATTTCAATTCCAGAGAATTTCCAAGTTAGAAGAAACTTCAGTGGAAACCTTTCTCTCCTTCCACTTCTCTGCCCACCCTTCCAATCCAAATAGCAAGTGCTAAATACTTTTTTACTCTCTACAACCAGCATCTTTTCTCCTCCTCCATTTTCCCCATTCCTTTGTTCTCACCCAAGTTTTTATAACAACCTTCTCATCATACACAAGCTTGTCCAACTCCAATCCATTTTCCACATTTCCAGAGAGCAGATTTGACAAAAGCAACCTCCAGATGAAAATCCATTATGGCATAGTATCTTTAGAATAAAATTCAAACTTGCTGTATTGTTGTATATGATCCTTCCTGATCTGGTTCCTGCCTTCTCCAGACATACCTCCATCACATGTTCATTCACGCAATACATATTTATGAAGAGTGTAATACATGCCAGACAATGATCTAAGCGCAGAGTGCACATGCTTACCCATACACTGCCTTTTACTCTCCTGTTTCAGCTGTGCTGAATGGCTTCAAGCTCTCCAATGTGTCATGCTTTCTCAAAATGTTACCTACTGCTATATTTACTCTCTTTAGCCTTTCCCACTCCTTCTTATACTTCCTTTGTTTTGTTTTATACTTCTAACTTCAATTTACATATATTCCCCTCCAAGAGTCAATCATTCTCTGCCCTGACACATGGGTGATTGACATTTTCCTATAGTTTCCAGAGCTTGTCAAGCAGTATACAAATAGTCAGCTTGTCTTTATCTCCTACTGTGCTGTAACCTTGTAGAGAACAAGGGTTATATCTTTACCTTTGTATCCCTTTTGTGTCCCCTTAACTCGTGACCTGGTGTGTAGTTGCATAATAGGAATTCAATAAGTATTTGTTGAAATAATTATTATATGAATTAAGTCTTGTCCCAAACAGATGACTGTTAGTCTTTCTCAGTCATTGTTAGGGAATTCAGCTGTTTGATTATACATTTCCCTTTATAATTTTATCTCTGAGATGGCATGAGGGACAATTTCTAGATCTAGCAAAAGAAAAAGGCTACAGACTTTAGTCCAGACCAAAAGAAGATGGACATGGCCAGGACAATTCTTCTACTATTATCTATGTAACCTTGGACAAAACACACCTTCTTAGTTCTCCATTTGTAAATGGTAATAAAAAGGATTGAAATTTACTCTCAAGCTATGACATTCTTTGGCAACATAGTTAACAAGTGCATCAGTACTAACTGATAGGAAGTCAACCAGAGAACACATTCCCAGTGGCACAGATCTAATAAAAAAATGAACCTCAGTGTGTTTGTGTGTGTGTGTGTGTGTATGTGTGCACAAGCCTAGGAACTGAAGTGATATAAGGAAAGGTGATGAATCCTCATCTCTCACATGCTCTGCAAAAAAATAGAAAAAAATCTTTGTTTTGACCTTTTGGTCTTGAGAAAATTACCCAAATTTTCTAAGTTTAGTTTTGTCATCTGTACATAAAAGCAATATTCGCTTAGTAAGCTTGAGGAGCACCAAGAATTCGGACAGAACAGTTGCACCATACATGTAAATTGTTGTATTTTTTTAAAGTTGAATTTGTTATATACCTCGAAAGAGGAGAATTACTGTAAAGAAAATAAATACAGACAGACTAAAGTCATTAAAAATCTACTAGAATTAATAAACAAGTTCAACAAGGTTGAGGAAACAAGATCAATATGCAAAAATCAACTGTAACTGTATACAGTGTTCAGTCACTCAGTTGTGTCTGACTCTTTGTGACCCCATGGACTGTAGCATGTGAGGCTCCTCTGTCCATGGAATTTTCCAGGCAAGAATACTTAGACTGGGTTGCTGTTTCCTACTCCAGGGGATCTTCCCGATCCAGCGATCGAATTCCACTCTCCTGTGTTTCCTGCACTGCAGGTGGGTTCTTTACCACTGCACCACCTGGGAAGACAGTAGCAATCAGCAAGTAGTCAATGAAACTTAACACACAGGTCAACTTACGGTAACATCAAAAAGAATAAAATACTTGGGAATAAATTTAACAAAAGGAGTGCAACATTTATACTTTGGAAACTACAAAACATTGATAAAAGAGAGTAAAGAAGATCTGAATAAATGGAAAAACATTCCATGTTCATGGATCAAAAGACTTAATATGGTTAAGATAGCAATACTCCCTAAACTGATCTATAGATTCAAGGCAGTTTCTTATCAAAATTACAGCTGACTCTTTTACATAGCTTGACAAACTGAAACCTAAAATTCATATGGAAAATTTAAGAACTCAGAGGAGCAAAAGAAATATTGAAAAAGAAGAAAAAAGTTGGAAATTTTACACTTTCAAATTTTAAAACTTACTATAAAACTACAGTAATCAAGATAGTGTGATACTGGCTTAAGGATAACCATATGGACTAATGAAATAGAATTGAGAGTATATAAATAAATCTTAACACTTACAAATAATTTTCAACAAGGATATCAACACAATTCAATTGAAAGAGAATTTTTCTTTCAACAAAGTATACTGGGGTTATGGGACATCTGTATGCAAAAGAATGAAATTGGAACCCATCTCAGACAACACTGTTATTATTTAGTCACTAAGTTGTGTTAGTGTATAACGCTAACTCTTTGTGACCCCGTGGACTACAGCATGCCAGGCTTCTCTGTCCTTCACTGTCTCCCAAAGTCTGCTCAGACTAATGTCCATTGAGTTGATGATGCTATCCAATCATCTCATCTTCTTTCACTCCCTTCCCCTCCTACCCTCATCTTTCCCAGCATAAGGGTCTTTTCCATAAGGGTCTCTTCTCATCCAAAAGTATTGGAGGCCAATACTTTGGTGGCCAAAGTATTGGAGCTTCAGCTTCAGCATCAGTCCTTTTAATGAGTATTTAGGGTTGATTTCCTTTAGGCTTGACTGGTTTGATCTCCTTGCAGTCCAAAGCACTCTCAAGAGTCTTCTCCAGCACTACAATTCAAAAGTATCTTGAACAGACAGCATATAAATATCAATTAAAAATGAATCAAAGATCTAAGTGAAAGAATTAAAATCTGAAGCTCTGAGAAAAGCATAGACTTAAATCTTCATAATCTTGGATTAGCGATGGTTTCCTAGATAGTATTTCATAAGTATAAGTGGCAATAATAAAAATAAATTAAATGAACATAACTTAAAATTCAAAACTTCTGTACTTTAAATGTATTTTCTATGCTTCTGTGTTTGTTTGTTTTGCTTTAAATTAAAAAACTAAGATCATGGCATCCAGTT
This sequence comes from Neotragus pygmaeus, assembly GCA_006410875.1. Classification (NCBI taxonomy): domain Eukaryota; kingdom Metazoa; phylum Chordata; class Mammalia; order Artiodactyla; family Bovidae; genus Neotragus; species Neotragus pygmaeus. The sequence continues at coordinate 141,727 of SJYV01022335.1, forward strand.
CCATCACTTCATGGCAAATAGATGGGGAAACAATGGAAACAGTAAGAAACTTTATCTTTTTGGGCTCCAAAATCACTGCAGATGGTGACTGCAACCATGAAATTAAACAACGCTTGTTTCTTGAAAGAAAAGTTATGACTAACCTAGGCAGCATATTAAAAAGAAGAGACATTATTTCAATGACAGAGGTCCATCTAGTCAAAGTTATAGTTTTTCCAGTAGTCATGTATGGATGTGAGAATTCGACTGTAAGGAAAGCTGGGTCCTGAAGAATTGATGCTTTTGAGTTGTAGGGTTGGAGAAAACTCTTGAGAGTCCCTTGGAGATCCAACCAGTCCATCTGAAAGGATATCAGTCCTGAATATTCATTGGAAAGACTGATGCTGAAGCTGAAACTCCAATACTTTGGCCATGTGATATGAAGAACTGACTCATTGGAAAAGACCCTGATGCTGGGAAAGATTGAAGGTGGGAGGAGAAGGGGAACATAGAGGATGAGATGGTTGGATGGCTTCACTGACTTGATGGACTTGTGTTTGGGTAAGCTCCGGGAGTTGGTAATGGACAGGGAGGCCTGGAGTGCTGCAATCCATGGGGTTGCAGAGGTGGACAACTTAGTTCGGTTGCTCAGTCACTAACTCCCAGAGATTATTCAAACTCATGTCCATCCAAGGGACTCTCAAGAGTCTTCTCAAACACCACAGTTCAAAAGCATAAATTCTTCGGCATTCAGTTTTCCTTATAGTCCAACTCTCACATCTTTACATGACTACTGGAGAAACCATAGCTTTGACTAGACAGACCTTTGTTGACAAAGGAATGTCTATGCTTTTTAATATGTTATCTAGATTGGTCATAACTTTTCTTCCAAGGAATAAGTGTTATATAATTTCATGGCTGCAGTCACCATCTGCAGTGATTTTGGAGCCCCACAAAATAAAGTCTCTCAATGTTTCCCCATCTATTTCCCATGAAGTGATGAGATCAGATGCCATGATCTTAGTTTTCTGAATGTTGAGTTTTAAGCCAACTTTTTCACTCTCCTCTTTCACCTTCATCAAGAGGCTCTTTAAATCTTCACTTTCTGCCATAAGGGTAGTGTCATCTGCATATCTGAGGGTATTGATATTTCTCTCAGCAGTCTTGATTCCAGCTTGTGCTTCATCTACCCCGGGTTTTCGTATGATGCACTCTGCATGTAAGTTAAATAAGTAGGATGACAGTATACAGCCTTGATGTACTCCTTTTCCTATTTGGAACCAGTCTGATTCTAACTGTTGCTTCTTGACCTCATACAGATTTCTTAGGAGGCAGGTAAAGTGGTCTGGTATTCCCACCTCTTGAAAAATTTTCCACAGTTTATTGTGATCCACAGAGTCAAAGGCTTTGGCATAATCAATAAAGCAGAAGTAGATGTTTTTCCGGAACTCTCTTGCTTTTTGGATGATCCAATGGATGTTGGCAATTTGATCTCTGGTTCCTCTGCCTTTTCTAAATTCAGCTTCACATCTGGAAGTTCACAATTCACTTACTGTTGAAGCTTGGCTTGGAGAATTTTGAGCATTACTTTGCCAGCTGTGAGATGAGTGCAATCGTGCTACAGTATGAGCATTCTTTGGCATTGCCTTTTTTTGGGATTGGAATGAAAACTGACCTTTTCCAGTCCTGTGGCCACTGCTGAGTTTTCCAAATTTGCTAGCATATTGAGTGCAGCGCTTTTATAGCATCATCTTTTAGGATCCGAAATAGCTCAACTGAAATTCCATCACCTCCACTAACTTTGTTCTTAGTGATGCTCCCTAAGGCCCATTTGGCTTCACATTCCAGAATGTCTGGCTCTAGGTGAGTGATCACACCATTGGTTATGTTGGTCATAAAGATCTTTTTTGTATAGTTTTTCTGTATATTCTTGCCACCTCTTCCTAACATCTTCTGCTTCTGTTAGGTCCATACCATTTCTTTCCCTTATTGTGCCCATCTTTGCATGAAAGTTTCCCTTGGTATCTCTAATTTTCTTGAAGAGATCTCTAATCTTTCCCGTTCTGTTGTTTTCCTCTATATCTTTGCATTGATCACTGAGGAAGGTTTTCTTATATCTCCTTGCTATTCTTTGGAACTCTGCATTCGAATGGGTATATCTTTGTTTTTCTCCTTTGCCTTTAGCTTCTCTTCTTTTCTCAGCTATTTGTAAGCCCTCCTCATACGTAAGGTGAAAATACAACCTGTAGAATGGGCGAAAATGTTTACAAATTGCATATCTGATAAAAGACTTTTGTATAGAATATATATAAAAAAAACCTCTTCACTCAAATGGGGCTTCCCTGATGGCTCAGTGGTAAAAAATCTGCCTGCCAATGCAGGAGGCCCAGGAAACTCAGGTTTGATGCCTTGGTCAGGGAGATTCCCTGGAGTAGGAAATGGCAACCCACTCCTGTATTCTTGCCTAGGAAATCCCATGGAGAGAGGAGCTTGGCGGGCTACAGTCCATGGGATATCAAAGAAGTCAGACACTACTAAATAGACACACACACTACTACTGAATAATTAGGCAAAAATTCCTATAAAAATGGGCAAAAGACCTAGATAGACATTTTTCCAAAGAAGATACACTAATGGTCAACATGTGCATAAAAAAGTCAACATTATTAATAGAGACTGAAAGTCAAAACCACAGTGATACATTACAAATGCTTATGGGGATATGGGGAAAAGGAAACCTTTTGAAAAGTGATTTAGCCACTATGGAAAGCATTATGAAAATTTCTCAAAAAATTAAAAATAGGGTTTGNTCTGAATGTTGAGCTTGAAGCCAACTTTTTCACTCTCCTCTTTCACTTTCATCAAGAGGCTTTTTAGCAACAGTTTACACCGCAGTGAAAAATACAGATAGCTTTGGGCATCCCAGAAAAGTATGAAAAGGGGAATATACTTAGCTAGAATACAGTCCTCAAGAGGTGGCCACTAGGGTTAAAAAATAGATATTTTCTCAGGTTCTGGGATGCAGTGCTACACAGATCACTAGTTTATACATATCTCTGATTGTGGTCAGAACCTGTATTTCAGAATAGGTGAAGAATGACGGAGGCAGCATTCCGCCAGCAAGCATGTGACCCGCTAGCTAAAGTGTTACATGCTTGCGCCTCTGGGCTGCTCTCTGTCCTCCTCCCCAGAGCAGCCAACACACCCCCGGAATACTTAACAAATGCACTTAGTGCCAGCACCCTGAGGTATTTTAAGACACTGTGCAAAACCCCAAGTCACACAAGTCACTGTCCTGAAGGAGCCATGAGGCCACCCGCGGCATGTACAGAACCAGGGACAGCGTCACGGCTCCAGCAGGACAGCGCAGGAGAGCCCTGGGCTAGGACGGTGCACACCCGGTGCAGTGAGTGCTGGGGGCCCGGCACACCAGTGGGGGTGAGAATGATGCACATCATGTGCTGGGCAGTCAGGGCAGAGAGCAGGCGTGGACTCCAGCCCAGCGCACTTCCTACCTTCCTCACTGGGTCCGACGCGCTCACGCCCTCACACCCAGCGCCCTCCCAGGAGGACCTCAGTCTTGTGGCAATCTTCAAAGGCTTTCCTCACTAAGTCGAAACCACCTTCTGAGCCCCTTTGGCTCCCACGCCCCACCCCCAGCATTACTCGAGACCCAGAGTCACTAACTCTGACAGGCGCCTGCTAACTCACAAGCAGGCACGTCACAGCTCATCACACAGGACACATCGCCACGCGTCAAAGAAGAGACGACGACGCGCAGTGGAGGTCACGTCACCAGAGTGAGCAGAGTCCACCATCCAGCGGGGTCCTCTAAACCACCAGCACAGGGGCAGGGAGGGAGAGAAGGGGGGCGGAGGTCCGGTAAGAAAGAAAAGCAAGTAACACTAGAGCCTGGAGGTCTGCCTGGCAGGGTGGGCCTCTCACCGGCGGATGGCGATCGGGACAAGCGAGCCTTTCGGTGTCCGCTGTGTCACGCCAGCACCAGCCCCGGGGGTGGGTGTGAGGACGGACTCTGTGAGCACTCAGAGCCAGATGCACTTCCCTTCCCCATGAGCTTTGCTTCTGATTTTTTAATATTTCACGGGTTTCTTCTTAAAAATTTTTAAGGATTAATTTTATTTATTTATGGCTGTGCTGGGTCTCTTGCAGGCTTTCTCCAGTTGCGATGAACAGGGGCTCCTCTCTGGTAGCGGGTGCAGGTTCTTGGCCGTGCGGGCTCAGCAGCTGCTGGCTGTGGCTGCGGTGGTCGCAGCTCCCGGCTGTGGGGCGCAGGCTTGGTAGTCGTGGTGCCCGGGCTTCACTGCCCCCTGGTGTGAGGGGTCTTCTTGAACCTGTGTCTCCCATGTTGGCAGGTGGATTCTTTACCACTGAGTCACCAGGGAGGCCCTCACAAACCTTCCTGTCCTTATATATTCTAGAGGAAACACCTTTCTCCTCAAAATTGCCACATCCAATAAAGCAATTATAATTGGGCCAAACTCCACTGAGTGCATTTTTGATGGGATTTCTTTACTTCAAGCTAATACATCTTTGCCACTAAGCTCTCCCGCTGGATAGCCCTGTGACATTGGAAGGCAGGGCTGTGGGGGCAGGGGCTGCCTGTGCTCCTATGAACAAGATTATCTGGCGCCAAACTTGGGGAAGCACTGATTCTTAGTTGCCAGCCTTTGTTGGTGAGTTTATTTCCCTCACACTTTTGGAGACATTTATTTTGTGAACCAGCTCCCAAGTTTTTCACATTATAGTACACTCCTTCTCAGGAATCTAAGGCACATAACTTCTAGAAACTTTTAATCTAGGGTCCCTGGGCCCTTGGAGGTTCCACAAGTTAAGCTCCTTCTTATGCCTACCTGACTCTCACAGTAAAGCAAGACTTGTTCTGTTGTGTCTGACTCTTTGCAACCTCATGGACTGGAGCCCTCCAGGCTCCTCTGTCCATGGGATTCTCCAGGCAAGAATACTGGAGTGGGTGGCCATTCCCTTCTCCAGAGGATCAGGAAGATCCACAGGGATCAAATCCACATCTCCTGCACTGCAGGAGGANTCCAGGCTCCTCTGTCCATGGGATTCTCCAGGCAAGAATACTGGAGTGGGTGGCCATTCCCTTCTCCAGAGGATCAGGAAGATCCACAGGGATCAAATCCACATCTCCTGCACTGCAGGAGGATTTTTTTTTTTTTCCTTTTAAACGATGTATGCAGAGTTTTTTTTTGTAAAGCACACACATCAAGGACCAGTTTGCTGTTCAATCGCTGCACAGATGCAGTTCCAGCAACAGGCAGAAAACTCAACAACCACAGTGCCAGAAGTAAGTGTCCATTCACATTCGGTAAGCTTGTCCTCATCAGCAGAAAGATTGAGCCAAGCTGCTCAACGCTGCGTCGCTTCAGTCGTGTCTGACCCTGTGCGACCCCACAGACGGCAGCCCACCAGGCCCTGCTGTCCCTGGGATTCTCCAGGCAAGAGTACTGGAGTGGGTTGGCATTTCCTTCTCCAAGGAAGATTCTTCACCACTGAGCCACCAGGGAAGCCCAGAACAAGACTAGTGAAGTGGTAAGGACGAAGAGCACAGCCATCTGCTCTGCTGCTCCGTCAGAGAAGGGGGCTGCACAGCACTGCTAGGCCCTGAGTCAGGCAAAGGTTTCTGTTTGAAAACTACTGAACTACAACAATGAAGCCTCAGCTTTCCTTGTTAAGTACAAGTGTCACTGACTTAAGAGTCTGCAATGAAAACCCAGAACCTAACTTTCTTTGTAGCTCTTCTCCAGGTAAAGCTATCTCAAAAGAAATAGGTCTTTTTTGAATCCCAAACAGACAGGTAAGCTTTCCAAATGCCATAACACAAGGTAAAGTAAACAGGAATGTGAAGGCATTTCATACCAGCCCTTGATTTTAATACCTGGCTTTTAAGTAAAGTCAACACATTATATGGTAACTGTATACTGTGAGAACCCCGATGAAACAAGTAAATGAGATACATGTCTAAAAGCGAATCACTCGGAACCAGGTGAGTGAGGGTCTCTCACTTTCAAGGATCTCTTCAATCTAAGACAGCTAAACTTTACACACAGTAACCATGCCCCCAACATTTCTGAGCAGGAAAAGGCAATTCACCTTGAAAATAGTGAAAGGAACACAGTCCAGTGGGCAACACGAGGGACAAATGGACATTCAGGGCAAATCCTAACAACTCTGATGGATACAAGCATCAGAAAACACCCCACCAGTACTGATGAAACTTCTGCATGTAAAGATGGCTTCGGTTTTCCCTGGTGGCTCAGGCAGTAAAGAATCCGCCTGCAATGCAGGAGACCTGGGTTCAGTCCCTGGGTTGGGAAGATCTCCTGGAGAAGGAAAAGGCTACCACTCCAGTATTCTGGCCTAGAGAATTCCTTGGACTTATAGTCCATAGGGTCGCAAAGAGTCACACACAACTGAGCGACTTTCACTAACTTCACTTAGTTCACCAGTATGATCACCAGTAGGTGGGGTCGTGTTCCAAGTGTGTCAAACAGTTCCTTTTTGGCTTTAAAGAAGTCAAGGGAATTTCTTAGGGAAATAAAGAACAGACTTATTGGCCTAGAAAGAAGTGAAAATTTCTTTACCTGTCCACAAATAAGCGTGGCATTGTGGCTACAGAGGCAAGGCAGAGAGGAGTCTGGCCTCGATTTTAAGAGGAGGCAATAACTTATCTGTTCTACTAGTACCATTACAAGGCTAAATGCCATAAAGTGCTGGAGGAATTCAGAAGAAAAGCTCAGTTTGAGCTGGAATATCAGGAAAGGTTTTGTGGAAGATTTTAATAAAGGATTTTGATAGGTAAAGATAGGATCAAAGCATTCCTGAGGGTAGTGCTGTGAACCTGGGCAGGCTCAAAAGAACAGAGACCCCAGGGCAGTGAATAATCCACTTTCCACAAGGAAATCTTGGAAAGGCAATGTGAGGCCAGACTTAAGAAGAAACTGAAGACAGGCTAAAATTGGCAGTGTACTTTATCCATTAGCAACTGGGGGCCCACTGGGAAGGGTGTGCCCTTGTCTGAGCTTTCAACCTACAGGCAAAATAGTTGCTTAAAATTTCTGTTTATCCCCTGGGCATCAGATAGTTTCCTGGCCTCTGAGAACACAATGCTTTCCGATTCTATTCAACAATTAGGTACAGTTTCAGGGAGACCTTCCCTAAGATGGCTGCTTACAGGCAACACACCAGTCCTTAAGA
>SJYV01022340.1:0-30684 GCA_006410875.1 Neotragus pygmaeus
TTTTTTTTGTTTGTTTTTGGTATTCCCTTGCTTTTCTCCATGATCCAATGATTGTTGGCAATTTGATGAGAATCCCAGGGACAGGGGAGCCTGGTGGGTTGCCGTCATGGGGTCGCACAGAGTTGGACACAACTGAAGTGACTTAGCAGCAGCAGCAGCATGTGAAATGAACACAATTGTACAGTAGTTTGAACATTCTTTGGCATTGTCCTTCTTTGGGATTGGAATAAAAACTGACCCTTTCTAGTCCTATGGCCACTGCTGAGTTTTCAAAATTTGCAGGCATATTGAGTGCAGCACTTCAACAACATCATCTTTTAGGATTTTAAATAGCTCAGCTGGAATTCTGTCACCTCTGCCCATGATAAAACACCACAAGTACTCACAGCTTATACTGAAATTTGAAAGTTTGTCTTGAATAAAAACATTTCGGTGTGTATATCCTTAACTAAGTTTTCAAAGTCCTGTAGTCGTTGGTTTTGACAGTTATATCCAGATTTATCGTTGCTCTTATGGGAGAGGATGTGCCAAGTTCCTCACTCTCCAAGTCCAAGATTAGTTCATTTCTGTTAATTTCCTGATGGAGAGGTCTTGGCAGAATTGTTACACTGTTCACATTGTCCAGATTCCTATTTATTTTTATCACACAGGTCCCTGGATGCCAGTGTTGTGGGTTGCAAGCTCACTCCAGATCCCAAAGACCCGTGACCCATGTAGACTCTGCTCAAGTGCAGGGGTGGGGTGGGGGAGTGATTGACTTAATTCTGTGTCAGAAAGTTGTGAGGACATGCTACAGCCACCCACTTTTCCAAGAGTCGTGGTGTGTTGGCAGCGGTTGGCGGGGGGGAAGGGATGGGAAATGTGTCCTACCAGCATCCCTGGGCCAATTTACTGTGAGAATTCCTGAGAATTCTTGTTTAGAGGCTGCTTTCCTCCCTGGGTGAGTGGGAAGCTATTCTTTCTCAGAGGTGGACAATAGAATTGCTGGATTTTAGGGTCAGGAGTTTCCTTGTTGCATGAGGCAGATCTGAAGCTTAGGTGAGGACCAGTCAGTGGGTTTGAATATACAGAGTTCTCGCCACCCTTTGCCATCTGCTTCAGTTCTTAAAATCCATCGCTGCCTTTCTGACCACAGCTGTCATCTGGCTGCCCCACAGCCCCGCCTCTATCCTCTCATTAACTGAAATGTGGCCAGTTCTTCACTACTTAGTTTGCAGGTTTGCCCAGAATCTGTGCCCTGCTTTGTCCTGATACTGACCCAGCCTTCAGTACTGGGGTCGCTTTAGCTTATGCTTCCCTCCTTTAGTCATCAAGTCATTTCCGTCCCTGATCACCACACCACACTTGGACAGCATGGGCACATGCCATGGACTGACTCCTGAGTGCTCCCTCCTGCAGGCGTTGCTGACAGGGAGCCTCCCTGGCTTCATCGATGTCGTCAGGAACCTCAATTCTCCTACGTTGCTGGAAGACAATGTGATCACACGAGCCAAAGCTGCTGGGAAAAGAATCATCTTTTATGGAGATGAAACATGGGTGAAATTGTTTCCAAAGCACTTTGTGGAATACGATGGAACAACCTCTTTTTTTGTATCAGATTATACAGAGGTCAGTTTTTAAGAAAAATATATCCAATGAGACAGCCTGGTACCCTGTTCTTAGCAAGGGGCAACACTGTGTTGTCTGTGGCTTTTATTAGTACATTAAGAATAGTATGGAGAGTGAAAACCTTGTTCCTTCCCATTATCAGCTCCAAGCCAGAAACATAAACCCTGACACAGGTGTGAGCTTAGTTCTCTGACCCTAAAGCCCAGATAGATGCCTGTCGATGGGTACCAGCAGTCAGGAAGGGCTTCCCAGGAGGGGTCCCTCAGCCTGAGTTTGGACAGCATCTGTGCACGGCAGAGCCCGAGGCCTCCGTGGTCTGCCAGGGCTCCTGCCTCACAGCTGCTTTATAGGGTTGGCAGCATGAGTGTGCTGGCTGAGCCTGCTCCCAAGAGGCATCAACCCTGTGCTGGGTGTGCAGCCTCCAAAGAGGAAAGTGGCATAATTAGACCCACAGTGAAAAAGCTGGCCCCTGGGGCAGGGGCACCACAAGTCTGAGCTGGCGTTGGATGGGTCCATTTGCTTGGCCTTGTGGAGTGTCTTCTTCACTGAAGGTGACCTGTATAGACACAACAGTTACTGCCCTTCCTGTGTATGACCACTCAGAAGTACTTCTCTTCATGGTAGATTCTTCAGTGGAAGGGAGAAGGGCCATCTGAGGAGTCAGGGCTCTCCAGACTAATGGGTCTGTCAGGGGCTGTTTGACTGGGAACCACTGAGTGTGTGTCTCTTTCCTTCCTGAATAGCGTGCTTATAGGACACACATGCCCTCAGCTTCATTCCGCTGGTTTCTTGAACTCTGGGTACTGTTCTGTCTTACCCAACTGCCCTTAGCCTTTAGTTGCCTCATAACAACCTGGTACCTGTTGAACTTGGTCATCTTGTCAGCTTTAGTTTATGCTCCGGTAGTGATCTAATAGAATTGTTGTCAGAACAACCCTTGTGCATTTAAATTATAATATGTTCTGTTCATAACTTAGAGACATAAAAGTATTAATGAAAGCTTGATCTAATGCAAACATTTTTTAAGACAGTTTTTATTTTGGAGGTTTGTTTTGTTTTGTGGTCTTTGCAAACTCCCGTGAATCCAAGTACCTAAAAAAAACCACTAGATTTGAAAATAACCAGATAACTTTTCACTGAAGAGTGAACACAAGGGAAATTAGGGAAGCTATTGATATGTGCTTTTTTCCCTTTAAAGGTGGATAATAATGTTACAAGGCATTTGGATAAAGTACTAAAAAGGCAGGATTGGGATGTGTTAATCCTGCACTACCTCGGGCTGGACCACATCGGCCACATTTCTGGCCCCAGCAGCCCCCTGATTGGGCACAAGCTCAGTGAGATGGACAGCATCCTGATGAAGATCCACACCTCACTGCTGTCAGAGGTGAGCATGTCAAGGTGCCAGTGTTTCCTGGAGGAAATGTAGCTTCTGAAGTGAACTCGGCTGACCTCGCGTGAGCTTCATGCCCACCAGCATTCAGGCAGCCTTCACCTACAGTAGCACCTGCCGTGTGCTGGGCACTGTACCCAGTGGCCCTGCCGAAGAGTGGCTCTTCGCATCTCCACCTGCTCATCCAGATAATTCTCCTGAAAGCCTTCTGTCACTGTGCCTATACAGACACTTGAGGAGCTTGGCCTCTAGCCAGGAGGGAAAACAGGGAGCACAATCAGTGAGTCAGAGGCATCCTAGACAGTAGATACTGTAGCAGAACATAGGGCAGGAGGAGTGTACATGTGAGAGAAAGGCCAAAATTTTAAACTGCATGATCAGAGCAGGCTTTGAGGACATGTGAGTGGTGAGCAGAGGCTTGAAACGGGTGGGAGTGCCAGTAAGCCACGCGTGAAGGTGTGTTCCAGGCGAGGAAGCACCACAGGCAACTTGGAGCCTGCAGGTCCATCCCACGGGCAGCAGGGGCCACTGGCCAGAGCCCTAGGGGCAGAGGGCAGCTGTGTGTGACAGATAAGAAGACTGTCCTATGCTCCGTGACCTCCGTTTAATCCCATTTGTTTTACTTAGGACATTACTGTTGTTAGTTTGGGGGGGTTTTCTGGCTGTGCGTGGCATCTTAGTTACCTGACCACATATCATACCCAAGCCCCCTGCAGTGGAAGGGCAGAGTCCTAACCACTGGACTGCCAGAAAGTGAAAGCACCTAGTCGTGGCCGAGTCTTTGCGACCCCATGGACTCTTCAGTCCACGGAATTCTCCAGGCCAGAATCCTGGAGTAGGTAGCCTTTCCCTTCTCCGGGGGATCTTCCCAACCCAGGGATCGAACCCAGGTCTCCTGCCTTGCAGGCAAATTCTTCTACCAGTGAGCCACCAGGGAAGCCCCGGGACTGCCAGTGAAGTCCCTATTTATGACATTACTTGACCTTGACCCTTTAATCTGAATGTAAGTTCATAGGTTAGAAAAAAATAATAAAAATAACTTATTTAGAAAGAGCTACTACTTACAAAGCAAAGCTGAAGTCTGAAGTAGTTTTCTTAACAAGATCATGTGTTCGCCCCAGTCTGGGCACAATTGAAAGGCTTCCCCTTTGCCTCCCAGGAGAGAGAAACTCTGTTGCCCAGTCTGCTGGTTCTCTGTGGCGATCACGGCATGTCTGAAGCTGGAGGCCATGGAGCCTCTTCCGTGGAGGAAGTGAACACCGCTCTGGTCCTGATTAGCTCTGCATTTGACCGGAAACCTGGTGAGATTTGGATGTTCAACAGTTTAAGCCTGTACTTTATTTCTTTGTTTTCTGTACTTTGATTTTAATTTTAAAAACCATTTTTAGAAGCTGTGTAAGTTTGAAAAACCCTGAATATGAGAATGAAAATTAATGGGGCAAGGACCAAGATTTGGAGTTTATGTTTCTTGCCCTGATTCCTAAAATACAGATGTTCCTGTTGGGAATCGTGTGGTATGAATGTCACTGCCTGGAAATCTAAATAATAAAAAGTGCCAGAGGCTTAGGGACATCTGAACTGCATGTATGAATTGAGAGAAACATAAAAAATTAAACTTAAGAAAAATAACCTATTATTTGAGACTGTCCTGAGTAGATAACACTGTCAGCTGGTCACAGGGCCAGTCAGAGCAGGACTGTGAGAGCCCACTGTCAGCACTGAGACACACCTCAGCTCTCCAACCCAGGCACACTGGGCCCCTCACTCAGCACAGGCCTGCACAAGACCCCTGCCTCCTCCCATTAGGACATGCAGGCCAACCGCTCACGGCTGTTTCCACGCTGGACATGCTGATACTTTTCAGTACCATTGGCTCTACTGACCCCTGGTCCTAGGACTTCCCACCTGTTTGGGTCCCCTCCACCTCTCACTCTGCTGTCCAGTCCTCTTGGCTGGCTCAACACCCTTGCCCTAGCCTTTTTTCTGGACTGCATCTGTTTGGTTCTGTGTTTACCCCTGAGATGATCGCATGCTCTTCCGTGGTTTTAAGTGCCATGAGTGGGCTCACGCCTGTTGGATTTACCCTCCAGCTGTGCCTCTTTCTCACCCTCCAAACTGTCAGCCCCACTGCCTACTGACGCCCTCTTGGATCTCCCACAGGGAGAGCAGATGAGATGCCCACACCTGCAGCCAGCCCTCCCTGTATCGCTGTCAGTGGGTGGTGCCATTCACACAGTTCTTCCGGTTGGAAACCTGGGCGTCTGCCTTGGTCTGCCCTCTCCCTGCTCCTCACCTGTGCCAGACTGTCCCAGGCTCCCATACATACCACCTTTCAGAAGCTGAACCTCGGATAAAGTAAAAACCCCACGTGAGGCTTCTTGCCTCCCTCACAGCCTTGTCTGGAGGCACATCCCCATTCCTCATCGTATCCTGGCCTCTCCCACACGTCCTCCAGGTGTTAAGCTCTTCCTCACATGCCCTGACCCGTCCTCCTCAGCATCTCAGCTTGTTCGTGCGCTCGTCCTTGGTCTCACCTTCCCTGAGGTCGTCTCTCACAGCACTCGTCCACTCCACCATCATCCTTATCATGGTTTATAACCACAGAATGAACTGAGATTCATGTACATCTGCCTTCTCACTGTGAGCTAGAGTGGGGCAGGGCCAGGTCTGTTTTATGCATCACTGTATGCCTTGGGCTTCAGCATTGCCTGGTGTTTAGTGGGTACTGAAAACACTGAATGAATGAATCTTCCACTTGAGCAGGGACTGGCTGGGGAAGAAGCCACCTGTTTGCTTTTGTCTGTTTACAGCACTATCTCCCCTTAGACGTCTGACTCCAAAGGCATCAGGTATTGGCTCCCCTGAGCCTTCACTGGGTGCCCAGCTGGAGCCTGCCTTCCAGTGAGTGTGCATGGCACGCACGGGAGCACTGGCCTCCGGCACACGCACACCCCAAGCAGGGTCCCGTGGGGCTCGCCCACCTCAGTGAGGGCCCCGGGGCTGAGGCACCCTCTGCATCCGTCTGTCCACCCATCCCGCAGACGACACTGAGCGCCCGCAGTCAGCTGGGCGCTGTGCTGGCACTGTAGACAGGGAGCTTACGGTCTGAGGAAGAGCAGGGACGGCGAGCTGTTGTCATGAATATTACAGGAGTCTTAGGGCTATTTTTAACTTAACTGCTGATGTTTCGTGGCTCAGATGGGCGTTTAAGGATATCCTCCCTGGGAGGCCTGGCACGTCTTTAGGAAGGGCCCGGGCGGCTGTACCAAGGACTGCCTGCGTGGGCTACTCACGCGGCTGACCTCAGTGCCCCCAGTAAGCTCCTCCGTATTTGGCTGACTTGTCTGTTTGCTTTGAGAGTATTTATAGTCTGTGTCCTTATCAAGCTTATTTTTTGAGCCAGGACTCCACACCTGCCATTTAGTTCATTCAGAGTGGGTTAGCCATCGTTAGTGTCAATTTGGGGATATAGCATCACCTCTTTACTGGTCACCTCCGCTTCCTCCAACCCAGTATCATCCCCATCCTCAGCCACCAGCAAACAATAATCTTCCTGTCTCTACAGATTTGCCTTTTCTGGACGTTCCATACAAACAGAGCCCTGTAATAAATGGTTATGTGACTGTGGTGCTGCAGAAGACTCTTGAGAGTCCCTTGGACTACAAGAAGATCAAACCAGTCAGTCTTAAGGGAAATCAACCCTGAATATTCATTGGAAGGACTGATGCTGAAGCTCCAATACTTTGGTCACCTGATATGAAGAGCCAGCTCACTGGAAAAGACCCTGATGCTGGGAAAGATTGAGGGCAGGAGAAAGGTACAACAGAGGATGAGATGGTTTGATGGCATGACCAATTCAATGGACGTGAACTTGGGCAAACTCTGGGAAATGGTGAGGGACAGGTAAGCCTGGTGTGCTGCAGTCCATGGGGTCACAGAGAATTGGACACTACTTGGCAGCTGAACAAAACAACAATAGATGGTCTTGTGAGACCAGCTTCTCTTACTGGGGTGATGTTTTCAGGGTTCATTCATCCTGTAGCAGGTGTCAGGACTTCATTCCTTTCTTTTGCTGAATAATATTCCATTATATATATGTTCTACATTTGTTTATCCATCCATCAACTGATAGATGTTTGGGTTGTTTCCACTTTTTGGAAACACTCCATTCCACTATGAATGATTCTGAACAGGTTTCTGTGTGGACAAATGTTTTCTAACCGTGTCATTTCTTTCTCCACTAGAACTTGGCTTCTGCTCACCTCTGCTCTGCTGTTTGTCAGATACATGCCATTTCTATATATTGTAGGCTGACAATATATATATATGTGGTTTGATATATACATACATTTAGTTTTATATAATTGTTTCGGAATTTAAAAGAAAAATACATTTTATGCTATCTTTTATAACTATATAGTTATAAACTATTTGAACCTTTTCACTTTCATGCACTGGAGAAGGAAATGGCAACCCACTCCAGTGTTCTTGCCTGGAGAATCCCAGGGACGGGGGAGCCTGGTGGGCTGCCGTCTCTGGGGTCGCACAGAGTCGGACACGACTGAAGCGACTCAGCAGTAGCAGCAGCATAACTAGTTACCTGTACTGATACGCTTTACCTTTTTTTAATTGGATCCAGGTTACCATGTGGAGTCAGTGGCTTTCAGGGTGAGGAACTTCCTTTAGTATTTCCTGTAAGGCAAGTTGACTGTTGTTCCGTCGCTAAGTCATGTCCCACTCTTTGTGACCCCGTAGACTGCAGTACGGAGAAGGAAATGGCAACCCACTCCAGTGTTCTTGCCTGGAGAATCCCAGGGACGGAGGAGCCTGGTGGGCTGCCGTCTATGGGGTCACAGAGACGCGGACACGCCTGAAGCGACTCAGCAGCAGCAGCAGACTGCAGTACACCGGGCTTCCCTGTCGTTCCGTATCTCCCCAGGTTTGCCCACACTCAACGTCGATTGATTCGGTGATGCCACATAACCATCTAATCCTCTGCCGCCCTCTTGTCCTTTTGCCCTTAATCTTTCCAAACATCAAGGTCTTTTCTAATGAGTTGGCTCTTCGTATCAGGTGGCCAAAGTGTTGGAGCTTCAGCATCAGTCCTTCCAATGAATGTTCAGGGTTGATTTCTTTTAGGATTCACTGATTTGATCTCCTTACAGTCCAAGGAACTCTAAAGAGTCATCTCCAGCACCATGGTTCGAAAGCATCAATTCTTTGGCACTCAGCCTTTATGGTCCACCTCTCACATACGTATAGGACTACTGGAAAAACCGTAGCTTTGACTATGTGGACCTTTGTAGGCAAAATAATGTCTTTGCTTTTTAATACACTGTCTAGATTTGTCATAGCTTTCCTTCTGAGGAGTAAGCATCTTTTTAATTTCATGGCTGCAGTCACCATCCACAGTGATTTTAGAGCCCAAGAAAATAAAATCCACTTTTTCCTCATCTATTTACCAAGTGATGGGACCATATGCCATGATCTTAGTTTTTTGAGTCCTGAGTTTGTTAATAATGAATTGTCTTTTTTGCTTTTTTTAGTCTCAGGATGTCTTCATTTCCCCTTGATTTTTTGAAAGGTAATTTTGCTGGATATAGCATTCTGGTTCTTTCAACTCTTTGCACATGCTGTCCTGCTGCTTTCTGGCCTCTGTGGTTCTGATGAGAAATCAACCATTAATGTAATTAGTTTTGCTTCACTCCTTGTAATTTGTATTTGTCCAACTTGGAGTTCATTGAGCTTCTTGGATGTGTAAATTAATGTTTCTCATCAAATTTGGGAGATTTTCTGTTTCTCAGATTGTATAATTGTTTATTGTATAATTATTTAATTTTTATCAATCTGTCTTTGCTGATTTTTCTGCCAGTTGAAAATCTGCTATTGAGCCCTCATAGTAAATTTTTCATTTCAGTTATACTTCTCACCTTCAGAGTTTCCGTCTAATTCCTAACCCTTTATTGATAATCGCTGAAGGATAGGACCCTGTCATCATGTCTACCTTTTCTACCTTCCTAGGCAGGGAGATCTCCCTAGTTGTCTTTAGTTCTTTGGCCATATTTACAGTGACTGCTTGGAAGACTTTGTCTATTAACTCTGACATGAGGACCCTTCCCAAGACACTTG
Source organism: Neotragus pygmaeus (assembly GCA_006410875.1). Lineage (NCBI taxonomy): Eukaryota > Metazoa > Chordata > Mammalia > Artiodactyla > Bovidae > Neotragus > Neotragus pygmaeus. The sequence goes on from SJYV01022340.1 coordinate 9,131, forward strand.
TACAGCCTGCTTCTTTTCCTCTCTCTTTCAGCTAAACTTTCCTGTTTCTTTGCATAATTGCATGTAGTTTCTAATGAAAACCAAGCATCGAACACTATATTGCAGTAACTCCAGCCCTCCTCGCAGGGCCTGTTGGCACTGTTTTATTTTTGTGGTTCAGTCGCTCAGTTGTGTCTGAATCTTTGTGACCCCATGGACTGCAGCATGCCAGGCTTCCCTGTCCTTCACCATCTTCTGGAGCTTGCTCAAACTCATGTCCATTGAGTCCATGATGCCATCCAACCATCTCATCCTCTGTCGTCCCCTTCTCCTCCTGCTTTCAACCTCTCAACTTCAGGGTCTTTTCTAATGAGTCAGCTCTTTGCATCAGGTGGCCAAAGTATTGGAGCTTCAGCTTTAGTATCAGCCCTTCCAATGNGCAGATGTTGGCAATTTGACCTCTGGTTCCTCTGCCTTTTCTAAATCCAGTTTGAACATCTGGAAGTTCTTGGTTCGTGTACTGTTGAACATTTATTGGTTGATTTATTGAGTACTTTGACTAGACCACTCCAATGAAACCTTGACCCCCACACATGAAATCTCTGCTGTCATCCCTGTGAGGGCACTGCCACCTGGGAATTGGTGGGGCCAGCAGAGCTCTAGGATGGTCACTTTCCGTGGTGGCTCTGAAATGTTGCCTTTCTTGCTGTCAGACCCACCCAGCTGTTGGCGCCACTCGTTGCAGGCTGACTGCACCCTCATTTTTGACAGTTGATAATCAGTGTTCTCCGTGGTCCGATCTCATCACATTTGGGCAACTTTGCAGGAGTCTTTCTCAAGGCCAGTCTTTAAGATTGTTCTGATACCAGGGGAGTCCGTCTTGGCTCATACACGTGCAGCTGGCCTGTGGTTCAGCTTGTTGCTCTCAGGAAGCTGCCAGCTCCCTCTTAGTTACTTCCCTCCAAAACCTCCATAGTTTCCAAGAGCACCCTTAGGCTTGAATCGCTCACATTCTTCTTAAAATGATTTCAGTTGTTGTTGACGTGTCTCTAGGTCTCCTTTAACTTACAAGTCTCCATCCCCATCCTGTTTTATCGTGATTATTTATTGAAGAATTTGGTTAGTTGTCCTGTGGAGTCTCTGCATCATCTGTTTACATGTCCTCTGTTCACCTGGTAAATCCCATCTGACCTGGAGGCATGAGTAGATCCAGATCCTGTGGTTTTGATTGTTTTAGGCCAGGTTGTGGTTAGTAGGAAGCACACAGGGTGATTTGATGTAATATTACTTGTAGAAGGTCAGATTTAAGAATGACTACCATCACACCTGTCCTAGAGCCTGTCACCTAAACCACTGTCTTTTTTCTAGGTGATGTCAGACGTCCAACGCACGTTCAACAGACTGATCTGGCTGCAACACTCTCCATAGGCCTGGGTCTGCCGATTCCAAAGAGCAACACTGGCAGTCTCATGTTCCCAGTTGTGGAAGGAAGACCAATGCGGGAACAGCTGAGGTTTCTACATTTAAATACAGTACAGCTCAGCAAGTTGTTGCAGGAGAATGTTCCATCCTATAAAAAAGGTAGGCCAGTTGGCAGCTGCTGCTGTGTCCGTCACGCTGCACGCTTGCATCGTGCCGGGTGTCTTCCTGCTGCTCTCATGATGGGCCTGCAGTGGTCCTTGTGCACTGCTTTTTATTAGTCAGCTCTTCACATCAGGCGGCCAAAGTATTGGAGCTTCAGCTTCAGCATCATTCCTTCCAATGAATATTCAGGGCTGATTTCCTTTAAGATTGACTGATTGATCTCCTTGCAGTCCAGGGGACTCTCAAGAGTCTTCTCCAATGCCACAGTTCAAAAGCATCAGTTCTTCAGTGCTCAGCTTTCTTTATGGTCCAACTCTGTCATTCATACATGACTAGTGGAAAAACAGTAGCTTTGACTAGACGGACCTTTGTTNGTCTTCTCCAATGCCACAGTTCAAAAGCATCAGTTCTTCAGTGCTCAGCTTTCTTTATGGTCCAACTCTGTCATTCATACATGACTAGTGGAAAAACAGTAGCTTTGACTAGACGGACCTTTGTTGGCGAAGTTATGTCTCTGCTTTTTAATAGGCTGTCTAGGTTGGTCATAGATTTTCTTCCAAGGAGCAAGAGGCAAAATCACATTTAGAATCAAACCCCACATCTGCCAGAGGCGCTTGGAGGGCTCACACAAAACCTTGGGTGCACCAGGACCGAGAGACCCCACAGAGACTGAGCCTGACCTGCTTTTGAGTGTTGGCGCGTCTCCTGTGGAGGCAGGGACCAGCAGTGGCCTGCCGCAGCGGCGCGGGCTCTGACCACAGCAGACGTGGGTCATGCAGCGTGTGGCATGGCCCTGCTGGAGGAGGTCGCCATCGGCCCCACTGTCGAGCTGCCGAGCAGACGACCCACAGCTGCAGAACAATCCTACCAAAGAAATGCTCACACTGTTAAGACAGTTCTGGACCTACAGCAGGTTTCCCAAGCTGGGGATCTGGGAAAGGGACTGAGAACCCCCAGGGAATTTGACTTTGGAGGCCAGCGCAGTTTGATTACAGAACTTGCACAGGAAACCGACTGGGGAAACCGACTCTTGGCACCAACAAAACCTGTGTACCAGGAGCCAGGACAAAGAAGCAACGTCCCCTCAAGAGACTCAGCAGCCCTACCTGCGAGGGTGCAGGAGTCTCCGGCGGAGGCCTGGGCTGCTGCAGGGTCGGGGCGCTGAGCACAGCAGTGGTGCACAAATCCTTTCGAAAGAGGTCTTCGTTATCTTCATTCAGTCAGTTCAGTTCAGTCCAGTCGCTCAGTCGTGTCCGACTCTGTGCGACCCCATGAGCCGCAGCATGCCAGGCCCCCCTGTCCATCACCAGCTCCCGGAGTTTACTCAGACTCATGCCCATCGAGTCGGTGGTGCCATCCAACCATCTCATCCTCTGTCGTCCCCTTCTCCTCTTGCCTTCAGTCTTTCCCTGCATCAGGGTCTTTTCAAATGAATCAGCTCATCTGGTGGCCAAAGTATTGAAGGAGTTTCAGCTTCAGCATCAGTCCTTCCAATAAACATTCAAGACTGATTTCCTTTAGGATGGACTGGTTGGGTCTCCTTGCAGTCCAAGGGACTCTCAAGAGTCTTCTCCAACACCACAGTTCAAAGGCATCAATTCTTGAGCGCTCAGCTTTCTTCACAGTCCAACTCTCACATCCATATGTGACCACTGGAAAAACCATAGCCCTGACTAGACAGACCTTTGTTGGCAAAGTAACGTCTCTGCTTTTTAAAATACTGTCTAGCTTGGTCATAAGTTTTCTTCCAAGGAGTAAGTGTCTTTTTATTTCATGGCTGCAGTCACCATCTGCAGTGATTTTGAAACCCAAAATAATCTGCCAATCTTCATTACCCCTACCTCAGTTTGGCCTCAGGCCAAACAGGGAGGGAACACAGCCCCGCCCATCAACAGAAAACTGGATTAAAGGTTCCCTGAGCGTGGCCCCGCCCATCAGAACAAGACCCAGTTTCCCCCAAGTCAGTGTCTCCTGTCAGGAAGCTTCCATAAGCCTCTTATTATCCATCAGACGGCAGACCAATGAGAACCACAGTCACAGAAAACTAACCAAACAGTACTCTGCCGTGACAGAGGTCCATCTAGTCAAAACTATTGGAGAAGACTCTTGAGAGTCCCTCGGACTACAGGGAGATCCAACCAGTCCATTGTAAAGGAAATCACTCCTGAATATTCATTGGAAGGACTGATGCTGAAGCTGAAGCGACAGTACTTTGGCCACCTGATGCGAAGAACTGACTCACTAGAAAAGACCCTGATGCTGGGAGGGATTGGGGGCAGGAGGAGAAGGGGACGACAGAGGATGAGATGGCTGGTTGGCATCACTGACTCGATGGACATGAGTCTGAGTGATCTCCGGGAGTTGGTGATGGACAGGGAGGCCTGGCATCCTGCGGTTCATGGGGTCGCAAAGAGTCGGACACGACTGAGCGACTGAACTGAACCAAACTGATCACATGGACCACACCCTTGTCTGACTCAATAAAACTGTGAGCCACGCTGTGTAGGCCACCCAGAACAGATGGGTCATAGTGGAGCGTTCTGACAAACATAGTCCACTGGAGAACAGAATGTCAAACCACTTCAGTATTCTTGCCTTGAGAACCCCATGAACAGTATGAAAAAGTCATAAATTTATTTATTTAGCAAATGCTGAATTGTCTCCCTATGTTCCTCTTCAGCCAGGGCTGTTGAGAGCACTAGCGGCACAGCAGGAGGAGAGCTCTGCCCTCAAGGAGTTTCCCATCCAGAGGGGGAGAGAGAAAGATGGCCACGAAAGGGTGCCCAGTGGTGATGGGCACTTGAGGAAAAGGCTGAACCAGGGAAGGGCGGGCATGCAGATGAGTGAGGGCCGTGGGGCACGTGGGCTGGGAGGGAGCCTTGTGGCCAGGCAGGGTCCTTTGGTGAGGACGTGCCCACACAGTCAAGGAGTGGCCAGGGGCCAGCGTGGCCGGGCACTGTGAGCCGAGGGGGGCCCAGGGGGCAAGGGCTGAGGGCCTTCTGGGCGTTCCAGTGGCTCGCGCCTCCATCCTGCGTGAGTGGAGAGCTCCTCCAGGGTGTCGTGCAGGGCCTGCAGTCTTCCCCTTGCGTTTTCAGAGGCCGTCTCAGGTGCCCGTGAGGAGGGCTCTGCTGCACTGTAGGAGAGTGGGATGGATGGTGTGAGATCCTCCTCTGTAGGAGGGTGAGGTGCCCAGTGCAGGTGGAGGGCGAGGGCCCAGGCAGTGGCATCCAGGACAGAGGGTTGCTTCTGGGTCTGTTTTGAAGATAGTGCAAAGAGGACTAGCCAGTGGCATAAAAAGCAACTTTGGTTTTCAGCTGAGCACTGTAAGGAAGCAGGGACCATCACTGAGCGGGGCAGGGTTGTGTGAAGAGCGAGTGTGTAAGGCGGGCGCTTGTGTGTGTGCTGGAGAGCCAGGGTGGGACGGTGCTGACAAAGCCAAGTAAAGAAGGAACTTCAGGAAGGAGGGAGCGAGTGGATGTGCTGAACAGGGTTCAAGGTAAAATAAAGTGAGGAACTGAGGAGAATTCCCCGGCACTCCAGTGGCTAGGACCCCTCACTTCCACTGCGGGGGCACCGGTTGAATCCCTCATCGGGGAACTGAGACCTTGCAAGCCACAGGGCGTGGGCAAAAGTAGAATGAGGGATTGAGAACTGACCGCTTCTCTGGTGGGTGAGAGCTCGGCAGCTTTGTTGGCAGAGGGGGGCACATGCCTGGCTGGCGTGGGTGCAGCAGGTGCACCGGGTCTAACGGGAACAGGATACGGGCTGTCATCTGAGCTGAATGGGGGCCAAGAAGGGGCTGTTCTTGTTTTTGAGCTGGGAGAGCAAGGTCACCGTGGGGGCCTCGCTCGCCTCAGGGCCGTCGCGTGTGCTGTCCCTGTGGATGCGGCTTTCCCTGCTCACCTGGGCGGCTCCTGGGCGTCCCTCACGCTTCCACGTCGCTGTCAGGCCGCCCCGTGCCCCGCGCCGAGCCGCTGTCTCCTGTCGGTGCCCGCTGTGTTGCCAGGGCCTCTCGAAAGTCCCTCTACTTCCGTCCACGGCATTTCTCACCGTGTGTGGTTTTGCACGTGTGTGACAACCCGGCTGGACCACGGGCCCACACTGGCAGGACCTGAATGCCACTCACCGAGCGTGCAGTCAGTGTTCGGTTTCCGTCTGGGTGCATGCATAGGCCCCCATTCCTCTGTGACTCCAGGCAGTAGGGTCCCGACACAGACGCACCCATGACTTCGGGGTGGTGGAGGGTAGCAAGGAAGGGAGACAGCTTGGATCCGGACTTCGCCCAGCTCTCTCTGCCAGCCCGTGAGCTGGTGTCTGAGTTGCCTCTCTGAAGTGGGCATATAGTCATCCCAGTCCCACTGGTCCTGGGGAGAGGACTGAGTGGGCTTGGGGTCCTGCCTCCCCCAGCGCTTGGTACAGGTCCCCTGGCTCCAGTGGCGATGATGGGGCTGTGGAGATCTGAACCCACACTCGGGTTGTGCAGTGAGGATGCCAGCCTGTGATCGGGGAAGGCTGGAGTGGGCACGCTGCTGGTGGCTTGGGCCAAGGCCCCTGAAAGGCATGGCCCAGACCACCTTGAAACAGCTCTCCTTTGAGTTGGAAAAGCATGTTAAGTACCAGGGAGCCTCAGAAAAGAAGTTCTTGCTCTGCCGGCCAGTCGAGTCACGACTGAGTCTGGTTCAGCCCTGAAAGGAAGCGGGCAGCCCCCGGCCTTGGGCAGCCTGCCACCACCGTCCCAGGGGGAGCCCGCCGCAGCCAGGGCTGGGCCCCACTGATGGGCCGTTTCACCGCCCTGGCTTTGCATCAGCCATGGATCATCTAGCAGGTGGGGCACGTCAGCCTTGTGGCAGGAGGCGCTGAGAGACTGCATCCGTTCCCAGAGAGGGTCTGTGAAGAAGGGAAGCAAGTAAAAGGGGCCGCTGACAGTGAAAAGCAGGGGGGCCCACCAGCCTTGGGGAAGGGGCCACAGTGGCGCGGGCGTCGGGCACTTCCTGCCCCGTCATCACGCAGAGCCTGAGGGCTGGGGGGACTCTGTAGGCCTGAGGGCCTCTCCCTGGTGCTTTTGTCGCTGTCCCACTCTTGCACCATGAGGAAGGGGACTGGAGAGAGGAGAGCGGGGAGGCAGCAAGCCAGAGGCCGAGAAGGAGGGGCTTCTGTCCACGCGAGGGGGCAGGGGGCGGAAGGACGGGGCGGGCACAGGCTGGCATCGCCGCGGTCGGGGTTTTCCTGAGGGGCGGGCACCCTTCCCGGGAGTTCGTCTTGATGAGTGTCAGGCTCTGCCACGTGCCATTGGTAATGGGACTCGAGGGTTACACGTGTGTTCGTGTCGGTGATTTGTGTGTGTGGCCCTTTCTTCTTAGAGCCTGGATTTGAGCAGTTTAAAGTGTCGGAAAGATTGCACAAGAACTGGGTCAGATTGTACTTGGAGGAAAATAACTCAGAAGTCCTTTTCAACCTGGGAGCCAAGGTTCGCAGGCAGTACCTGGACGCACTGAGGATGCTGAGGCTGTCGCTGAGCAGACGCGCGGCCCAGTACGACGTCTACTCCATGGCGGTGGGGACCGTCCTGGTCCTGGAGGTACGGTCCCCGGGCAGGGTCGCTGCGTCGCTGGGCGGACAGCTCCGCCAGCGCTTGGTAGTTAAAGGACGTGGAGATTCGGTGTTTCTGGAAGGGGACAGGAGCGCGCCCTGTTGGCACAGTCCTGGACTCACACTGTTCCTTTCCAGGCCCTCGCCCTGCTCCTGCTCAGCGTCCCGCAGGCGCTGAGCAGCAGGGCTGAGCTGGACGTGCCCCTGCTGTCGCCCGTGTTCTCTCTGCTCTTCTACCTGCTGCTCCTGGCTCTCGCAGCGCTCCACGTCGTCGTGTGCACCGCCGCTGACAGCTCGTGCTACCTGTGCGGCCTCCCGTGGCTGGCTGCGGGCGGAGTGATGGCGCTGACTGCCGCGCTGCTCTGTGCGGGCATGTCTGCTCTCACCGGGATTGCTGCCAGTGGGCGGTGTCTGACTCAGGTAGGGCTGGCTTTCCAGGTGGACTGCTCCTCTTGCTCCACTGATGAGATGTGGGTTAGACCCCTAGTGTGTAGCAGGCACAGCGCTGGTGGGAGCTGAGAAAAGGGCCCACGCTTCATGGGAGCTGACGGTACACACTCCCAGCGGCGAGCCTCCCAGGCCCCTGACCATCCCAACTTCACACACTCACCTGTGTTGTCAGGCCTCATGCCTTCTTTCTCAGTTGGAAAGACGGGATCCCTGGAACTGTGACCAGGGGCCTCTCTAGAGTGGCTGCACAGAGGAGCAAGCAGCTGACTGACGGAGATGGAGAAGAAACTCAGACCTCCTCCTCATTCTGCCTCGGAAAATGCAGTTTCCTGTTCTAGACTTCCTTGCAGCCTTTGGCCTCTGACACCTTCTTTCATCAGCTGGTTGTGGTGGCCGGCTGGTGAGAGAGACACAGGCAGTCCTGGTTGGTTCACAGTGCCCAGGGCCTGAGGGACCCAGGGCAGTGACTCCAGGCCCCAGAGGGCAGCTCCTGGTCATGGGGCCGTGGACACCCACTCCTCCTCACGTGCCGGTGGCTGAGGGAACGCGTATGTTGTCATTTCCCACACATTTCCGTGCCTGCTCAAGCATGGGGCTCCCCAGAGGAGTGATTCTCCAGGGCTTGACCGGGTTCGCCATGTCACCATCATGTACTCGGTGCACACAGGCGATAGAGTGAATACCAGCCAGTGGTAACTGGGAGCCGTTGCATCCTCGTCTTAGCTTAGAATGCTTTACGTTAGTGTGTGCCAGGGCCAGTACTATGATACCCTGCCACTGTAATGGAAACTGGATTTCCGGCAAGTTCACGGAGAAACTAGACATCTGGTTTGGTGGACTACGCCCTTGGGGTTCTTTGGTCTCGAGTGGTGGGCCGTGGCTGTGAGAGGCAAGGACGGGGTGTGAAGGACGGGCTGAGAGCTCTGGCACTGCCGAGAAGGGGCCCAGATGCCTTCAGCCTCCTTGTCCCTCAGCTGCAGGCTTGCCGTCCCCACGTCCTCTGGTTCACCCGGGGGGACGGGGTGAAGGGGATGCAGGGCGTGAGCGAGTTATCTTCTGTGAGTGAGCACCGTACGCTCGTGCAGCAAGAAGGTGAACTGTTCAGATTCTTCCTTACAAAATGCGTTTTCCTTTTCACAGACTCCACCTCAGTCCACCTCAAGGTGGTCAGAGTTAGATCTTCTCAGCTTCTTGGGAACCGTGGGCCACGTGTTGAGTCTGGGCGCAAGCAGCTTCATCGAAGAGGAGCACCAGACCTGGTACTTCCTCGTCAATACACTGTGTTTAGCCCTGTGCCACCAGATCTACAGACACTGCTTTCTGGGAGACGACTGGGCCCCTCAGCGTCGCCCACACACGGGAGAGGAGTTTGGCGGGGTCGCGGTGGCCCTGCAGGGCGAGCGTGCTGGCCCTGAGGGGTGGGAGCACAGCCAAGCGCCCCAGGACCCCTCCTCCCTGGAAGCCCTCAGAGGCCCTGAGCGGTGGACGGTGCTGGCGAGCCCCTGGCTGGTCCTGGCCTGCTGCCGGCTCCTGCGGTCCCTGAACCAGACCGGTGTGCAGTGGGCCCACCGGCCCGACCTGGGACACTGGCTCACCAGGTGAGGGCGCGAGCTGTGGGCTTGGGCCAGGCTCTCCAAAGACCTGCTTCTCCTACTCAGGTAGAAATGGTATTTGAAATCTGAAGAAATAGAAGACTAACCCATGGATTGAGTTGAAAGGTGAATTTGTTTGAGGCTAGCCTGGTAGTTTGGCTTTTCATTGCCAAACCACTGTAAGTGTTCCTGTTTGAAAACCAGTGAGTTTTATAATGATCGTTGCAGCAGGATGTAGTTTGTCACTCACTGCCCTGTCCCTCATGGTGCGGGGCTGGGGTGACAGGCTGACCAGGAGCCTGCCCCTCTCTGTCCCCCTGCCTCCCCCAGCCCCCCACCCCCAGAGGGGCAGCTGCGTTGGCTGGAGCCTGGAGGCGTGTCTTCAGCTGCTTCTGAGGCCTTTCACGGGCGGCTGAGTAACCCAGGGGAAAGCATGGCAGACACAGAGGACTGAAGTGCAGAGAAGAAGCTGGGGTAGAAAAGACCAAGATTGGGCTATATCATAAATTTTACTGTCAGCAAAGTCTTAAAAAACAACTAAAGTAAGAGCATAGCAAAATGAAAAAATATTGCCAAGAGAGACCAAGAAAGGTCACTGTCACATCACTGGGGAGAGCTTCTTTAGAACTGTTGGCAGAACGCAACTCGCACCTGTCGTAGACACACTGCTAAGGGAGGGAGCCCCGAGGAAAGGGCAGGGAAAGGCGCTCCCACTGGTGACTCAGGAGCGTCAGATCACAAAGTGCAGTTTTATACCTGGTGAGGCTTGGCGAGCACCACAGCATCCTGGGACCATGTACTGGCGCAGTCCTTTTGGATAAGTCCTTCTGGAACTGTACACCAAAGGCTGTAAGATTATTTATTCTTCTGGCCAAGTCATTCTTATGGCAAATTTCTCCCCAGGGATAACAGTGCTAGCAAATCTTTGGCAACCGCAGGACCCCCAGGGGGCGATTTTCAGGTGCCTGCTGTGTGCCCACTCATTCCACTTTCACAGCAGCCTTGAAAAGAGTGTACTGGCCTGTCCCCGTTTGGGGTGCGGAAGCAGAGGGGAGCTGAGGCGTGCCAGGCAGAGCCAGGGCGTGTGAGGGCAGGAGCGCCGGAGCAGCACAATGACCTTCTGATTCCCCTGGGACATTGCAGCCCCGCAGGAAGGCTTGGTGGTTTCCACCCCCAGATGCACTAACAGGCGCGCGTGCAATGGCACCCCCACCACCCCTGCCCCCTCTCCAGGCTGTGCCCACACCTCAGCCTGGACCCTCCCTCAGCACACGGGACCCCTGCGCCTTCCCGTCAGGGCGTGACTCTCCCGGTCCCATTTGTGAGGAGGCTGCAGTTTCATTGTTTCCTGCTCCAAGACAGAGCCTTCCAGAGGCGTCCAGAGACTCCCAGAACTGCCTCCTCTATGCTCTGCTTTCCGTCTGTGGCGATGACCCAGAGTCTGCACACAGTGCAGCTTGCAGAGCGTCCGTGGCGGCCCCAGTGTGACCCTGCCGCCATCCCCAGGACCCCCCTGACACCGGCCTCCTTTCCCCTGTGTCTTCCCCAGCAGTTTCTCTGTGTGGTGTGTGTGTGTGTGTCTTGACTCACCCACTTCACAGGTATTGAGTGTTTGGGCTTCGTGACCATGAGCTGCAGTGAACAAAACGGGAAAGCCCTGCCGCCCAGGACAGCTCACCGAGGCAGCAGGGGGCATGGGCCAAGGCCAGGCGGAGAGAGCGGTGACAGCCTCTCTGCTGGGGCGCCTGCAAGGGGGCAGACTCTCCCGAGTGATTCCCTCTGCACTGACAGGTGAATGGAAGAGGATGGTGCCAGGACGTGTCTCCTTTGCCCAGCACCTCCTCACCTGTGGTTGGGGAAAGCGAGGCAGCCCCAGAAAGCAGAGCCAGCAGGCAGTGTTGCCCTGACCCGTGCAGAGCTGAGGGTGGGGACCAGCGTGAATGAGCAATGAGAGTTTGGGTTAGCAGCCCTTTCATTGGTTCTGGTCTTAGAAAGCCACGTGTGTCGATGCGCAACTTCCCTAGTTGTCCTTGTAGTAATTCCTGGCATCTTACATTTCATTCCAGCTCTGATCATAAGGCTGAACTCTCTGTTCTGGCTGCACTTTCCCTCACCATGATTTTTGTGTTGGTTCAGAAGAGGTGCTCCCTCACATCAAAAGTGGCCATGGCGTTTGGCCTGCTGGGCATCTATTGCTACCGGGCAGCCATTGGAAATGTGCTGTTCCCATGGCAACAAGACAACAAAGCCGTTTCAAAGTAAGTGTACCAGCAGACGCAAGCACTTGTTTTTAGACCTGTTGCAATGTTTTATGTACTAAAGATGCCATGCAGTCTCGAGAACACTGGAGTTGGCGTTTTGTGAGTTGTGATTTTGCCAGCAGTTACTGAGAACACCTCAGTGAGCTGGTTCTGTTGGCCTCGTGTTTTGGTAGGAGAGAGACAAATAACTTGCAAGTAAGATCACTGAGGTTTTGTTTCTTTTTTTTTTTAAATAAGGGATTATTTAAAAATAAAGAATTTAAAGGATTTCATTTTGCTCCACTAAGAAATAACTAGTAATGAGGATAATAATGAGTGGATACTCCTAGCAGTTGGGGTTGAAGCATGGCCGAAAGCCCAGCTTCCCCATAATTTACATGAGCTCCTACAACTGGCTCCTGTACATTGTCAATACCACTTTCTGCATGTCACAGGGCTTTCTCTGTTTTTAACAATCACAGGGTTGGGGCGAGCAGACCCTATTTTGGAAAGCTGTTCATAAAATGTGTTAAGAATCTTGATTTTTTCCAATCCTCTGACTTGGGTGTACTCTTACAGAATTCATCTCAAGATACAACCAGACATGAAGCAAGAGACTGGGATTTGGTTGTGTTCCCTGAAGCATTACTTACAGTTGCACATAGTAAAACACGAGGTGATTGGCCAGCAGCTGTGGATGAGTCCCTGAGGTCTGTGGCCTCAGGTCTCTGGTCCGTCTGGATGTGTGTGTGTGTGTGTGGTGTGAGAGAGCTGTCTGGTTTGACTCAGTTGCGTGTGGCTTTCTGATTTTCCCGACACCACGTGCTGAAGAGACTGTCTTCCCTCCACTGTGCACTGTTGCCTCCTGTGTCCTCAGTTAATTCCCCACATAAGTGTGGGTTCCTCTTGGCTCTGCATTCCATTCTATCGATCTCTGTGTGTGTTTGTGCATGTTCCATACCGTTTTGATTAGTGTAGCTATGTAGTATGGTTTAAAGTTAAGGCTTGTGATGCCTCCAGCTTTGTTCTTTCTCAAGATTGTTTTGGCTAGTTGAAACCTTTTGTGTTTCCTTACAAGTTTTAAAAGTTTAGAATTACCTGTTCTACTTCTGTGGAAAATGCCATTTGTATTTTGATAAGAATTGCATGAATATGTAGATTGCCTTGAGTAGATGATCGTTTTAACAATATTAGTTTTTCCAATCCAGGAGCATGATATGTCTAAGCATGTCTTTACGTCAGTTTGTGCTGTCTCCAGTTTCTTTCATGAGTATCTTACAGTTTTCTGAGTACAGTTCTTTTATCTCCTTAGATTTATTTCTAAGTGTTTTATTACTTTGGTGCGGTTGTCAGTTGGATTGTTTTCTAATTTTTTATTTATGACAATCTGTTGATAGTTATAGAAATGTGAAATATTTCTGTACATTAATTTTGCATTTTTCTGCTGTACTGAATTCATTGATGAGCTCTAGTGGTATTTTGGATTTTCTGTGCATCACATCATGGCATCTGCAAACAGTGACACTTGTATTTCTTCTTTCCACTTTGGAGTCCTTTTATTTCTTTTTCTTATCTGACTGCTATGGCTAGGACTTCCGATTTTATGCTGAATAAAAGTGGTGAGTGGACATCCTTGTCGTGTTCTTAGCCTAGATCTTTTTCCCACTGAGTATGATGCTGGCTGTGGGCTTATCACACATGGCCTTTATTATGCTGAGGTATGCTCCCTCTATACCCACTTTCTGGAGAATTTTTTAAATCCTAAATGGATGTTGAACTTTGCCAGAAGCTTTCTCCACCGTCTGTTGAGGAGGATCGTATGGGTTTTATTCTTCAGTTTGTTAGCTTGGTTATAACTTTGACTGATTTTTGGATATTGAACCATCTTTGCATCCTTGGGATAAATCCCACTTCATCACAGTATATGACCTTTTTAATGTTTGGTTGAATTTGGTTTGCTACTATTTTGTTGATGACTTATTATCTGTGTTCATCAGTAATGTTGGCTTATAACTTTTTGTGTGCAATATCTTTGTCTGGTTTTGATATCGGGGTTATGCTGGCCTCATAATGTGAGTTTGGAAGCATTCCTTCCTCTGCAGTTTTTTGAAATAGTTTGAGAAGGATAGGTTTTCTCTAAATGTTTGGTGTTGCTTTGCTAGTCAAAGAAAGAAAAGCAAGTGTTGCCCTCTCTGAAAGCATGTCAGGGTGAGTTCTGAGAGCTGTGGCCAGATTGTCTGGGTGGCTGAGAGGCACAGGGGGTACTCCTGGGAACAGGGCCTGTCACCCGGTGTGGGGGATCGAGATGATGCTGAGGGCCTGGCTCAGGTGACAGCCCAGTGGCAGGCCTTAACCTGCGGAAGGAAGGTCAGGTGCGGTGGCCGTGGTGGGGAGACACACCGTGAAGGCTGTTTACCACAGAGTTCTGTGCACATGTCAAGACTGAATGTCACATGTGAGGGCGTCCAACTCAGGGCTGTTTGTTTAAATCTCAAAGTGTATGTTGCTTATATGTAGGATCTAAAAAATGATACAAATGAACTTATTTACAAATCAAAGGGTGATACCTGAGTGAACTCCTCTTCCCTCTCGGATGCACCTTATTTCAGCATCGCTCGCGTCAGGATGTGGATCCCTTCCTTACATTTCAGGGAGACAGCAGCGTGTACCTTGTTGGTGTCCAAAACACAGACCACTGCACCCTTTCATCAGCCTACGCTGCCTGGTTCCGATTCCTCCTGTGAAATGCCTCCACTCCCCACCCCATTTATCCTAATTCTAGATGCATCCTGGTTCCAGGTCCATCCTGACTCTAGACTCCCTCCTGGTTCTACGTCTGCCGTGATTCTAAAGCTGCCCCGATTCTCGATCTCCCTAAAGGCTGTTCTCTCCTTTCAGGGCCCGCGGGTGCTGCTGTCCATCAGTGTTCTGCAAGCTCTGCATTTAACTCCTGACTTTCTTCTCCACTCTGAAGCCCAGGCCTGGCTAGGGTGGAAGGCCTGGTTTCCGTGGGTCTGGACGTCCAGGCACAGCTGGGTGGTCAGGGCCGGAGGGGACCTTAAAGGCACCAGTGGTGCGCTCCTTCCTGCTCACTCTCAGCCTGCCCAGTGTCCCTGGTACGGGCCCCAGCCCCTTTCTTCCTGAAATGTCTCTGATTACTTGGGACTTTGCGGATTTCTCCCTCTTTGACCTTATCCTACTGCAGCGGTTTTTCAAATTAACTATGCAAAGCAGGTGGACAGATCTTCTGGCCGCACGCGATGGCTCTGATCTCTCACCCAGGTGATCCTTGGCCACATGAGCACGATTTCCTGTCAGCCGGCCCTGTCAGAGAAGCGCACACATGGAGGACAGGCCTGCCGGCCTCTGGGGGTCTGACGTACACGGGCAGACACCCCTACTTCCACAGAGCCCCCCACAGTGAGTGGGTCCCGAAGCTTGTATTGTCAGCTCAGTAGACATGTGGTTTTTGTGGGAAAATACATATTTGATTTTTTTGTAGCTGGTGCTAATGAATCTGACTTGTTTTGCTTTCTTTAGGGGCATTACCGAGGCTCGTTTTGTTTATGTCTTTGTCATTGGCATTCTGTTCACGGGCACCAAAGACTTGCTTAAATCTCAAATCATTGCTGCAGACTTCACGGCCAGGACTGTGGGCCTCTGGGAGATACACAGCGGCTTGGTTCTCCTGGCAGCGCTGCTCCTCAGACCCCACAACCTGCTCGTCCTGGTGCTGAGCCTCACGATCCAGACCGTCATGGCTCGGTTCATCTGGAGGCCCCTGCGGCACGACGCAGCTGAGGTCACTGTGATGCATTACTGGTTTGGTCAAGCATTCTTCTATTTTCAGGTAGGTTTTCATCATTATCATGGGAAGGGGACGATTAATTTTTATGTTGTTTATCTTTTAGTTTTTCTTTAAGAAAATTTTACCATAAGCCAGGAAGTTTACTGAAAGAACTGTTGGCATGGCAAGGTGAATTATGCTTAAATCATGCATATATTTATGAGATAAAGTACAGTTATTTAAGACAGGCATGCTGGGTGGCAGCGTGCAGCTGCTGTGTGGGCCGCTTCCCACGGGCGGTCAGGGGCGTGAGCGCTCGGCCCTGTCAGCTTGGCTGGTGACTGCTTGCCCTGCGCCCTGGCTCTCCGCACTGGGCGCCGCTGGGGCTCCCGCTTGGCTGTCGCTCTCTCGGGACCCGTGCTCGTCGCATCTCCTCTTCAGGGTTGTAAAGCCCAGAGAGGCAGACCCAGCCACCTCCAGGGTCGCCCTCAGGGTGCAGCTGTGTACTCGGGACAGCACTGGACAGGTGGGCAGAGCACCCAGCTCCTGGTCCTGGAGGGGCCGAGCTCCACCTCTGCCTTCAGCCCTGCCCTTGACCTGTTCCCCGTGCCCAGAGTGCAGCCCGCCAGTCTCCCGCTTGCCCCGGCGGCACCACACCTGCTGCCTGATCAGGGAGATGCCCGCAGGCTCCCTGGGAACTGAGCAGCCCTGCCCAACGCTGAGGCCTCGGTGTCAGGAAGGTGGACTGCAGGCCATGCCCCCACGCAAGGAGACAGGCAGTCTCTGGCGTTCGGTTTGCTTCTCTGGCACATGTGGCCTCACCCCACAGCAGGACACAAAGCTTCCGTGACGGTTTGTGATACTGGCACATCCCAGGCAATGCCCATAGGCAGCCAGGGCACGTGTGTCTGGCAGCCACGGGGGCACCTGCAGCAGGCATCGCCAGACACGCTTCAGGCTCCCAAGGAGCACAGCCAGCGCTGGTCAGCCCCACCCGGCAGGCCCTGTGACATGCCAGGCACACGGGCGGCGGCGTGGCCTTAGGAGCACAGTGGGCCCCGGGCCTCGCTCATCTCCGCTCCCACAGCCCTTCCCTCGGGACGTCCTTTTCTCACTGTTGGCTTTCCTGGCAGGAGACACACAGGCTCACTGACCCTTTCCCCAGCCCTCAGCTCACCGACTCCTCATGGTACAGGGTCAGGAGCATGGTGCCCGGTTGGCATCCACAGCCCTCCCTGGGCCCCTCAGTCTCTCTCTGCCTCTAGAACACCCCTTCTCCCCCTACCCAGACACACAGCATCGGACTGTTGAGGACCTAGTGACCTAACACAAGGGCAGCCCCAGAGCGAGCGGGCCACACCTTAGGCCAGCCCTCCCTGACTGCGGAGTCGGCTTTGGCAGCACCTCCAGCGACCGCCTGGGGTCAGAGCCACTTTTCTGGCGTCAGCCTGCCTCCCCTTGCCATGGTGTTGAGATTCTTGTTCTTAATTCTCCTCCTCTCAGCAGCTCCACGGTCTCTAGGGAGGGAATCATACAGTCGGGGAGAGCCCAGAGGACATGAGGAGAGAGGGTCGTGGGGAAGCTGCACAAAGGAGGCTACTGTCGAGGGGTGGGCCAGCGGCAGCCAGCAAGCGCCCGGGGGGTGGGCTGTCTCTTATACACATCTGGCGATGCCTGCTGCAGGTGCCCCCGTGGCTGCCAGACACACGTGCCCTGGCTGCCTATGGGCATTGCCTGGGATGTGCCAGTATCACAAACCGTCACGGAAGCTTTGTGTCCTGCTGTGGGGTGAGGCCACATGTGCCAGAGAAGCAAACCGAACGCCAGAGACTGCCTGTCTCCTTGCGTGGGGGCATGGCCTGCAGTCCACCTTCCTGACACCGAGGCCTCAGCGTTGGGCAGGGCTGCTCAGTTCCCAGGGAGCCTGCGGGCATCTCCCTGATCAGGCAGCAGGTGTGGTGCCGCCGGGGCAAGCGGGAGACTGGCGGGCTGCACTCTGGGCACGGGGAACAGGTCAAGGGCAGGGCTGAAGGCAGAGGTGGAGCTCGGCCCCTCCAGGACCAGGAGCTGGGTGCTCTGCCCACCTGTCCAGTGCTGTCCCGAGTACACAGCTGCACCCTGAGGGCGACCCTGGAGGTGGCTGGGTCTGCCTCTCTGGGCTTTACAACCCTGAAGAGGAGATGCGACGAGCACGGGTCCCGAGAGAGCGACAGCCAAGCGGGAGCCCCAGCGGCGCCCAGTGCGGAGAGCCAGGGCGCAGGGCAAGCAGTCACCAGCCAAGCTGACAGGGCCGAGCGCTCACGCCCCTGACCGCCCGTGGGAAGCGGCCCACACAGCAGCTGCACGCTGCCACCCAGCATGCCTGTCTTAAATAACTGTACTTTATCTCATAAATATATGCATGATTTAAGCATAATTCACCTTGCCATGCCAACAGTTCTTTCAGTAAACTTCCTGGCTTATGGTAAAATTTTCTTAAAGAAAAACTAAAAGATAAACAACATAAAAATTAATCGTCCCCTTCCCATGATAATGATGAAAACCTACCTGAAAATAGAAGAATGCTTGACCAAACCAGTAATGCATCACAGTGACCTCAGCTGCGTCGTGCCGCAGGGGCCTCCAGATGAACCGAGCCATGACGGTCTGGATCGTGAGGCTCAGCACCAGGACGAGCAGGTTGTGGGGTCTGAGGAGCAGCGCTGCCAGGAGAACCAAGCCGCTGTGTATCTCCCAGAGGCCCACAGTCCTGGCCGTGAAGTCTGCAGCAATGATTTGAGATTTAAGCAAGTCTTTGGTGCCCGTGAACAGAATGCCAATGACAAAGACATAAACAAAACGAGCCTCGGTAATGCCCCTAAAGAAAGCAAAACAAGTCAGATTCATTAGCACCAGCTACAAAAAAATCAAATATGTATTTTCCCACAAAAACCACATG
This sequence comes from Neotragus pygmaeus, assembly GCA_006410875.1. NCBI lineage: Eukaryota > Metazoa > Chordata > Mammalia > Artiodactyla > Bovidae > Neotragus > Neotragus pygmaeus. Next base: position 27,290 of record SJYV01022340.1, read on the forward strand.
TCTACTGAGCTGACAATACAAGCTTCGGGACCCACTCACTGTGGGGGGCTCTGTGGAAGTAGGGGTGTCTGCCCGTGTACGTCAGACCCCCAGAGGCCGGCAGGCCTGTCCTCCATGTGTGCGCTTCTCTGACAGGGCCGGCTGACAGGAAATCGTGCTCATGTGGCCAAGGATCACCTGGGTGAGAGATCAGAGCCATCGCGTGCGGCCAGAAGATCTGTCCACCTGCTTTGCATAGTTAATTTGAAAAACCGCTGCAGTAGGATAAGGTCAAAGAGGGAGAAATCCGCAAAGTCCCAAGTAATCAGAGACATTTCAGGAAGAAAGGGGCTGGGGCCCGTACCAGGGACACTGGGCAGGCTGAGAGTGAGCAGGAAGGAGCGCACCACTGGTGCCTTTAAGGTCCCCTCCGGCCCTGACCACCCAGCTGTGCCTGGACGTCCAGACCCACGGAAACCAGGCCTTCCACCCTAGCCAGGCCTGGGCTTCAGAGTGGAGAAGAAAGTCAGGAGTTAAATGCAGAGCTTGCAGAACACTGATGGACAGCAGCACCCGCGGGCCCTGAAAGGAGAGAACAGCCTTTAGGGAGATCGAGAATCGGGGCAGCTTTAGAATCACGGCAGACGTAGAACCAGGAGGGAGTCTAGAGTCAGGATGGACCTGGAACCAGGATGCATCTAGAATTAGGATAAATGGGGTGGGGAGTGGAGGCATTTCACAGGAGGAATCGGAACCAGGCAGCGTAGGCTGATGAAAGGGTGCAGTGGTCTGTGTTTTGGACACCAACAAGGTACACGCTGCTGTCTCCCTGAAATGTAAGGAAGGGATCCACATCCTGACGCGAGCGATGCTGAAATAAGGTGCATCCGAGAGGGAAGAGGAGTTCACTCAGGTATCACCCTTTGATTTGTAAATAAGTTCATTTGTATCATTTTTTAGATCCTACATATAAGCAACATACACTTTGAGATTTAAACAAACAGCCCTGAGTTGGACGCCCTCACATGTGACATTCAGTCTTGACATGTGCACAGAACTCTGTGGTAAACAGCCTTCACGGTGTGTCTCCCCACCACGGCCACCGCACCTGACCTTCCTTCCGCAGGTTAAGGCCTGCCACTGGGCTGTCACCTGAGCCAGGCCCTCAGCATCATCTCGATCCCCCACACCGGGTGACAGGCCCTGTTCCCAGGAGTACCCCCTGTGCCTCTCAGCCACCCAGACAATCTGGCCACAGCTCTCAGAACTCACCCTGACATGCTTTCAGAGAGGGCAACACTTGCTTTTCTTTCTTTGACTAGCAAAGCAACACCAAACATTTAGAGAAAACCTATCCTTCTCAAACTATTCCAAAAAACTGCAGAGGAAGGAATGCTTCCAAACTCACATTATGAGGCCAGCATAACCCCGATATCAAAACCAGACAAAGATACTGCACACAAAAAGTTATAAGCCAACATTACTGATGAACACAGATAATAAGTCATCAACAAAATAGTAGCAAACCAAATTCAACCAAACATTAAAAAGGTCATATACTGTGATGAAGTGGGATTTATCCCAAGGATGCAAAGATGGTTCAATATCCAAAAATCAGTCAAAGTTATAACCAAGCTAACAAACTGAAGAATAAAACCCATACGATCCTCCTCAACAGACGGTGGAGAAAGCTTCTGGCAAAGTTCAACATCCATTTAGGATTTAAAAAATTCTCCAGAAAGTGGGTATAGAGGGAGCATACCTCAGCATAATAAAGGCCATGTGTGATAAGCCCACAGCCAGCATCATACTCAGTGGGAAAAAGATCTAGGCTAAGAACACGACAAGGATGTCCACTCACCACTTTTATTCAGCATAAAATCGGAAGTCCTAGCCATAGCAGTCAGATAAGAAAAAGAAATAAAAGGACTCCAAAGTGGAAAGAAGAAATACAAGTGTCACTGTTTGCAGATGCCATGATGTGATGCACAGAAAATCCAAAATACCACTAGAGCTCATCAATGAATTCAGTACAGCAGAAAAATGCAAAATTAATGTACAGAAATATTTCACATTTCTATAACTATCAACAGATTGTCATAAATAAAAAATTAGAAAACAATCCAACTGACAACCGCACCAAAGTAATAAAACACTTAGAAATAAATCTAAGGAGATAAAAGAACTGTACTCAGAAAACTGTAAGATACTCATGAAAGAAACTGGAGACAGCACAAACTGACGTAAAGACATGCTTAGACATATCATGCTCCTGGATTGGAAAAACTAATATTGTTAAAACGATCATCTACTCAAGGCAATCTACATATTCATGCAATTCTTATCAAAATACAAATGGCATTTTCCACAGAAGTAGAACAGGTAATTCTAAACTTTTAAAACTTGTAAGGAAACACAAAAGGTTTCAACTAGCCAAAACAATCTTGAGAAAGAACAAAGCTGGAGGCATCACAAGCCTTAACTTTAAACCATACTACATAGCTACACTAATCAAAACGGTATGGAACATGCACAAACACACACAGAGATCGATAGAATGGAATGCAGAGCCAAGAGGAACCCACACTTATGTGGGGAATTAACTGAGGACACAGGAGGCAACAGTGCACAGTGGAGGGAAGACAGTCTCTTCAGCACGTGGTGTCGGGAAAATCAGAAAGCCACACGCAACTGAGTCAAACCAGACAGCTCTCTCACACCACACACACACACACACATCCAGACGGACCAGAGACCTGAGGCCACAGACCTCAGGGACTCATCCACAGCTGCTGGCCAATCACCTCGTGTTTTACTATGTGCAACTGTAAGTAATGCTTCAGGGAACACAACCAAATCCCAGTCTCTTGCTTCATGTCTGGTTGTATCTTGAGATGAATTCTGTAAGAGTACACCCAAGTCAGAGGATTGGAAAAAATCAAGATTCTTAACACATTTTATGAACAGCTTTCCAAAATAGGGTCTGCTCGCCCCAACCCTGTGATTGTTAAAAACAGAGAAAGCCCTGTGACATGCAGAAAGTGGTATTGACAATGTACAGGAGCCAGTTGTAGGAGCTCATGTAAATTATGGGGAAGCTGGGCTTTCGGCCATGCTTCAACCCCAACTGCTAGGAGTATCCACTCATTATTATCCTCGTTACTAGTTATTTCTTAGTGGAGCAAAATGAAATCCTTTAAATTCTTTATTTTTAAATAATCCCTTATTAAAAAAAAAAAAGAAACAAAACCTCAGTGATCTTACTTGCAAGTTATTTGTCTCTCTCCTACCAAAACACGAGGCCAACAGAACCAGCTCACTGAGGTGTTCTCAGTAACTGCTGGCAAAATCACAACTCACAAAACGCCAACTCCAGTGTTCTCGAGACTGCATGGCATCTTTAGTACATAAAACAT
>SJYV01022342.1:0-16112 GCA_006410875.1 Neotragus pygmaeus
TTATTGTTTTTACTATTCAATGATGAAAGGGCACAGTCTCACCTCTTTGAGGACTTCTCAGTCTAATGGAGAAGATCAACAGCTGAACAAGTCATTATTAAGTCAGCATGAGGCAGTGTTACATACGCTATATTTGTCACAGGCCACAGGGGTCCTTCATACATGATTTCATTCATTCTTTTGTAGATGTGTAATTAACATGAGTTTTGGGGCAAAGGAAGGGAAAACATAAAAGGTTGTTCTGAGGCTATGACTGACATGTAATGTCAGGTCCTGGAAGGTTGTATATTTTTATTTTGATGACCTCATATTTTTTCCTAAGGAAAAACTGTTTACTGCTCTTGAGATATAGTGTTAACTTTCTTGGACTTGGAGTATGGGCTGTTTCACAAGTTAGGGCCTTGGACGTCTCAGACTATATCATACAGTCAAAGGAGAGACAACAGTGTAGGTCTGTAAGCGAAAGTTGAAAGTCTNTTACTGCTCTTGAGATATAGTGTTAACTTTCTTGGACTTGGAGTATGGGCTGTTTCACAAGTTAGGGCCTTGGACGTCTCAGACTATATCATACAGTCAAAGGAGAGACAACAGTGTAGGTCTGTAAGCGAAAGTTGAAAGTCTTCCTGTCCTCTATCTTCTTGTTGCTGACGTTCACACCTCCCCTCCCCCAATGGGAAAGAGCGCGGATCTTTCGGAAATGTTCCAGGATTCTGGCTGAACCGTGTGTGCTGGTAACTGGAGTCCCTGTGTGTGAAGAAGTCCCACTCTTGAGAGGGTGCCATTTCTGTGTCTTTCCCATCATCGTGGCTTGGGTGGTGAGGACCAGGGGCCACTCTTTCCCTTCTGTGTGTCAGCTGGCCTGAGCATGTGTGCTCTCCCTCTTCTGTCTTGTTTCCTACTTCTGCTGTCATTTCACCTGCCCTTCAGCCACAGGTGACACCCACTCTTTGTTCAGCTTCTAAAATACCCCTTGCTTATGTTTTCTTCTACCTCATGCTCAGTTGGGTCTTTCTCATTTCCCTGACTTAATAGTCAAACTTACCAAAACTCAGTCCCAAGACCTCTTCTCTTTTCTGTCTCTATTTATCCCATTCTATGGATTTAAATACATCTATATATTGATGATGCTGGCATTAGTTTTCCATTGCTGCTGTAGCAAATTACCACAAACTTAGTGGCTTAAAACAACACTGATTTATTATTTTACAGCTTTTTAGGTTAGAAGTTTGACACAGTCTCACTGGGCTACAGTAACTTGTCAACAGAGCTGTGTTCCTTTCTGGAGTTGCCAAGGGAGAATCCATTTCTTTGTCTTTTCCTTCTTCTAGAGGCCTTCTGCATTCCTTCAGTTCAGTTCAGTTCCGTCACTCAGTCACGTTCAACTCTTTGCAGCCCCGTGAACTGCAGCACGCCAGGCCTCCCTGTCCACCACCAGCTCCTGGAGCTCACTCAGACTCACGCCCATTGACTTAGTGCTGCCATTCAACCATCTCGTGCTCTGTCGTCCCCTTCTCCTCCTGCCTTCAATCCCTCCCAGCATCAGCATCTTCTCCAATGAGTCAGTTCTTTGCATCAGGTGGCCAAAGTATTGGAGTTTCAGCTTCAGCATCAGTCCTTTCAATGAACATTCAGGACTGATTTCCTTCAGGATGGAATCTACGTTCCTTAGCTTGTTTTATTCTTTATCAGAATCTTATATCTCTGAACCTTCTTCCTTTGTCAGCTCTCTCTCACCACAGCTGAGAAAAATTCTCTGCTTTTAAGGTCCCATCTGATAAGATTGGGTCCACTCACATAATCCAGGATAATCTCCCCACCTCAAGGTCCATACCCTAACCACATTTGCAAAGTCTTTTTTTTGCCATTTAAGACAATATTTTCACAAGTTTTGAGGATTAGGTCATAGACATCTTTGTAAGAACATTATTCTGCTTACCCCAGTGTCCAAATAAATGTCTCCAGCCTAGACCATTCTCCTTAACTCTTAAGACCATATATTCAGCCACCTACTTGACATCTATGTTTGGATGTTTAATAGACACTGCAAAGCTATTTGTCCAGAACTGAGCCACAAGCAACACACATATACATACACCATATATATATTTATGTGTGCATATAAGAAAAAAACTTGTACATATATATATATATATATATATATATTTGAAAAGATTTGTCTCTTGACCTTCATTTTGGTGCATGGTATACATCTTATCCCAAAGGTAGAACTGGTAATTGGAGACTTCATAATGTATTCTTTTGTTGACTGTGATGGCTATTCCATTTCTTCTAAGGGATTCTTGCCCACAGTAGTAGATATGATGGTCATCTGAGTTAAATTCACCCATTCCAGTGCATGTTACTTCACTGATTCCTAAAATGTCGATGTTCACTCTTGCCATCTCCTGTTTGACCACTTGCAATTTGCCCTGATTCATGGGCCTAACATTCCAGGTTCCTATGCAATATTGCCCTTTACAGCATCGGACTTGACTTCCATCATTTTGCTTTGGCTCTGTCTCTTCATTCTTTCTGGAGTTATTTTTTCGGTGTTCTCCAGTAGCATACTGGGCATCTACCGACTTGGGAGTTCACCTTTCAATGTTGTATCTTTTTGCCTTTTCATGCTGTTCATGGGGTTCTCAAGGCAAGAGTACTGAAGTGGTTTGCCATTCCCTTCTCCGGTGGACCACGTTTTATCAGAACTCTCCACCATGACCCGTCCATCTTGGGTGGCCCTACAGGGCATGGCTCATAGTTTCATTGAATTAGACAAGGCTGTGGTCCATGTGATCAGATTGGTTAGTTTTCTGTGATTGTGGTTTTCAGTCTGCCTGCCCTCTGATGGATAAGGATAAGAGGCTTATGGATGTTTCCTGATGGGAGAGACTGACAGGGGGAAACTGGGTCTTGTTCTGATGAAGGGGCCGTGCTAAATAAATTTTTAATCCAATTTTCTGTTGATGGGTGGGGCTGTGTTCTCTCCCTGTTATTTGACCTGGGGCCAAACTATGGTGGAGGTAATGGAGATAATGGTGATCTCCTTCAAAAGATCCCATGCATGCACTGCTACACTCAGTGCTCCCAACCCTGCAGCAGGCCACCACTGACTCCTGGACACTCACGGGCAAGTCTGCGTCAGTCTCTTGTGGGGTCACTGCTCCTTTCTCCTGGGTCCTGGTGCACACATGGTTCTGTTTGTGCCCGGCAAGAGTTTGTTTCCCACCTGTGTAAATTCTGATGGCTCTATGGTGGGGTTAATGGCGACCTCCTCCAAGCGGGCTTATGCCATACCCAGGCCTACTGCACATAGAGCCCCTGCCCCTGCAGCAGTGCACTGCTGACCCGTACCTCCTCAGGAGACTCAGGCACAGTTCTGTCTCAGTCTCTGTGAGGTCTCTGCGACCTGGTGCACACAAGGTATGTTTGAGCCCTCTGAGTGTCTCTGGCGGGTAAGGAGTTTGGTTCTAAACGTGATTTTGCCCCTCCTACCGTCTTGCTGGGGCTTCTCCTTAGCCCTTGGACATACAGTATCTCCTCAAAGTCGCTCCAGCCCTGCGCAGCCACCACGCCAGTACCTACTGTCTTGCTGGGGCTTCTCTGGCCTTGGACGTGGGTTATCTCCTTACAGTTGCTCCAGCACTGTGCAACTGCCACTCCAGTGCCACTCAGCTACTGTGGGCAAGAATCCCTTAGAAGAAATGGAGTAGCTATCATAGTCAATAAAAGAGTCTGAAATGCAGTACTTGGATGGAATCTCAAAAACTACAAAATGATCTCTGTTCATTTCCAAGGCAAACAATTCAGTATCACAGTAATCTAAGTCTATGCCTCGACCAGTAATGCTCAAGAAGCTGAAGTTGACTGGTTCTATGAAGACCTACAAGACCTTCTAGAACTTACACACAAAAAAGATGTCCTTTTCATTATAGGGGACTTGAGTGCAAAAGTACAAAGTCAAGAAATAACTGGAGTAACAGGCAAATTTGGCCTTGGAGTACAGAATGAAGCAGGGCAAAGGCTAATAGAGTTCTGCCAAGAGAAAGTACTGGTCATAGCAAGCCCCCTGTTCCCACACAAGAGAAGACTACACATGGACATCACCAGATGGTCAATCCTGAAATCAAATTGATTATATTCTTTGCAACCAAAGATGGAGAGGCTCTATACAGTCAGAAAAAACAGGACTGGGAGCTGACTGTGGCTCAGATCATGAACTTCTTATTGCCAAATTCAGACTTAAATTGAAGAAAGTGGGGAAAACCACTAGGCCATTCAGGTATGACCTAAATCAAATCCGCTATGACTATACAGTTGAAGTGAGAAATAGATTTAAGGGACTAGATCTGATAGACAGAGTGCCTGATGAACTATGGATGGAGGTTCATGACATTTTACAGGAGGCATGGATCAAGAACATCCCCAAGAAAAGGAAATGCAAAAAGGCAAAATGGTTGTCTGAGGAGGCTTTGCAGATAACTGAAAAGAAGAGAAGCGAAAGGCAATGGAGAAAGGGAAAGATATGCCCATCTGAATGCAGAGTTCCAAAGAATAGCAAGGAGAGACAAGAAAGATTTCCTCAGTGATCAGTGCAAAGAAATATAGGAAAAATAGAGTGGTAAAGACTAGAGAACTCTTCAAGAAAATTAGAGATACCAAAGGAACTTTTCATGCAAAGATGGGCTCAATAAAGGATAGAAATGGTATGACCTAACAGAAGCAGAAGATATTAAGAAGAGGTGGCAAGAATACATAGAAGAGCTATACAAAACAGATCTTCACAACCCAGATAATCACGATGGTGTGATCGCTCACCTAGAGCCAAATATCCTGGGATGCAACTCTGCATTCAGATGGGCACGTCTTTCCCTTTCTCCATTGCCTTTCACTTCTCTTCTTTTCATAGTTATCTGCAAAGCCTCCTCAGACAACCATTTTGCCTTTTTGCATTTCCTTTTCTTGGGGATGTTCTTGATCCATGCCTCCTGTAAGTCACGTGGGCCTTAGGAAGCATCACTACGAACAAATCTATTGGAGGTGATAGAATTCCAGTTGAGTGATTTCAAATCCTAAAAGGTGATGCTGTAAAAGTGCTGCACTCAATATGCCAGCAAATTTGGAAAACTCAGCAGTGGCCACAGGACTAGAAAAAGTGAGTTTTCATTCCAATCCCAAAGAAAGGCAATGCCAAAGAATGTCAAACTAGAGCACAATTGCACTCATTTCGCATGCTAGCAAAGTAATGATCAAAATTCTCCAAGCCAGGCTTCAGCAATACATGAACTATGAAATTCCAGATGTTGAAGCTGGATTTAGAAAAGGCAGAAGAACCAGGGATCAAATTCCCAACATCCAATGGGTCATTGAAAAAGCAAGAGGGTTCAGAAAAACATCTATTTCTGCTTAATTGACTATGCCAAAGCCTTTGACTGTGTGGATTACAACAAACTGTNGAGAGAGAGAGAAAGAGAGAGATGAGGAAAGAATTTGCAGTTAAGAAAATAGAGGATAGAAAAGAGGCTGATATTCCCTGATTTACTCAGAAAGCCAATAATTCCTGAGGGAAGAAAGTTGCTCTATTCAGGTAGGCCACAGGCAACCTCTTGAATAATGGAAGGTGCCCCACCTTGGGTTCCCTCTTATATGGTTCTTAGAAACCCAGGCAGGAAAGTGAACTCAGAGGGCCCCTACAGCCCAGGGAGTCAGCCTGAAAAGAAAATAAACAAAGAAGGAAAGAAAGACACGGGGGATCCAAGCGATGATGACACGAGGCCCAAACCTTTATTTTCCAGGAGAGCTTATATACCTTGAGCTGTACATAGAGAATAATGGTGATATAGAATCATGCAGTGTCAGCACTCCTGACCCTTATCGAGACCAGGCTTTCTTTCTGCCTACCTTTCCATATGCAAAAGTTTTATGTGATTTACATCATCTTCTGACCAGAAGGCCTGTTAACATTTTATGAGCCTTCCTTCTGATAAAGGTTAGTTAACCAGAAAACTTATTTTCTCTAAAGGTGATTATTCTAAAATCTAGCGCTACTAGATAAAGTTGCATTTCTATAGGGCAAAGATTCTATGGGCTATAACAGGGAAGAAATTCATTAACTCAATGTTTAATGTTGTAAATATCAAGTCTACTTACTGATATTTCTATATTTCAACTATATTAATTAACGCACTCCCAGGTACACAACGAAAGATAAGAAAACGTGGCAGCAAGCATTGGCTCAACAATGAAACCCTTAACCAGTTCTATTCTAATGATTTTTAACTCTTCAAAAAGCTTTACATTCCTAGAGTGTCTTAAGCGACAGTTGGGAGACTGTAAACAATCACATGCATAATTCAAAAAGTCTGGATAAACCCATCAGGCAAGTTAGAAAGCTATCAGAGTGGTTTGTAATGAAACACTCCAATTATGCCCAGGAGACTTATTAAATAGAGAACTAACTATATTTACTTCAGAGAAAGTTAGTAGGAGACAGACCCCACTAATATCAGAAAAAAATTGGTGAAAAGCATCAAGTAGTAAGATAGACAAATTTTGGTTTTGGGGTAGATGCTCGAGCAGGTCCAGGGGATCCCCTGAGCCTGATCCGCCTTGTCCATCACGTCTCTCTGCATGACCTTTTCATGGGTGGGATTGATCCAGGGAGTCACTCGAGTACTGATTCCAACTTGCCCATCAGGGCTCTCCCACATGACTTTGTCATGGGTGGAATCTCCTGTGCTGTCTCCCGGCAAGTGCTGACATGGATCTGGGGGTTCATATGGAGTTTCAACATGGGAGTCAGGCCTCGTCTCACGTGGAGACATACAAGTCCGCTTTCCTCTCAAGCTGGAAAAGTACTGTCAGGCTTCCTTTCAAGTTGACATAGGGATCAGTGGCTTTCTCTTGAGGTGCCACAGGGCTGTCACAAATGTCATCATTTTTTGAGTCGATCATCGGGGTGACAGTAGACTCAGTGCAGGGGAGTCAGGTGTATCTGGAGTGGATTGAGACATCGGGGTCTTATGGAATTGTGGCACGACCCCTGGAATTCCTCTTGAGTTTCAAGTTGAGACCTTCTCCTCTTGAGTGCGACAGGAACGCTGGGATTACTTTCAGGAGGAAGCAGGGAAATGGACCCACATCTCGAGAAGAGGAGGGAAAAATGGGGCTCTTCTGGAGTTGTGGTGGAACCCATGGTGTTCCTCTTGAGTGGAGATGATTATATCCGGGAACTTCTTCAGTTGCATCAAGGGTGTCAAGGACCCTTTTGAGGCTCAAGAGGGAATATGGGATTTCTCTCGATACACCGCAGCAGAAAAGGGCCTTCATCTTGCATCAAGGGCAGAATCTCCTGGTTTTGCATGAGTTTTGGCAGAAACCCTTGGGGTTCTTCTCGAGTTACGATGGAGACCTCAAGGACCTGCTCTTGTTGTTTCAGGAAATCAAGTCTCCATGCCAATTGTGAGCAGCCTCTTGGGATTACTCTCCAGTCGGTACTGGGGCTGAGGTCCTCATTTGGAGCTGAGGCCTGAACTTCAGGTTTCCTCTCCAGTGCTGACATGGATCTCGGGGTTCCTATGGAGTTTCAACAGTGGAGTCATGCCTCGTCTCGTTTGGAGACATGCAACTCCACTTTCCTCTTGAGTTGTAAAAGTTGTGTCGGGCTTCCTGTCGAGTTTACATAGGGATTGTTGGCTTTCTCTCGAGTTGCCACAGGGCTGTCACACCTGCCATTGTGTTTAGAGTCGATCCTCAGGGTTACAGTCAAGTCAGTGCAAGGGAGTCAGGTGTATCTGGAGGGGATTGGTACATCAGTGTCTTTGAGAATTGTGGCACGACCCCTGGAGTTCATCTCGAGTTTCAAGTTGGGACCGGCTCCTCTTGAGGTGTGACTGAAATGCTGGGATTCCTTTCCCAATGAAGCAGGGAAATGGACTCTCATCTCAAGATAAGGAGGGACAAATGGGACTCCTCTTGATTTGTGGTAGGACACTCAGTGTTCCTCTCGAGTGGAGATGGATATGTCATGGAAATTCTTGAGTTGTCTCAGGGATATCAAGGACCCTTTCGAGGCTCAAGAGGGAAGGTGGGATTTCTTTTGAGATGCCACAGTGGAAAAGGGCCTCATCTCACTTTGAGCAGTGAATCTTCTGTTTTTTCTTGAGTTGTGGCAGGTAACAGGTTCCTCTCGAGTTATGACAGGGACCTCAGGGACCCTCTCGTGTTGCCTCAGGAAAGTCCAGTCTTCATGAGAGTTGCGAGGGGCCTCTCGGGATTCCTCTCCAGTCAGTGCCAGGGCCTAGGTCCTCATCTGCAGTTGAGGCTGGGACCTCAGGTTTCCTCTTCTGTTGTGACATGGATCTCGGGTTTCCTATGGAGTTTCAACAGCAGTGTTAGGCCTCGTCTCATGTGGAGACATGTAAGTCCACTTTCCTCTTGAGCTGGAAAAGTAGTGTCAGGCTTCCTGTCAAGTTGACATAGTGATAGGTGTCTTTCTCTCGAGGTGTCATAGGGCTGTCACACCTGCCATTGTGTTTTGAGTCAATCCTTGGGGTGACAGTCGAGTCAGTGCAGCGGAATCAGGTGTATCTGGAGTGAATTGGGACATTGGGGTGTTTTGAATGGTGGCACGACCCTGGAGTTCCTCTCGAGTTTCAAGTTAAGACCTCCTCCTCTTGAGGTGCAATGGGAATGCCGGGTTTTCTTTCCCAATGAAGCAGGGAAATGGACCCTAATCTCAAAAATAGGAGAGAAAAACCCGGCACTTCTTGAGCTGTGGTGGTACCCTCGGTGTTCCTTTCAAGAGTAGACTCAGTGCAGAAACTCCATAGGAATCACGAGATCCAAGTCAGCACTGGAAAAGAATCCTGAGGATGTTTGATCAAGTTACAGCCTTGTGACACCTCGAGAGAAAGCTGCAGATCCCTTTGTGAACTCAACAGGAAGACTGACATTATTTTTACAGCTCGAGAGGAAAGCTTACTTCCATGTCTCCACATGAGATGAGACCTGACTCCCTTGTTCAAAAACTCCGAATGATCCCTTAGATCACTGTCAGCACTGGAGAGGACACCCAAGGTTCTGTCCTCAACTTGTGCAGGACCTATGACCCTGCACCTACTGGGAAGGAATCCCAAGAGGTCCCTCGAAACTCACATGGAGACTTGACTTTCCTGAGGCAACAGGAGTGGGTCCCTGAGGTCACCGTCATAACTTGAGAGGAACCCAAAGTTTCCTGCCACAACTCGAGAAAAACCAGAAGATTCTCCCCTCAACAGAAGATGAGGCCCCTTTCCACTGCAGCATCTCAAGAGAAATAAAACTTCCCTCTTTAGCTTCAAAAGGATCCTTTACTGCCTTGATGTAACTCAAGAAGTTCCCCGACATACTTGTTTCCACTCAAGAGGGACACTGAGTGTCCCGCCTCAACTCAAGAAGAGCCCCCATTTTCCCCTCTTCATCACGAGTTGAGGGTCCATTTCCCTGCTTCATCGGGAAAGGAATCCCGGCATTCCCATTGCCCGTCATGAGGAGGCGGTCTCACATTTAACATCGAGAGTATCGCCAGAGGTCGTGCCAAATTAAAAAAGACCCTGATGTCCCAATCCACCCCAGATACAACTGATTTCCCTGCACTGACTTCACTGTCACTCCGAGTATCAACTCAAAACACAATGGCAGATATGATAGGCCAGTGGCACCTCGATAGAAAGCCACAGATTCCTATGTCAACTTGACAGGGAGTTGACACTACTTTGATAGTTCGAGAGGAAAGTAGACTTGCATGTGTCCACATGAAATGAGGCCTGACTCCACTGTTGAAACTCCACAGGTATCCCGAGATCCATGTCAGCACTAGAAGGAACACTGAGGTTCTGGCCTCAACAGGAGATGAGAACCTTGGCCCCTGCACCGACTGGAGAGGAATCCCGAGAGGTTTCTTGAAACTCGAATAGAGTTGACTTTCCTGAGGCAACAGGAGCAGATCCTGAAGTCCCCATCGTAACTTGAGAGGAAACTGAAGTTTCCAGCTGCAACTCGAGAAAAACCAGAAGATTCTCCCCTCAACACGAGATGAGGCCCTTTTCCACTGCAACATCTCCAGAGAAATGCCCCTTTCCCTCTTGAGCCTCTAAAGGGTCCTTGACACCCTTGATGCAACACAAGATGTTCCCTGATATACACGTTTCCACTCGAGAGGAACACGGAGTGTCCTGCCACAACTCAAGAAGAGTCCTGTTTTTCCCTCCTCATCTCGAGATGAGGGTCTATTTCCATGCTTCATCAATAAAGGAATCCCAGCGTTCGTGTCACACCTCAAGAGAACTGGTCTTAAATTGAACTCGAGAGGAACTTCAGGCAATGTGCCACAATTCAAAAAGACCCTGATGTCCCAATCCATTCCATATAAACCTGATCCCCTATACTGTCTCGACTGTGACACCAAGTATCAACTCAAAACATGATTGGAGTTTTGACTGCCCTGTGGCAACTCAAGAGGAAACCTCAGATCCCTATGTCCACTTGACAGGAAGCTGACACTACTTTTACAGCTCGAGAGGAAATCTTACTTCCATGTCTCCTCAAAAGATGAGGCCTGACTCCCCTCTTGAAACTCCATAGGAACCTTGAGATCCATGTCAGCACTGGAAAGGAACCCTGAGGTTCCACGTCAATTTGAGATGAGGACCTAGGCCCCGGCACCAACTGTAGAGGAATCCTGAGAGGCCCCTCGCAATGTGCATGGAGACTTGACTTTCATGAGGCAACTAGGGGTGAGTCAGTGAGCTCCCCACCTTAACTTGAGAGGAACCCCAAATGTTCTGCCGCTACTCGAGAGAAAACAGGAGATTCTCCCCCCAAAGAAGGATGAGGATCTTTTCCACTCTAGCTTCTCGAGAGAAATCCTACCTTCCCTCTTGAGTCTCAAAAGCATCTTTGATACCCTTGATGCAACTCAAGATGTTCCCTGACATACCCATCCCCAACTTGAGATGAACACCGAGTGTTCTGCCACAACTCAAGAAGAGCCCTGTTTTTTCCCTCGTCATCTCGAGGTGAGGGTCAATTTCCCTGTTTCATCGGGAAAGGGATCTTGGCGTTCCAGTCGCACCTCCAGAGGAGACAGTCTCAACTTGAAGCTCGCGAGTTACTCCAGGGGTCGTCCCACAGTTCAAAAAGACCCTGCTGTCTCAATCCACTCCAGATAAACCTGATTTCCCTGCTCTGACTCGACTGTCACCCAGAGTATTGACTCAAAACACGATGTGAAGTGTGACAGCCCTGTGCACCTCGAGAGAAAGCCACAGATTCCTATGTCAACTTGACAGGTGCTGGGAGCCAGGACAGGAATCCCGCCCATGGCAAAATGTCATGAGGAATGGAGCCTAACAAAACTCAAAGGTGGGATAAGGCCTCAAGTGGCCCCCTGGATTTTCTCGAGCATCTACCCTCAAAACCAAAATCTGTCTGCCTTACCATATTATGCCTTTTACCAACTCCTCTGACACTAATAGGGGGCTATCCCCCACCACCTTTTTTCTGGAAAAAGTTAATATAGATCTTTTTGATAATAAATCTCCTGAGCATAAGACTGTTTCAATCCCTAAACCACTCTGATGTCTTTCTAGCCTGCCTGACAGGTTTGTCAGGACTCTTACAGCTGTGAATGTGAATCTTTATGCCATTCTGACTGCAATAGTCACAAGAAGCTTAAAACATCCTAGGAACGTAGGGGCTTCTGATAAGTCAAAATCATTAGAATAGGATGGACTAACTGCTTCATTGTTGAGCCAATACTTGCTGCCAAGTTTCCCTATCTTTTATTTGTTGTTATAGTTGGTATGTAGAAAAAACAGGTAGTAGCCCTGGCATTAAGAACATTAGTTCTTTGAGTTAAGGACTTTCTTTGTTATAGCACACTGCATCTTTGTTCCACAGGAATGCAACCTTATTTAGTACTTTCAGGGTGATGCAAAAACTCTTCAAGGGAAAGTGAATGTTCTGGTTGATAGACATTTATCTAGGATAAGAGCCATAAAAATGTTAACAGACACCCTGGCCCAAAGATGATGTAAAACCATCTGAGACCTTTTGTATATGGGAAGGTACGCAAAAAGAAAGCCAGGTCTTAATAAGGGTCAGGACTACTGCCCCTGCATAACTCTGCATATTCCATTATTTCTTTATGTACAATGTTGGGTATATAAGCTGCTTTTGAAAATAAAGTTGTGGGTATGGCACCAATGCTCGACTCCCCCATGTCGTTCCTTTATCCCTTTTCAGGCTGAATTCCCGTCTGGAGCACAGAGGCTCTCTGTGTCTACTTATTTGGCCTGGCTTCTAAGACCCACACGAGAGGGAGCCCATGACAGGGCACCCTCTGCTATTCAAGTGGGTGCTGCTGGCCTATGTAGATGGTGCAAGTCCCTTGTCTTGGAGCTTTATTGGTCTCTTGTGTAAACTAAGTTATTCAGCATCTCTTCTCCACTAATTTTCCTACTACACTATTCTTTCCTAATCTCTCTTTGTATCTCTAAATAAATAAGTCTCTCTTTGCTGATTTCATTCTCACTTCAAAATACCCTGGGTCCACCAGGGCTGGACACCGGCATACAGAAAGTTGACACTACTTTAACAGCTTGAGAGGAAAGTGGACTTTCATGTCTCCAGAAGAGATGAGGCTTGACTCCCCTGTTGAAGCTCCATAGGAACTGCAAGATCCAAGTAAGCACTGGAGAGGAACACTGAGATTTTGGCCTCAACTTGAAATGAGGAACTAGGCCCCTGCACTGAATGGAGAGGAATCCTAAGAAGCCTCTCACTACTCACATGGAGACAGAGTTTCCTGAGACAACATGAGCAGGTCCATGAGGTCTCCATTGTAACTCGAGAGGAACCCCATGGTTCCTACTGGAACTCGAGAATAACTGGGAGATTCTCCCCTCAACATGACATGAGGCCCTTTTCCATTGTGGCATCTCGAGAGGAATCCCACCTTCCTTCTTGAGCCTCAGAAGAGTCCTTGACACCCTTGATGTAACTCAAGAAGTTCCCCGACATACCTGTCTCCACCTGAGAGGAACACAGAGTGTCCTGCCACAACTCAATAAGAGCTCCGTTTTTACCTCCTCATCTCAAGATGAGATTCTATTTCCCAGCTACATCAGGAAAGGAATCCCGGTGTTCCCATCGCACCTCAAGAGAAGGAGGTCTCAACTTGAAACTTGAGTGGATCCCCATGGGTCATGCCACAATTCAAAGAGACCCTGATGACCCAATCCACTCCAGATGAACTAGATTCCCCTGAACTAACTCGACTGTCACCCCGAGTATTGACTCAAAACATGATGGCAGTTGTGACAGCCCTGTGGCTCTTCGAAAGAAAGCCACAGATCCATATGTAAACTTGACAGGAAGCCTGATACTATTTTGACAGCTTGAGAGGAATGTGGGCTTGCATGTCTCCACACGAGATGAGGCCTGATTCCCCTGTGGAAACTCCAGAGGAACCCCGTGATCCATGTCAGCACTGGAGAGGAACACTGATGTTCCAGCCTCAACTCCAGATTAGGACCTAGGCCCCAGCACAGACTGGAGATGAATTCTGAGAGGCCCCTCACAACTCGCATGGAGACTAATACTTGGTCACCCCATGTTTTTCTTTCTTTTTTTCTCTCTCTTACTCTCTTTTTCAGGCTGATCCCTTGGAGCACAGAGGCTCTCTGCATTCACTTTACTGACTGAGTGTCTAAGACCTGAAAGGGAAGGCTCTCTGTATCTTCACTCCCTCGGGAGACTGGGAGGGCACCTGCGGCCTATATGAACAGAGCAAGTCCTTTGTCTTGGGCCTCTTTTGGCTTTCTGTGTAAACCAATGTATATCAGCATCTTTGTCTCCTCTGTTTTCTTATCTTCAACATTATTTCTTTATCTTTCTGTAAATCTCTTCACCAATGCCATCTCTCTGGGGGGTATCCCTGAATCCTGTGGGGGCTGAACCCCGGCAAGTGGTGCCGGAACAGGGACCCAAAATAATTCCACTTTTCCTATTTGGATCCCAGACAGACTGATTCGCCATATCACAGTCCCCCAGACATTCAGTTACCCCATTGCTTCAACCACAAAGAAGAAAGACACTCCTCTGCCCCTGCCTCAGCCGCCCACTTGAAAAGTCTGACTCTAAGATGACCAACAGCAGAAATCTTGGACAAAACTTACTGTACAAATAAATTATTCAGATGGACCTAATGTAATATCTTTTAAACAATGTATGATTTCATCTTGTTTGACCCCTCAGTATAATGTTTGCTCCTTTGTTGTGTTACATGTCCACCTGTAGCTGTAACCATTTACTGGTATGATAATTATGTTCTTGCTATGCTACAGCAACTACAAAATTTAATGTGATCAGGATGGTTTGTGGGCTTACTTATCTTAAGAATGTCAGCTTTAATTAGAGCAATTACTTCTCTTAGTTCAATTACTCTGTTACTGTTGATCTGGCAGTGATGTCATTGGCTCAACCAGTACATACTGCCCAGTATGTTGATACTATGACTGGGAATGTTTCTTTGGCATTGGCAAAACAAGAGGTTGTAGATGGGAAGTGAGAGGCGGGGGTGGATGCTCTGGAGAAGGCGGTGATGCATGTTGGGACTGAATTGTAGGCTTTGAAAGTGGAGTTGGCATTGTCCTGTCGTACCAACTGCGGTGGATTTGTGTGGCACCCCTGAGGGTAAATGAGAAGGATTGTGGGTAGGAGGAAATTTGGAATCACATTTTGAGGATATGGAATAGCTCCAGCATTGGTTTGGATTTGGGAAAACTTCACAGTCAGGTAGAGATCATGGAAAAATACCGATTAGATTTTACTGCCACAGGAATAACAAGTGAATTTGTCCATACATTTTTTAACTGTATTTCAAGAAAAAACATTCTGTCTACTATTTTTAGCTATGCTGCTGTGGCTGCTATAATTCTGCTTCTTATATTTATTTTTCTTTGTATTGTTAAATCTCTTCAACAGAGCACTCAGAAGCTCACAATTGAATTACATCTGGCTGTCTTAAAAAATAAAAAAAAGGGTGGGGGAATGCCGGGAGCTACCATGGGAGGTACCACCCATGACAAAGTCATGTGGAAGAGACATGATGAACAAGGTGGATCAGGACTCGAGGGACCCTCTGAACCTGCTCCAGCATCTACCCCCAAACCAGAATCTGTCTGTCTTATTATTTTGTGCCATTTACCAGCTCAACTCTTCTGACATTAACAGGGGGCTATCCCCAACCACTTTTCTGTGGAGAAAATCAACTTAGGGCTCTAGATAATAAGTCTTCTGGACATGAAAGGAATATTCCAATTCAAACCCCCTCTGGTGGCAGTCTAGCCTGCCTGACAGGTTTATCCAGACTCTTGCAGTTATGAATATGATTATTCACAGCCTCCAACTGTGAAAGGCATGGGAAGCCTAAAACATTCTAAAAATATAGAGCCTTTTGAAGAGTTAAAAGCTATTAGAGTAGTGCTGGTATAGGATTTCATTGTTGAGCCAATGCTTGCTGCTAAGTTTCCATATTTCTTATTCACTGTGCAACTGAGAGTGCGATAGTTAATGTAGCTGGAATTAAAAAAAAAAAGAGCCTTGGAATTAACCATATCAAACCTTTGAGCTAATTTGTTCTTTCTTTGTTGTATCTCAATGCTCCTTTGCTCTGTGAGAAATGTAACTCTTTTTAATACTTTCTGAGGCTGACATAGATTTAAAATATAAAGAAAAAAATATTTCAAGGGAAAATAAGTTTTCTGGTTGATCAGCCTTTATCAAAAGAGGGTTGTAAAATGTTCACAGGCCTCCAAGGCCAAAAGATAATGTACACAACATTGTTTATGGGAAAGGTATGCAGAAAAAACCTGGTTTTGCTAAAGACAAAATGGATGTAATGTTTGGGCTGACTCTGTATGACTTTGCATCTTTCATTTCCCTCTATGTACAAGTCAAAGTATAGAAGTTCCTTTTGAAAATAAAATTACGGGCCTTGCTCAACCTGTGTCTTTTCTTGTCTTGGTCACCCTGTGTCTTTTCTTTCTTTCTTTCTTTCTTTCTTTCTTTCT
>SJYV01022342.1:17368-76670 GCA_006410875.1 Neotragus pygmaeus
CTCTCTCTCCCTCTCTCTCTCTCTCTCTCTCTCTCTCTCTCTCTCTCTCTCTCTCTCTCTCTCTCTCTCTCTTTTTCAGGCTGATCGCTTGGAGCACAGAGGTTCTCTGCATTCACTATCCTGCCTGGGCTTCTAAGACCTGAACAGGAAGGTGCTCTGCATCTTCACTCCCTCAGGAGATTTGGAGGGCCCCTGTGCTTACATGAACGGAGCAAGTCCCTTGTCTTGGGGCTTTTTGGCTTTCTGTGTAAACCAAGTAATATCTGCCTCTTTCTCTCCTATAGTTTCTTATCTGCAACATTCTTTCTTTATCTCTCTCTAAATATTTTCACCAAAACCGTCTCTCCTGAGGGTACTCCTGGATCCTGAGGAGGCTGGACTGGGCACATAGGAACCCGAAAATCCATGTCAGCACTTGGAGAGGAACCCTGAGGTTCTGGGCTCACCTCAATATGAAGACCTAGGGCCCTGCACTGACTGGAGAGTAATCCGGAGAGGCCCCTCACAACTCACGTGGAGACTTGACTTTCCTGAGACAACACAAACGGGTCCCTGAGGTCCCCATCATAACTCGAGAGGAACCCCAAGTTTCCTGCCACAACTCGAGAAAAACCAGGAGATTCTTCCGTCAACGTGAGATGAGGCCCTTTTCCGCTGTGGCATCTCGAGAGAAATCCCACCTTCCCTCTTGAGCCTCGAAAGGGTCCTTGACACCCTTGATGCAACTCAAGAAGTTCCCCGACATACCTGTCTCCACTTGAGAGGAACATCAAGTGTCCAGCCACAACTCAAGAAGAGCCCTGTTTTTCCCTCCTCATCTCCAGATGAGGATCCATTCCCTGCTTCATCAGGAAAGAAATCTCAGCATTCCTNTCAAGAAGTTCCCCGACATACCTGTCTCCACTTGAGAGGAACATCAAGTGTCCAGCCACAACTCAAGAAGAGCCCTGTTTTTCCCTCCTCATCTCCAGATGAGGATCCATTCCCTGCTTCATCAGGAAAGAAATCTCAGCATTCCTGTCGCACCTCAAGAGGTGGCACTCTCAACTTTAAACTCGTGAGTAACTTCAGGGGTCGTGCCACCATTCCAAAAAACCCTGATGTCCCAATCCATTCCAGATACACCTGATTCCCCTGCACTTACAAGACTGTCACTCCAAGTATCGACTCAAAACACATGATGGCAAGTGTGACAGGCCTGTGGCATCTCGAGAGTAAGCCACATATCCCTACATAAAATTTACAGGTAGTCTGACACTACTTTTACAGCTTGAGAGGAAAGTGCACTTGCATGTCTCCACACAAGACAAGGCCTGCCTCCCTTGTTGAAACTCCATAGGTGCCCAGTGCAAGCACGGAAGATCCCACCCATGACAATGTCATGTGGAGGGGACCTGGTGAGCTAGGCAGATCAGGACTTGAGGGAGCCTCTGAACCTGCTCCAGCATCTACCCCAAAATCAGAATCTGTCTGGCTTACTATTTTGTCCCATTCACCAGCTCTTCTGACATTAACAGGGGGCTATCCCCAACCACCTTTCTCTGGAGAAAATCAACTTAGGGCTCTAGATAATAAGTCTTCTGGACATGAAAGGAATATTTCAATTCAAACCCCCTCTGTAGGCATTCTAGCCTGCCTCACAGGTTTATCCAGACTCCTGCAGCTACGAATATGATTATTCACAGCCTTCAACTGTGAGAGGCATGGGAAGCCTAAAACATTCTAAAAATATGGAGCCTTTCAAAGAGTTAAAAGCTATTAGAGTAGTGTTCATGTAGTATTTCATTGTTGAGCCAATGCTTGTCGCTAAGTTTCCATATCTCTTATCCACTGTGCACCTGGGAATTCAATAGTTAATGTAGTTGGAATTTAAGAAAAACAAGCAATAACCTTGGAATTAACCATATCAGATCTTTGAGATAATTGGTTCTTTCTTTGTTGTAACTCAATGCTCCTTTGCTCTGTGAGAAATGTAACTCTGTTTAATACTTTCTGAGGCTGACATAGATTAAAAATATAAAGAAAAAACATTTCAAGGGAAAATAAGTTTTCTGGTTGAGCAGCTTTTATCAAAAGAGGGTCATAAAATGTTCACAGGCCTCCAAGGCCAAAAGATAATGTACACAACATTGTTTATGGGAAAGGTACGCAGAAAAAATCCTGTTTTCAATAAAGACAAACAGATATAATGTTTGGGCTGACTCTGTATGACTTTGCATCTTTCATTCCCCTCTATGTATAAGTTAAGGTATAAAAGCTTCCCTGAAAAATAAAGATACTGGCCTCATTCACTGACCTTGATCACTCTGTGTCTTTCTTTCTTTCTTTCTCTCTCTTACTCTCTTTTTCAGGCTGATCCCTTGGAAGACAGAGGCTCTCAGTGTTCTCTATACTGCCTGTTGTTCTCAGACCTGAATGAGAATGAAGTTTGCATCTTCACTCCCTGGAGAGACTGGGAGGGCAACTGCGGCCTACGTGAACAAAGCAAGTCCCTGTCTAAGGGATTTATTGGCTTTATGTGTAAACCAAGGAATATCAGGCTCTTTCTCTCCTGTATTTTCTTATCTTCACATTCTTTCTTTATCTCTTTCTAAATCTATTTGCTGATGCCGTTTCTCCTAGGGTACCGGTGGATCCTGCAGGGGCTGGACCCCGGCACATAGGAACCCTGAGATCCATGTCAGCACTGGAGAGGAACACTGAGATACCAGCCTCAAATCAAAATGAGGACCTACACCCCTGCACTGACTTTAGAGGAATCTGGAGAGGCCCCTCGCAACTTGCATGGAGACTTGACTTTCCTGAGACAATGCGAGCGGGTCCCGGAGGTCCCCATCATATTTCGAGAGGAACCTCAAGGTTCCTGCTGCAAATTGAGAAAAATCAGAAGATTTTACCCTCAACATGAGATTAAGCCCTTTTCACTGCGGTGTCTTGAGGGAAATCCCACCTTCCCTCTTGAGCCTAGAAAGGGTCCTTGACACCCTTAATGCAACTCAAGAAGTTCTGCAACATACCCGTCTCCACTCAAGAGGAACACAGAGGGCCCCACCACAACTCAAGAAGAGCCCCGTTTTTCCTTCCTCATCTCGTGATGAGGGTCCATTTCCTTGCTTTGTCAGGAAAGGAGTCCCAGGGTTCCCGTTGCACCTCCAGAGGAGGTGGTCTCAACTTGAAACTCGAGAGGAACTCCAGGGGTCGTGCCCCAATTCAAAAAGCCCCCGATGTTCCAATCCACTCCAGATACACCTGATTCACTTGCACTGACTCAACTGTCACAACAAGTATTGACTCAAAACACAGTGACAGGTGAGGCAGCCCTGTGGCCCCTGGAGAGAAAGCCACAGTTCCCTGTGTCAACTCAGCAGGAAGACTGACACTACTTTTACAGCTCAAGAGGAAAGCTGACTTCCATGTCTCCACGTGAGATCAGGCCTGACTCCTCTGTTGAGACTCCATAGGTACCTCAAGATCCATGTCAGCACTGAGGTTCTGGCCTCAAATCGAAATGAGGATCTAGGCCCCTACTCCAACTGGAGAGTTATTCTGAGAGGCCTCTAGCAACTTGCATGGAGACTGGACTTTCCCGAGGCACCACAGGTGACTCTCTGAGGTCCCTTTTGCAACCAGAGAGGAGCCCCCTGTTTCCTGTTGCAACTCTAGAAAAACCAATAGATTCTCCCCTCTACACGAGATGAAGCCTTTTTCCCCTGCAGTGTCTGGAGAGGAATCCCACCTTCCCTCTTGAGCCTTGTAACGTCCTTGACACATCTTGATGCAACTCAAGAAGTTCCTTGACATACCAGTCTCCACTCAAGAGGAACACCGATTGTCCCACCACAACTCAAGAAGAGCCCCGTTTTCCCCTGCTCATCATGAGATGGTGGGTCAGTACCCTGCTTAGTCGGGAAAGGAATTCCGACTTTTCTGTCTCACCTCAAGTGGAAGCCGGTCTCACAGGAAAACGAGTGCATTGCTGGGGGTTGAGCCTCCATTCAAAAAGACCCCAATGTCCTCATCCACTCAAGATGACCCTGATTCCCCTGCAATGGTTCGACTGTCACCCGAGTATTGACTCACAACATGGAGGGATGTGTGTCAGACCTGTTGCACCTCGAGAGAAAGCCCCAGATCCATGTGTCAAGTCAACCGGAAGTCTGACACCCCTTTTACACCTCGAGAGTAAAGCGGAGTTCCATGTCTCCACACGAAGCAAGGCCTGACTCCCCTGTTGAAACGCCATAGGATCCCAGAGATCCTTGTTAGCACGGGAGAGGATCCCTGAGGTTCCGGCCTCAATTCGAGATGAGGCCTTATGCCCCTGCAGCAACTGGAGAGAAATCCTGAGAGGCCCCTCGCAACTCACATGGAGACTTGATTTTCCTGAGGCAACACAGGTGGGTCTGTGAGGTGCCAAGTGTAAATCAGGAGGAACCCTAAGTTTCCTGCCGCAACTCGAGAAAAACCAGGAGATTCTCCCCTCAAGGCAAGATGAGGCCTTTTTTTGCAGCAACGTCTCGAGAGAAATCCCACCTTCCCTCTTGAGCCTAAAAAGGGTCCTTCACATCCTTGAGGCAACTCAAGATGTTCCCCGACATACACGTCTCCATTCTAGAGGAACACCGAGTGTCCCGCCATAACTCAAGGAAAGCCCCATTTTCCCGTCCTCATCTCGAGATAGGGGTCCATTGCGCTCCTTTGTCAGGAGAGGAATCCCAGCCTTCCCATCGCACTTCAAGAGGAGGCCAGTCTCACTTTGAAACTAGAGAGGAAGACCAGGGGTCATGCCCTGATTCCAAAAGACCCCAATATTTCGCTCCACTTGAAAGAAGGACTGATTCCCTGCCATGACTCGAATAGGACCCTGAGTATCACCTCACAACAAGAAGGGAGGCCTGAGAGCCCCAAGGCACCTCTAGACATAGCCCCAGACACCTACCTTAACACAACAGGAAGCCTGACAACCCTTGTACACCTCGAGAGGGAAGGGGATTCCCTTGCATCAACACTAGACAATGGCTGACTGTCCAGGGGAATCTCCATAGGAACCCTGAGATCCAAGTCAGAATTAGAGAGAAACCCTGAGATCCAAGTCAGAATTAGAGAGGAACCCTGATTTTCCCACCTCAAATCAAGATGATGCCCTAGTCCCAGGCACCCACTCAGGAGGAATCCCAAGAGGCCCGTCACAATTTGAAAAGATTCCTGGCTTTCCAGAGACAAGGTGAGAGGCTCCCTCAGGTCCCCGTCACAACTCAAGGGAACCCAAACTTCCAGCTGAAACTCGAGAAACACCTTGAGATCACCCCTTCCATGCGTATGGAGGCCTGATTCCCCTGCCATGATGCCAGAGCAATCTCGCACTCCCCCTCGGAACTCGAATGGAGACTTGACTTCCCTGAGGCAACACGAGAGGCTTCCTGAGTTCCCCGGGGTAGAAACAGAGGAATCCCAAGCCTCCCACTGCAACTCGAGAAAAACCTGGAGGTTCCCCTGTCCTGACGACATGAAGTCGTTTTGTCCTGCAGTTCCTAGAGAGCAAATCTGAGTTCACTCTTCAAACTCAAGAGGAGGCTTGACTCCCTTAATGCAACTCAAGGGGGCCCAGAGATCCCTGTCACACCTCAAGAGGAAACTCGATATTCCCATCACAACTCAAGAAGAGCCCTGTGTATCCCATCTCATCTGGAGATGAGGGCCCATTCCCTGCTTCAACACAAAAGGAATACCCACTTCCCCCTCACACCACCAGGGGAGGCCTGTCTAACCTCTTGAATCTCTAGTGGAAACCCGAGGATGCTGCTGCAAGGAGAAAGGACACCGAGTTCCCTTCAACTCGAGATAAGCCCTGATTCCCTTCACTGACTCCAATAAGACACCGAGGATCCCCTCACAATATGATGAGGGGGCCTGACTCCCCTGCTGATCCTCTTGAAAAAGCCCGGTTCCCTGCCTGAACTCCACAGGAGGCCTGAAACCCCTTTGACAACTCGAGAGGAAAGCTGAGTTCCATGCCTCGATACCAAACAAGACCTGGTTCCCTAGTTGAACCTTGAGAGGAAACCCAAGATCCCCATTGCCGCAAGACGGGAATGAGTTGATGGACTGAAATTTAGACATGGTACTATTCATGGGCAGCAACTCGAGAGGAATCCCGACATGGCCCTTGCAACTCGGAAGGAGACCTGACTTCTCGGAGGCAAAGTGAGCGGGTACCTGAGCTTCCCGTTGCAACTTGTGAGAAACCCCAAGCTTCCCGCCCCAATTTGAGAAAAACCATGAGCTTCTTCCCTCAATGCGAGATTAGGCCCTGTTCCAGAGAATCATCTCGAGAGGAATCCCACGTTCCCTCTTGAAATTAGAAAGGGTACTTGACACCCTTTCTGCAACTCAGCAAGTTCCCCGAGATAACTGTCCCCACTCAAGAGGAACACCTAGGTTCAGGCCACAACTCCAGAAGATCAGCGTGTTCCCCCTTCTCAACTCGAGATGAGGGTGATTCCCCTGCTTCGTCAGGAAAAGGATCCTGACGTTTCTGTTGCACCTCAAGAGGAAGCCGGTCTCACTTGAAAACTGGAGTGTATTGGCGGGGGTCCATCCTACATTCAAAACATTCCCGATGTCTGCATCCACATCAGATGAGCCTAATTCCCCTACACTGGCTCAACTGTCACCTGAGTATAGACTCATAATATGAAGAGAGGTGTCACATCCCTGTGGCACAATGAGAGAAAGCCCCAGATACCTATGTCAAGTCGACAGGAAGCATGACACCCCTTTTACACCTTGAGAGCAAAACGGAGTTCCACGTCTCCACATAAGGTGAGGACTGACTGCCCTGTTGAAACTCCGTAGGAAAACTGAGATCCATGTCAGCACTGGAGAGGAACCCTGAGAGTCCAGTCTCAACTCAAGATGAGGCCCTATGCCCCTGTACCAACAGGAGAGGAATCCCGAGAGGCCCCGTGCAACTTGCATGGAGACTTGACTTTCCTGAGGCAACACAGGAGGGTCCCTGAGGTCCCTGTCACAGCTCAAGATGAACCCCAAGTTTCCTGCCATGACTCAAGACAAACCAGGAGATTCTTCCCTCAATGTGAGATAAGGCCCTTTTCTGCTGCAGAATCTCAAGAGAAATCATGTCTTATTTCTTGAGCCTCAAAAGGGTCTTTGACATCCTTGAGGCAACTCCAGAAGTTCTCCAATATACCCGTCTCCACTCGAGAGGAACTCCGAGTGTCCTGATACAACTCAAGAAGAGCCCCGTTTTCCCCTCTTCATCTCTAGATGGGGGTCCATTGCCCTGCTTCGTCAGGAAAGGAATCCCGCCATTCCCATCGCAGTTCAAGAGGAGGCCGGTCTTACCTTGAAACTCGAGAGGAACTCCAGTGGTCTTGCTCCAATTCAAAAAGACCCCGATGTCCCCATTCACTCTAGAGGAGGCCTTCTTCCCCTGTGATGACTCGAATGGAAGCCCGAGTATCACGTCACAACACGAAGGGAAGACTGAGAGCCCCGTGGCACCTCTAGACATAGCCCCAGATCCCAACCTCAACTTGACAGGAGGCCTGACACCCCTTTGACACCTTGAGAGGGAAGCGGAATTCTGGGCCTCAACACAAGACAACGGCTGACTTACCCAGGGGAATCTCCATAGGAACCCTGAGATCCAAGTCAGAACTGGAGAGGAACCCTGAATTTCCCACCTCAATTTGAGCTGAAGCCCTAGTCCCCTGCAACCAATCGTGAGGAACCCCAAGAGGCTCCTCTCAACTTAAAAGGATAACTGACTTGCCAGAGACAAGATGAGAGGCTCCCTCAGGTCCCCTTCATAACTGAAGGAAATCCAAACTTCCTGCCACAACTTGAGAAACACCCTGAGATCACCACTTCCATGAGAATTGAGGCCTGATTCCCCTGCTCTGAGGCCAGAGCATGCTCCCCTTCTCAACTCGAATGGAGACTTGACTTCCCTGAGGCAACATGAGAAGCTCCCTGAGTTACCTGGGGTAGCTACAGAGGAATCCCAAGCCTCCCATCGCAACTCGAGAAAAACAAGGAGATTCCCCATCCTTACAACATGAGGCCCTTTGTTCCTGCAGCACCTAGAGAGCAATCCTGAGTGCCTTCTCCAAACTCGAGAAGAGCCTTGATTCCCTTCATGCAACAAAAGAGGGCCCAGAGATCCCCCTCACACATCAAGAGGAAAACCGAGATTCCCACCACAACTCGTGAAGAGCCACCTGTTTCCCACCTCATCTGGAGATGAGGGCTCATTCCCTGCTTCAACCCAAGAGGAATCCCCACTTCCCCTCGCACCACCAGAGGAGGCCTCTCTCACCTCTTGAATCTCGTGTGGAATCCCGCAGATGCTGCTGCAAGGAGAAAGGTCATTGAGTTCCCCCTCAATTCGAGATAAGTCCTGATTCCCTTGCCCCGCTCCAATGTGACACCGTGGATCCCCTCACAAAGTCATGGGAAGCCTGCTCCCCTGCTGATCCAATTGAAAAAGACTCAATTCTCCGCCTGAACTCAACCAGAAGCCTGACACCCCTTTGACAACTCGAGAGGAAAGCCAAGTTCCATGCCTTGACACCAGACGAGGCCTGACACCCAATTTGAACCTTGAGAGGAAGCCTGAGATCCCCGTCGCTGCTGGACGGGAACACTGAGTTGACGGACTGAACTCTAGACATGGCGCTATTCACCAGCAGCGACTTGAGAGGAATCCTGATGTGGCCCTCCTCGCAGCGTGGAAAGAGACATGACTTCTTGGAGGCAAGGCGAATGGTTCCCTGAAGTCCCGCTCACAACTTGAGAGGAACCCCATGCTTCCCACCACAACTTGAGAAAAACCACAAGATTCTCCCCTCCACGTGAGATGAGGCCCTGTTCCAGGGCACAGTCTCAAGAGGAATCCCACGTTCCCTCTTGAAACGTGAAAGGGTACATGACACTCTTTCTGCAACTCAGCAAGTTCCCTGAGATACCTGTCCCCACTTGAGAGGAACACCTAGGTTCAGGCCACAACTCCAGAATATCTGTGTGTTCCCCCTCCTCAACTCGAGATGAGGGTCGATTCCCCTGCTTCGTTGGGAAAGAAATCCTAGTGATTCTGTCACACTTCAAGAGGAGGCCGGCCTCACCTGAAAACTCGAGCACATCGCAAGGGGTCAAGCCTCCATTCAAAAAGACCCCGATGTCCGCATCCACTCCAGATGACCCCGATTCCCCTACACTGGCTAGATTGTCACCTGAGTATCAACTCACACCACGAAGGGAGATATGACAGCCCTTTGGCACCTCGAGAGAAAGCCCCAGGTCCCTATGTCTAGTCGACAGGAAGCCTGACACCTGTTTTACACCTCGAGAGGAAAGCGAAGTTCCATGTCTCCACACGAGGTGGGGCCTGACTCCCCTGTTGAAACTGCAGAGGAAACCCAAGAAACATATCACCACTGGAGAGGAACACTGAGGTTCTGGCCTCAACTAGAGATGAATCCTTATGCCCCTGCACTGACTGGAGAGGAATCCAGAGAGGCCCCTGGCAACTCTCCTGGAGACTTGACTTTCCTGAGGAAACCTGGGTGGGTTCCCAAGTTCCCTGCCGCAACTTGAGTAAAACAAGGAGATTCTCCCCTCAATGTGAGATGAGGCCCTTTTCTCCTGCAGCATCTTGGGAGAAATTGCACTGTATCTCTTGTACCTAGAAAGGGTCATTGACACTCTTCTACAACTCAAGAAGTTCCCCGACATATCTGTCTCCACTCGAGAGGAACACCGAGTGTCCCGCCACAACTCAAGAAGAGTCCCGTTTTCCCCTCCTCATCTCGAGATTGAGGTCCATTGCCCTGCTTCGATGGGTAAGGTATCCCGCCATTCCTGTTACACTTCAAGAGGAGGCCAGTCTCACCTTGAAACTTGAGAGGA
Source organism: Neotragus pygmaeus (assembly GCA_006410875.1). NCBI lineage: Eukaryota > Metazoa > Chordata > Mammalia > Artiodactyla > Bovidae > Neotragus > Neotragus pygmaeus. The sequence goes on from SJYV01022342.1 coordinate 27,299, forward strand.
ACTCCAGGGGACGTGCTCCAGCTCGAAAAGACCCCAATGTCTCCATCCACTCAAGAGAAGTCTTTCTTTCCCTGCCACGACTTGAATGGAACACCGAGTATCACCTCACAACATGAAGGGAGGACTGAGAGCCCTGTGGCACCTCTAGACATAGCCCTAGATCCCTACCTCAACTTAACAGGAGGCCTGACACCCCTTTGACACCTCGAGAGGGAAGCAGATTTCTGGACTCAACACAAGACAATAGCTGACTCCCCAGGGGAATCTCCATAGGAACCCCAAAATCAAAGTCAGAACTGGAGAGGAACCCTAAGTTTCCCGCCTCAATTCGAGGTGAGACTCTAGTACCCTGCAACCATTCGAGAGGAAGCCCAAGAGGCCCCTCACAACTCAAAAGGATTCCTGACTTGACAGAGACAAGATGAGAAGCTCCCTCAGGTCCCCATCGCAAATTTCCTGCCGCAACTTGAGAAACACCTTGAGGTCACCCCTTTCATGTGAACTGAAGCCTGATTTCCCTGCCGTGACACCAGAGCAATCCCGTGCTCCCCCTCCCAATTTGAATGGAGACTTGACTTCCCTGAAGCAACATGAGAGGCTCCCTGAGTTCCCCGGGGTAGCTGCAAAGGAATCGCAAGCCTCCCGCTGCAACTCGAGAAAAACCAGGATGTTCCCCCATCCTCGCGACATGAGGCCCTTTGTTCTTGCAGTGCCTAGACAGCAATCCAGAGTGCCCTCTCCAAATTCAAGAGGAGGCTTGACTCCTTTCATGCAACTCAAGGGGGCCCAGAGATCCCCATCATACTTCGAGAGGAAAACTGAGTTTCCTGCCACAACTCCAACAGAGCCCCTTGTTTCCCATTTCATCAGGAGATGAGCGCCCATTCACTGCTTCAACTCAAAAGGAATCTCAACTTCCCCTCGCACCACCAGGGGAGGCCTGTCTCATCTCTTGAATCTCTTGTGGAACCCTACGAATGCTGCTGCAAGAAGAAAGGACACTGAGTTCCCCTCAACTTGAAATAAGTCCTGATTCCCCTGCACTGGCTCCAATGTGACACTGAGGATCCCCTGACAACATGATGGGAGGCCTGACTCCCCTGTTGATCCTCTTGAAAAAGCCCTGATTCCTGACCTGACCTCCACAGAAGGCTTGAAACCCCTTTGGCATCTCAAGAGTTTAGCCGACTTTCATGAGTCGAAACCAGATGAGGCCTGACTCCCTACTTGAACCTTGAAAGAAAGCCCCAAATCCCTGTCCCCACTGGACGGGAATGCTGAGTTGATGGACTAAAGTCAAGACACCGTGCTATTTGCAGGCAGCAACCCAAGAAGAATCCCGACATGGCCCTCACAATGCGGATAGAGACATGACTTCCCTGAGGCAACACGAGCAGTTCCCTGAAGTCCCCATCTCAACTTGAGAGGAATCCCAAGCTTCCCACTGTGACTCGAGAAAAACCACGAGATTCTCCCCTCAACATGAGATGAGGCCCTGTTCCAGGGAACCATCTCTAGAAGAATTCCATGTTCCCTCTTGAAACATGAAAGGGTACTTGACAGCCTTTATGCAATTCAGCAAGTTCCCAAGATACCCGTCCCCACTCGAGAGGAACATCAAGGTTCACGCCATAGCTCCAGAAGAGCCACATGTTCCCCCTCCTCAACTCGAGATGAGGGTCGATTCCCCGGCTTCACTGGGAAAGGAATCCCGATGTTTCCATTGCAACTCAACATGAGGCTGGTCTCACCTGAAAACTCGAGCAAATCACTGGGGGTCGAGCCTCCATTCAAAAAGACCCCAATGTCTGCATCCACACCAGATGAACCTGATTCTCCTGTACTGGCTTGACTGTCATCCAACTATCGACTCACAACACGAAGGGAAGTGTGGCAGCCCTGTGGCACCTCAAGAGAAAGCCTCAGGTCCCTATGTCAAGTCGACAGGAAGTCTGACACTACTTTTACACCTCAAGAGGAAAGTAGATTTCCCTTTGAAAGAGGATTTCCCTTTCTCCACACGATGCAAGGCCTGACTTCCTGTTGAAACTCCATAGGAAACCTAAGATCCATGTCAGCAATGGAGAGGACCCTGAGGTTCAGGCCTCAACTCGAGATGAGGCCCTACGCCCCTGCACCGACTGGAGATGAATCTGAGAGGCCTCTTGCAACTCACATGGAGACTGGACTTTCCCTAGGCACCATGGCTGGCTACCTGAGGTCCCCCTTGCAACTCGAGAGGAACCCCAAGCTTCCTGCCGCAACTTGAGACACAAGGAGATTCTCCCCTCAAGGTGATATGAGACCTTTTTCCACTGCAGTGTCTCCAGAGAAATCCCACCTTCCCTCTTGAGCCTCGAAAGGTGCCTTGACACCCTTTCTGCAACTCAAGAAGTTCCACGACATACACGTCTCCACTCGAGAGGAGCACTGAGGGTACTGCCACAACTCAAGAAGAGCCCAGTTTTCCCTCCTCATCTCGAGACGGGGGTCCATTGCCCTGCTTTGTCAGGAAAGGAATCCCGCCGTTTCCGTCACACCTCAAGAGGAGGCCGGTCTTACCTTGAAAATCGAGAGGAACTCCATGGGTCATGTCACAATTCCAAAAGGCCCCTATGTTACCATCCACTCGAGAGAAGGACTGATTCCCCTGCCACAACTCGAATGGGACCCCGAGTATCACCTCACAATACGAAGGGTGGACTGAGGGCTTCGTGGCACCTATAGACATAGCCTTAAATCCCTACTTCAACTCGACAGGAGGCCTGACATCCCTTGTACACCTTGAGAGGGAAGCGAAGTCCCATGTCTCAAAACAAGACAATGGCTGACTCCCCAGGAGAATCTCCATAGGAACCCGAAGATCCAAGTCAGAACTGGAGAGGAACCCTGAGTTTCCCCCCTCAACTCGAGATGATGCCCTAGTCCCCAGCATCCACCAGGGAGGAATACCGAGAGGCCCCTCACAACTTGATAGGATTCCTGACTTGCCAGTGACAAGATGAAAGACTCCCTCAGGTCTCTGTCGCAACTCGACAGAACACAAACTTCCTGCTGCAACTCAAGAAACATCATGCATTCGACCCTTCTATGTGAATTGAGGCCTGATTCCCCTGACGTGACACCAGAGCCATCCTGCGCTCCTCATCGCAACTCGAATGGAGACTTGACTTCCCCGAGGCAACAAGAGAGGCTCCCTGTGTTCCCTGGGGTAGCAACAGAGGAATTCCAAGCCTCCCGCTGCAACTCAAGAGAAACCAAAAGATTCATCTGTCCTCGCGACATGAGGCCCTTTGTTCCTTCAGTGCCTAGACAGTAATTTCGAGTGTCCTCTCCAAACTCGAGAGGAGGCTTTACTTCCTTCATGCAACTCAAGGGGGCCCAGAGATCCCCATCACACCTTGAGATGAAACCTGAGATTTCCGCCACAACTCGAGAATAGCCCCGTGTTTCCCATCTCTTCTACAGATGAGGGCCCATTCCCTGCTTCAACTCAAGAGGAATCTCAACTTCCCCTCGCACCACCAGGGGAGGCCTGTCTCACTTCTTGAATCTTGAGTGGAACCATGTGGATGCCGCTGCAAGGAGAAAGGACACCGAGTTTGTCCTCAACTCGAGATAAGTCCTGATTTCCCTGCACCAGCTCCAATGCGACACCCTGGAACCTCTCACAAAATGATGGAAGGCCTGACTCCCCTGCTGATCCTCTTGAAAAAGCCCCGATTTCCTGCATTAACTAGACAGGAGGCCTGACACCCCTTTGACAATTCGAGAGGAAAACAAAGTTCCATGCTTTGACACCAGACGAGGCCTGACTCCCTAGTTGAACCTTGAGATGAAGCCTGAGATTCCCGTCGCTGCCGGACAAGAACGGCGGGTTAACAGACTGAACTCTAAACATAGCGCTATTCTCAGGCAGAGACTCGAGAGGAATCCCGACATGGCCCTCGCAACTCGAAAGAAGACCTGACTTCTCAGAGGCAATGCAAGTGGGTCCCTGAGGTCCCTGTTGCAACTTGAGAGGAACCTCAAGCTTCAAGCCACAATTTGAGAAAAACCACGAGCTGCTCCCCTCAGTGCGAGATGAGTCCCTGATCCAGAGCAGAGACTCGAGAGGAATCCCCCATTCCCTCTTGAAACGTGAAAGGGTACTTGACACTCTTTCTGCAACTCAGCAAGTTCACCGGGATATGTGTTCCCACTCGAGAGGAACACTGAGCTTCACGCCATGACTCCAGAATAACCACGTGTTCCTCCTCAACTCGGGATGAGGGTTGATTTCCTTGCTTTTTCAGGAAAGGATTTCTGGCGTTTCTGTTGCACCTCAAGAGGAGGCTGGTTTCACCTGAAAACTGAAGCACATTGCCAGGGGTCGAGGCTCCATTCAAAAAGACCCCAATGTCCACATCCACTCCAGACATGCCTGATTCCCCTGCACCAGCTCTACTGTCACCCGAGTATGGACTCACAACATGAAGGGAGGTGTGAAAGCCCTGTGGCACATCGAGAGAAAGCACTAGACCCATATGTCAAGTAAGAAGAAGACTGACATCCCTTTTACACATCGAGAGGAAAGCGGATTTCCATATCTCAACACAAGGGGAGGCCTGACTCCCTGTTGAAACTCTAAAGTAACCCCGAGATCCATGTCAGCACTGGAGAGGAACACTGAGGTTCCAGCCTCAACTCCAGATGAGGCCCTATGCCCCTGTACCGACTAGAGAGGAACCCGTAAAAGCCTGTCAAGTCACATGGAGACTCGACTTTCCTGAGGCAACACGTGCAAGTCCCTGAGGTCCCCATCGCAACTCGAGAGGAACTCAAAGTTTCCTGCTGCAACTCGAGAAAAACCAGGAGATTCTCTCCTCAACGCGAGATAAGGCTCTTTTCCACTGCAGCATCTTGATAGAAACCCACCTTCCCTCTTGAGCCTCAAAAGGGACCTTGACACCCTTGATGCAATTCAAGAAGTTCCCTGACATACCCGTCTCCACTTGAAAGGAACACCAAGGGTCCTGCCAGAACTCAACAAAAGCCCCGGTTTTCCCTCCTCATCTCGAGATGAGGGTACATTTCCCTGCTTTGTCAGGAAAGGAATCCCGGCGTTCCCATCACGCCTCAAGAGGAGGTGGTCTCACCTTGAACACTGAGAGGAACTCCAGGGGTCATGCCACGATTCCAAAAGACCCCGATATCCCGATCCACTCCAGATGTGCCTAATTCCCCAGCACTGACTTGCCTGTCACATGGAATATCGATTCAAAACATGATGGGAGGTGTGACAGCCCTTTGGCATCTTGAGAGGAAGCCAAAGATCCCTATGTCAACTAGCAGGAAGCCTGAAACTATTTTTACTGCTCGAGAGGAAAGCAGACTTACATGACTCTATGCGAGACGAGGCCTGACTGCCCTGTTGAAACTCCATAGGAACCCTGAGATACGTGTCAGCACTGTAGAGGAATCCTGAGGTTCTGGCCTCAACTTGAGGTGAGGACCTAGGCCCCTGCACCGACTGGAGAGAAATTCCGAGAGGCCCCTCGCAAGTCTCATAGAGACTTGACTTTCCTGATGCAACATGAGTGAGTCCCTAAGGTCTGCATCCTAACTCCAGAGGAATCCTGAGTTTCCTGCCGCAACTTGAGAAAAACCAGGAGATTCTCCCCTCAACGCGAGATGAGGCCCTTTTCCACTGCAGTGTCTCAAGAGAAATGCCACCTTCCCACTTGAGCCTAGAAAGTATCCCCAACAACCTTGAAGCCACTGAAGAAGTTCCGCAAAATACCCCTCTCCACTCGAGAAGAACACCGAGTGTTAGGCCACAACTCAAGAAGAGCCCTGTTTGCCCTTCTCTTCTCTAGATGAGGGTCCATTTCCCTGCTTCGTTGGGAAAGGAATCCCGGCATTCCTGTCGCACCTCAAGAGGAGGTGCACTCAAAAGGAAAGTCGAGAGGAACTCCAGCGGTCGTGCCAAAATACAAATAGTCCCCAACATCCCAATCCACTCCATATACACCTGATTCCCCTGCACTGACTCGACTGTCATCCTGAAGATCGACTCAAAACACTATGAGATGTGTGAAATCCCTTTTGGACCTCGAGAGAAAGCCACAGATCCCTATGTCAACTCTACAGGAAGCCTGACACTACATTTACAGCTCGAGAGGAAAGCGGATTTCCATGTCTCCACGCGAGACAAGGACTGATTCCCCTGTTGAAACTCCATAGGAACCCCGAGATGCAAGCCAGCACTGGAGAGGAGCACTGAGGTTCTAGCCTCAAATCGAGATGAGGACTTAGGACCCTGCACCAATTGGAGAGGAAATCCCAAAAGGGCCCTCGCAAGTAATATGGAGACTGGACTATACCGAGGCAACATGAGCGGGTCCCTCAGGTCCCTGATGTAATTCAAGAGGAACCCCAAGTTTCCTACCACAACTCGAGAAAAACCAGGAGATTGTCCCCTCAATGTGCAATGAGGGCCTTTTCCGCTGCATCATTTTGAGAGAAATCCCAACTTCCTTCTTGAATTTTGAAAGAGTTCTTGACTTCTGGGTTCCAGCCTCGGTTGGATCCAGGGTATTTGAAGCATGGATGGTGAGGCTAGAGAGATATATAGATTTAGAGAGAAATAAGGGAAGGACTTGCAGTTAAGAGGATAGAGGAAAGAAATGCTTACATTCCTTGGTTTACTCAGTTCAGTTCAGTTGCTCAGTCATGCCTGACTCTTTGTGACCCCATGAATTGCAGCACGCCAGGCCTCCCTGTTCATCACCATCTCTTGGAGTTCACTCAGACTTGTGTCCATCGAGTCCGTGATGCCATCCAGCCATNATGACATACATGAAGAACACACTGGACTCTGATATTCATACATTTTACCTCACAGTGGACAGAAGAGTAGAATATTCCAAAACTTCCTAACTAAAGATTCATAGAATATAAAAGAAATCTGAAAATGAACTACTTGTTTATCTAGGTCCCAAGCTGTTTTCATACACACCTCACAATTGTGGCCATATCATTTACCCAACATTTTTCTTTAAATTAATTCACTTTTAAACTGTATTTCTGTGGTAGACAAAATTCTAAATATGATCCCTAATGATCCTTGTTCTTATATAATCCCCTATCCTGAGTGTGGGTGGAGCTATCAATTTGATGAGAAATTACTCCAGTGATTATACTACATTATGGGCTTCCCTGGTGACTCAGATTGTAAAGAATCTGCATGCAGTGAGGGAGACCTGGGTTCAATTCCTGGGTTGGGAAGATCACCTGGAGGAGGGCATGGCAACCCACTCCAGTATTCTTGCCTGGAGAAGCCCCATGGACAGAGGAGCCTAGTGGCTACAGTCCATGGGGTCGTAAAGGTCAGACAAGGCTGAGCAACTAAGCATACATATGGCAAAATGGAGATTATCTGGATGGGCCTAATCTAAAACCACATGAAGCTTTTAAGAGCAGAGAGTTCTCTCTGGCAAGTAGGCAGAAGAGGAAGTCAGAGATATTTGAAGTATGAGAAAGATTTAACAGACCAAGGTGCCAGGTCACTGGCTTTGAAGATGGAGGGGGCCATGTGAGAAGGAACTGCTGGTGGCATCTAGGAACACAGGGTGATGCCTGACTGACAACCAGCCAAGAAATGGGGACTTCACACATATGCCCCCAAAGAAATGAATTCTGAACAATATCTGAATGAGCTTGGAAGCAGATTAATCCACAGAACTTCTAGGTAACTTCCCAGCCCAGTTTACAACTTGAACAGAAAACCCTGTCAAGTCTACCAGAACTTCTGACCTACAGAATGGAATGAAGATGAAAATACAACAAGCTACACTGAAAATCCAAACTATCAATAGGCTTTGCAAGAAAAAATGGTATGACCATGAAAATTGATGCAAGAAAGTATTTGACAAAATCCAACACCCATCCATGATTAAAAAAAAAAAAAAAANTATCTGAATGGTCTAGCGGTTTTTCCTACTTTCTTCAGTTTAAGTCTGAATTTGATAATAAGGAGTTCATGATCTGAGCCACAGTCAGCTCCTGGTCTTGTTTTTGTCGACAGTATAGATCTTCTCCATCTTTGGCTGCATAGAATATAATCAGTCTGATTTCAGTGTTGACCATCTGGTGATGTCCATGTGTAAAGTCTTCTCTTGTGTTGTTGTAAGAGGATGTTTGCTATGACCAGTGCATTTTCTTGGCAAATCTCTATTAGTCTTTGCCCTGTCTCATTCCGTATTCCAAGGCCAAATTGGCCTGTTACTCCAAGTGTTTCTTGACTTCCTATTTTAGCATTCCAGTCCCCTATAATGAAAAGGACATCTTTTTTGGATGTTAGCTCTAAAAGGTCTTGTAGGTCTTCATAAAACCTTTCAACTTCAGCTTCTTCAGCATCACTTATCGCGCATAGACTTGGATAACTGTGATATTGAATGGTTTGTCTTGGAAACGAACAGAGATCATTCTGTCATTTTTGAGATTGCATCCAAGTACTGCATTTCAGACTCTTTTGTTGACCATGATGGCTACTCCATTTCTTCTGATGGATTCCTGCCCACAGTAGTAGATGTAATGGTCATCTGAGTTAAATTCACCCATTTCAGTCCATTTTAGTTCGCTGAGTCCTAGAAAGTTGACGGTCACCCTTGCCATCTCTTGTTTGACCACTTCCAATTTGCCTTGATTCATAGGCCTGATATTCCAGGTTCCTATGCAATATTGCTCTTTACAGCATCGGATTTTGCTTCTAACACCAGTCGCATGCACAACTGGATATTGTTTTTGCTTGGCTCCATCCTTTCATTCTTTTGGAATTATTTATCCACTGATCTCTGTAGCATATTGGGCACCTAATGACCTGGGGAGTTTCTCTTTTGGTATTCTATCATTTTGCCTTTTCATACTGTTCATGGGGTTCTCAAGGCAAGAATACTGAAGTGGCTTCCCATTCCCTTCTCCAGTGGACCAGGTTCTGTTAGCCTTCTCCACCATGACCCACCTGTCTTGGGTTGCCCCACAGGCATGGCTTGGCTTCACTGAGTTAGACAAGGCTGTGGTCCTAATCTGATTAGATTGATTAGTTTTCTGTGAGAATGGTTTCAGTGTGTCTGCCCTCTGATGCCCTCTTGCAATACCTATCATCTTACTTGGGTTTCTCTTACCTTGGGTGTAGGGTATCTCTTTATGGCTGCTCCAGCAAAGCACAGCTGCTGCTCCTTACCTTGAATGAGGGGTATCTTCATACCGTCACCATTCCTGACGTTTAATGTAGAATAGCTCCTCTACGCCACTCAGAAAGTCAATATTGTCTTGGGGCAATAGACTTGCACCTTTTACCTAGCTGCAGGACCCCTCCCACTCTCCCGAGGGATTGAAGACGCTGGGCTCCTTCCTGTTTGGTTCTTAGAAGCCAAGGCAAATAAGTAAACACGACAGACCTCTGTGCTTCAGATGGGAATTAGCTTGAAAAGAAGAGTAAGAAGGAAAAGACCACACGGGGGGAAACAGTCTTTCCTGGAACTGGTCCTGGTCCTGATCCTGATCCGTCTCTTTATTTTTCAGGCAAACTTTTATACTTTAAGTTGCACATAGAGATAAATGTAAGAAACAGAGTCATGCAGAGTCAGGAATCTGATACTTATGTAAAGACAGAGTGTTCTTTGCATACCTTTGTTCTTCCAAGGGTCTTACGTTTGTTTACAATTTCTTCTGGTCTGGAGACTAGTTAACATTTTATGGCCCTACCTTTCTTTTATTGATAATGTTTCGTCATTTAGAAAACTTGTTTTCCCTTAAGATCTACTTAGTCTTAAGTTAGTGATAAAGTTTCATTCTTATATAGCAAGGATACAATGATTTATAACAAAGAAAGAGGAGTATAGTGATTTATAACAAAGAGAATATTCATTAACTCAAAAGTCTAGTATTGCTAACATCCAAATTACTATCTTTATTTTTCTATATTCCAATTACACTGATTAACATACTCCCAGGTGCCTAAGGGTATTGAGGCCAGGCGACAATCACTAACTCAGCAATGAAACCCTTCACCAACATGAGTTTTATCTTTATAAAAACACTATGCTAACTAAGACTTTCAAAATCCTCCAAACTCTCTGTGCTGTTTATGGTTGAGAGATTGAAAACAATCATGTGCATAGTAGCAGGAGTGTGGATAAACCTGTCACACAAGCTAGACTGCCAGCAGAGAGGTTGAGCTGAGACACTCCTTTTATATTGAGGAGACTTTTAACTGGAGCTCTTAGTAAATTTTGTAGAATGGTGGTCGGGGATAGCCCCTGTTAATGTCAGAAGAGTGTAGTAAAACAAACAGATATTGGTTTAAGGGGTAGATGCTCGAGCAGATCCTTCCTGCCCATCAGGCCTCTTTGGCATGACCTTGTCATGGATGGGGTTGGGGAGTTTCTCGAGTCCTGACTCCGCCTGTGCCTATCAGGCCTCTTCCTCATGACCTTTGCCATGGGTGGTATCTCCCATGCTGGTTCCCTGCACTAGACACCCATGATGCAACTCAAGAAGTTCCCCGACATACCCGACTTCACTCAAGAGAAACACCTAATGTCCAGCCACAACTCAAGAAGAGCCCCGTTTTCCCCTCCTCATCTCGAGATGAAGGTCCATTGCCCTGCTTCACGGGAAAGGAATCCCGAAGTTGCCATTACAATTCAAGAGGAGGCCGATATCAATTTGAAACTCTATAGGAGCTCGAAGGGCCATGCCACAATTCAAAAAGACTCTGATGTCCTGATCCATTCAAGAAAAGGTGTCATTTCCCTGCCACGACTCGAATGTGACCCCGAGTATCACATCAAAACATGAAGGAAGGACAGAGAGTCCCGTGGCACTTCTAGAAATAGCCCGAGATCACTACCTCAACTTGACAGGAGGCCTGACACCCTTTGTACACCTCGAGAGGGTAGCAGAGTTCCATGCCTCAACATGATACGATGGTTGACTTCCCAGGGGAATGACCATAGGAACTCTGAGATCCAAGTGAGGACTGGAGAGGAACACTGAGTTTCCTGCCTCAACTCAAGATGAGGCCCTAGTCCCCTGAGCCCCCTCGTGAGGAATCCTAAGAGGCCCCTCACAACTCAAAAGGATCCATGACTTTCCAGAGACATGATGAGAGGCTCTCTCAGGTCCCTGTCACAACTCAAGCTTCCTTCGGAAACACGAGAAACACCTTGAACTCGCCCCTTCCATGCACATTGAGACCTGATTCCCCTGCCGTGATGCCAGAGCAATCCCACACTCCCCCTCACAACTCGAATGGAGACTTGACTTCCCTGAGGCAACACGAAAGGCTCCCTGAGTTCCCCGGGTTAGCTTCAGAGGAATCCCTAGCCTTCCCCCACAACTCGATAAAACCAGGAGGTTCCCTCATCCTCATGAATTGAGGCCATTTGTTATTGCAGTGCCTAGAGAGCAATTCTGAGTGTCCTCTCCACACTCGAGAGGAGGCTTGACTCCTTTCATGCAACTCAAGAGGGCCCAGAGATCCCCATCACACCTCAAGAGGAAACCCAAGTTTCCCACCACAACTTGATAAGAGCCCTGTGTTTCCCACCTCATCTGGAGATGAGGGCCCATTCCCTGCTTCAACTCAAGAGGAATCCCCACTTCCCCTCACACCACCAGAGGAGGCCTGTCTCAACTCTTGAATCTCGAGTGGAACCCTGAAGATGCTGCTGCAAGAAGAAAGGACACTGAGTTCCCGCTCAACTCGAGACAAGTTCTGATTCCCCTGCACCGGCTCCAATGCAACACCCAGGATCCCCTCACAACATGATGGGAGGCCTGACTCCCCTGCTGATCCAATTGAAAAAGCCCTGATTCTCTGCCTGAACCCAACAGGAGACCTGACACCCCTTTGACAACACGAGAGGAAAGCTGAGTCCCATGCCTCGACACCAGACAAGGCCTGACTCCCTATTTGACCCTTCAGAGGAAGCCCGAGATCCCTGTTGCCACAAGACAGGAAGGCTGATTTGACGGACTGAACTCGAGACAAGGCACTATTTGCAGGCAGCAACTCGAGAGGAATCACAACATAGCTCTCGCAACTCAGAAAAAGACCTGACTTCTCAGAGGCAACCAGAGCAGGTCCCTGAGATCCCCAACACAACTCGAGAAGAACCCCAAGCTTCCTGCTGCAATTTGAGAAAAACCACGTATTTCTTCCCTCAACGTGAGATGAGGCCCTTTTCCAGAGCAGCGTTTCGAGAGGAATCCCACATTCCCTCTTGAAACGTGAAAGGGTACTTGACACACTTTCTGAAACTCAGCAAGTTCCCTGAGATACCCGTCCCCACACGAGAGGAACACAGAGGTTCACGCCACAACTCCAGAAGAGCCGTGTGTTCCCCTCTCCTCAACTCAAGATGAGGGTCTGTTCCCGTGCTTCTTTGGGAAACCAATGACGACGTTTCTGTCGCACCTCAAGAGAAGGCCGTTCTCACCTGAAAACTCGACCTCATCCCTGGGAGTCAAGCTTCCATTCAAAAACACCCCAATGTCCCCATCTACTCCAGATGAGCTCGATTTCCTCACACTGGCTCGACTGTCACCCGAGTACTGACTCACAACATGAAGGGAGGTGTGACCGCCCTTTGGCACCTGGAGAGAAAGCCCCAGATCCCTATGTCAAGTAGATGGGAAACCTGACACCCATTTTACATCTCTAGAGGAAAGCAGAGTTCCATGTCTCCACACGAGGCAGGCCTGACTCCCCTGTTGTAACTCCATAGGAACCCCGAGATCCATGTCAGCACTGGAGAGGAAACCTGAGGTTCTGCCTCAACTCAAGATGAGTCCCTATGCCCCTGTACCGACTGAAGAGGAATGCCAAGAGGCTCCTTGCAACTCGCATGGAGACTTGACTTTCCTGAGGTAATAAGGGTGGGCCACAGAGGTCCCAGTCACAACTCGAGAGGAAACCCAAATCTCCTGCTGCAATTCGAGAAAAACCAGGAGATTCTCCCTTCAACGTGATATGAGGCCCTTTTCTGCTGCAGCATCTCGAGAGAAATCACACCTTCCCTCTTGAGCCTCGAAGGCAGCCTTGACACCCTTTCTGCAACTCAAGAAGTTCTGTGGCATACCCAACTCCACTCGAGAGGAACAGCGAGTGTCCCATCACAACTCAAGAAGAACCCCAATTTCCCCTCCTCATCTTGAGATGAGGGTCCATTGGCCTGCTTTGTCAGGAAATGAATCTTCTGTGCCCTTTTAAACTCAACAGGAGGCCAGTATCACCTTGAAACTCGAGAGGAACTCGAGGGGTCGTGTCACAATTCCAAATGACCCCGATGACTACATCCACTCGAGAGAAGGCCTGATTCCCTTGCCACAACTTGAACGGGACCTTGAGTATCACCTCACAACACAAAGGGAAGACTGAGAGCCCCGTGGCACCTCTAGACATAGGCCCAGATGTCTGCCTCAAATTGACAGGAGGCCTGACACCCTTTTGACGCCTAGAGAGGGAAGTGGAGTTCCGGGCCTCAGCATGATACTCTGGCTGACTCCACAGGGAAATCTCCACAGGAACCCAGAGATCTAAAACAGAACTGGAGAGGAACCCTGAGTTTCCTGCCTCAACTCAAGATGAGGCCCTAGTCCCCTGATCCCACTCATGAGGAATCCCAAGAATCCCCTTGCAACTCGAAAGGATTCCTGACTTGCCAGAGACAAGATGAGAGACTCCCTCAGGTCCTCGTCGCAACTCGAGGGAACCCAAACTTTCTGCTGCAAATCAAGAAAAACTTTGAGATTGCCCCTTCCATATGAATTGAGGTTTGATTCCCCTGCTGTGATGCCAGAGCAAACTTATGCTCCACATTGCAACGTGAATGGAGACTTGACTTCCCTGAGGCAACACGAGAGGCTCCCTGAGTTCTCCGGGGTAGCTGCAGAGGAAACTCAAGCCTCCCACCGCAACTTGAGAAAAGCCAGGAGGTTCTCCCGTCCTTGTGATTTGAGGCCCTTTGTTCCTGCAGCTCCTAGAGAGCAATTACAAGTGCCTTCTCCAAATTTGAGAGTAGGCTTGACTCCTTTCATGCAACTCAATGGGGGCCAGAAATCCCCATCACACCTCAAGAGGAAAATCTAGTTTCCAGCCACAACTCGAAAAGAGCCCTGTGTTTCCCACCTCATCTGCAGATGAAGGCCCATTCCTTGCTTCAACTCAAGAGGAATCCCCACCTCCCCTCACACCACCAGGGGAGGCCTGTCTCAACTCTTGAGTCTCGAGTGGAACCCTGTCAATGCTGCTGCAAGGAGAAAGAACATCGAGTTCCCCTTCAACTCGAGATAAGTTTTTATTCCCCTGCACCGGCTCCAATGTGACACTCTGGATCCCCTCACAACATGATGGGAGGCCTGACTCCCCTGCTGACCCTGTTCAAAAAGACCCACTTCCCCTCCCGAACCCCATAGAAGGCCTGACATCCCTTTGACAACTTGAGAGGAAAGCCGAGTTCCATGCCTCAACACCAGAAGAGGCCTGACTTCCTAGTTGAACCTTGAAAGGAAGCCTGAGATCTCTGTTGCTGCCAGATGGGAACGCTAAGCTGATGGACTGAAAACTAGACACAGCACTATTTGCCGGCAGCTACTCAAGAGGAATCCCGACATGGCTCTTGTAATTCGGTGGGAGACCTGACTTCTCAGAGGCAATATGAGCAGGTCCCTGAGGTCCCTGTCACAACTGGAGAAGAACCTCAAGTTTCCCGGTGCAACTCGAGAAAAACCACGAGCTTCTCCACTCAACATGAGATGAGGCCCTGTTCCAGAGCAGCATCTCGAGAGGAATCCCACATTCCCTCATGAAACCTGAAAGGGTACTTGACAGCCTTTCTGCATCTCAACAAGTATACCATCCACAATACCCATCAAAAATCGAGAGGAACACTGAGGTTCATGCCACAACTCCAGAAGAGCTGCGTGTTCCCCCTCCTCAACTAAGAGGAGTATCGATTCCCCTGCTTCATCAGGAAAGGAATCCCTAATTTTCTGTTGCAACTTAAGAGAAGGATGATCTCACCTGAATACTAGAGCGCATCCCCGGGGGTCAAGCCAACACTCTAAAAGACCCCATGTTCTAATTCACTCCAGATGAACCTGATTCCCCTGCACTGGCTCGACTGTCACCAGAGTATGATCTCACAACACAAAAGGAGGTGTGACAGCCCTGTGGCACCTCGAGAGAAAGTCCCAGATCCCTAGGTAAAGCCGACAGGAAGCCTGACACCCCATTTACACCTCGAGAGGAAAGCAGAGTTCCATGTCTCTCACGAGGCAGGCCTGACTCCCCTGTCATAACTCCATAGAAACCCCAAGATCCATGTCAACACTGGAGAGGAACACTGAGCTTTCGGCCTCAGCACAAGATGCGTCCTTATGCCGCTGCACCAACTAGAAAGGAATCCTGAGAGGCCCCTCGCAACTTGAATGGAGACTTGACTTTCCCAAGGCAACCCAGGCAGGTCCCCAAGGTCCCCGTCACAACTGGAGATGAACCCCAAGTTTCCTGCCACAACTCGAGAAAAAAACAGGAGATTCTCCCCTTGACACGAGATGAGGCCCTTTTCTGCTGCAGCATCTCGAAAGAAATCTCACCTTCCCTCTTGAGCCTCGAAAGGGTCCTTGACACCCTTTCTGCAATTCAAGAGGTTCCCTAACATACCCGTCTCTACTCGAGAGGAACACCGAGGGTCCCACCACAACTCAAGAAGAGCCCCATTTTCCCCTCCTCATCTTGAGATGGGGGTCCATTTTCCTGCTTCATTGGGAAAGGAACCCTGACATTCCTGTCGTACCTTAAGAGGAGGCTGGTCTGACCATGAAACTCGAGAGGAACTCCAGTGGTCGTGTCACAATTCCAAAAGACTCCAGTGTCCCCATCCACTTGAGAGAAGGATTAATTCCCTTGCCATGACTCGAATGGGACCCTGAGTATCACCTCACAACACGAAGAGAGGACTAAGAGCCCCATGGCACCTCTAGAAATAGCCCCAGATCCCTACCTCAACTCGACAGGAGGCGTGCCACCCCTTTGACACGTCGAGAAGGAAGCGGAGTTCCATGCCTCAACAAGAGACGCTGGCTGACTCCCAAAGGGAATTTCCACAGGAACCCCAAGTTCCAAGTCAGAACTGGAGAAGTACCCTGAGTTTTCTGCCTCAACTCGAGATGAGGCCCTAGTCCCCTGAACCCCCTCTGGAGGAATCCCGAGAGGCCCCTGACAACTTGAAAGGATTTCTGACATGCCAGAGACAAGATGAGAGGCTCCCTCAGGTCCCCATCACAACTTGAGGAAACGGAAACATCTTGAGATCGCCTCTTTCACGCAAATTGAGGCCTGATTCCCCTGCCTTGAAGCCGGAGCAATCCCGTGCTCCTCCTCACAACTCAACTTGAATGGAGACTTAACGTCCCTGAGGCAACACGAGAGGCTCCCTGAGTTCTACAGGGTAGATGCAGAGGATTCCTAAGCCTTCCACCGCAATTCGAGAAAAACCAGGAGATTCCCCCATCCTCGCTATTTGAGGCCATTTGTTCCTGCAGCGCCTAGAAAGCAATACAGAGTGCACTCTCCAAACTCGATAGGAGGTTTGACTTCCTTCATGCAACTCAAGGGGGCCCAGAGATCCCCATCATAACACGAGAGGAAGCCCCAAATTCCTGTCACAACTGGAGAAAAGCCCCGTGTTTCCCACCTCATGTGCAGATGAGGCCCCATTCCCTGCTTCAACTCAAGAGGAATCCCCACTATCCCTCACACCACCCGGGGAGGCCTGTCTCAACTCCTGAATCTGGAGTGGAACCCCGTGGATGCTGCTGCAAGGAGAAAGGACACCGAGTTCCCCCTCAACTCGAGATAAGTACTGATTCTCCTGCACTGGCTCCAATGTGACACCGAGGACCCCCTCACAACATTATAGGAAGTCTGACTCCCCTGCTGATCCATTAAAAAGCCCCGATTCCCCACCTGAACTCCATAGGAGGCCTGACGCCACTTTGACAACTTGAGAGGAAAGCCAAATTCCATGTCTCGACAGCAGACAAGGCCTGACTCCTTAGTTGAACCTTGAGAGGAAGCCCAAGATCCCTGTCACCACTGGACAGGAACGCTGAGTTAATGGACTGAACTCTAGACATAGCGCTATTCACTGGCATTGACTGGAGTGGAATCCCGACATGGACCTCGCAATTCGGAAAGAGATCTGACTTCTCGGAGGCAATGTGAGTGGGTCCCTGAGGTCCCTGTCACAACTCAAGAGGAACCCCAAGCTACCCGCCGCAACTCGAGAAAAACCACGAGCTTCTCCCCTCAATGCGAGAAGAGGCCCTGTTCCAGAGCAGTGTATCGAGAGGAATCCCACGTTCCCTCTTGAAATGTAAGAGTACTTGACACCTTTTCTAAAACTAAACAAGTTCCCAAGTTACCCGTCCCCACTAGAGAGGAACACCAAGGTTCATGCCACAACTCCAGAAGAGACGCGTGTTCCCCCTCCTCAACTCGAGATGAGGGTTGATTTCCCTGCTTCGTCTGGAATTGAATCCTGATGTTTCTATCGCACCTCAAGAGGAGGCCAGTCTTACCTGAAAACTCGAATGCATCTCCGGGAGCCCATCCTCCATTCGAAAAGACCCCGATGTCCCCATCCACTCCAGATGAGCCTGATTCCCCTGCACTGGCTCGACTGTCACCCGAGTATCAACACACAACATGAAGGGAGGTATGACAGCCCTGTGGCACCTGGATAGAAAGCCCCAGATCCCTATGTCAAGCCGACAGGAAGCCTGACACCCCTTTTACACCTCGAGAGGAAAGTGGATACTGTAGACCAGCCCCAGTTGGATCCAGGGTATCCAAAGCATGGAAGGCGTTGGTGACTGAGATTTACTTATTTATTTACAGATATAGAGAGTGATAAGGACAGAATGTTGCAGTTAAGAAAATAGAGGAAAGAAAGAGGCCAATATTGCTTGGTTTACACAGAAAGCCAATAAATTCCAAAGACAAGGGACTTACACTGTTCACATAGGCCCCAATCATCTGCTTGAATAGCAGAGGTTGCCCCGCCTTCGTTTTTCTCTCTCATGTGGGTCTTAGAAGCCCAGGCAGAAAAGTGAATGCTGCGAACCCCTGGGCTCCAAGGGATCAGACTGAAAAAGAGAGTAAGAGAGAGAAAGAAAGAAAAAGAGAATTGACATGGGGGAGCCAAGCAATGATGAAGCGAGACCCAAAATTTTATGTCCATGTGGCTTCTATACCTTAAGCTGTACATAGAGAATAAGGGAAAATACAAAGTCATGCAGGGTCAGCAGACCTGACCCTTATCGAGACCAGGTTTTCTCTCTGCATACCTATCTGTATAGACAGGTCTTAGGTGATTTACATCATCTTCTGGCAAGGAGGCCTATTAGCATTTTATGGCCCTTTTCTGATAAGGGTCCGTCAACCAACATAGCAAGAATACAATGATTTATAACAAAGAAAGAGGAGTATAGTGATGTATAACAAAGAGAAAAGTCATTAACTCAAAAGTCTTGTAATGCTAACATCAAAACTACTATATTCCTATTTTGGCATTCCAATTACATTGATTAATATCCTCCCAGGTGCCTAAAAGCTAAAGGATATAGAGGCCTGGCAGAAATCATTATCTCAACAATGAAATCCTTCACCAATATAATTCTTAGCTCTTTAAAAGACTCTATATCTTTAAGATGTTTTAAACTTCCCGTGCCTCTCATAGTTGGGAAGCTGTAAACAATCACATGAGTAGGTGTAAAAGTCCGAGGAAACCTGTCAGGCAAGTTAGAGAGCCATCAGAATGGTTTGAGCTGAGACACTTTTTTTATATGCAGGAGACTATTAACTGGAGCTCTAAGTTAAAATTTTCCGGAGAAAGGTGGTCAGGGATAGCCCTTGTTAATGTCAGAAGAGTGTAGTATAGCAGAAAGTAAACAAACAGATTTTGGTTTCAGGGTAGATGCTCGGGCAGAGGACCCCTTGAGACTTGACTCACCTTTGCCTGTCAAGCCTCTTCCTCATGACTTTTTCATGGGTGAGATCTCCTGTACTGGCTCCTGGCAAGCGGAGGTCCATGTTTCCACAAGAGGTGAGGCCAGACTCCCTTGTTGAAACTACATAGGAACCCCGAGATCCATGTCAGCACTGGAGAGAAACCCTAATGATCCAGCCTTAACTTGAGATGAGGCCATATACCCCTGCACCGACTGGAGAGGAATCCCGAGAGGCCCTTCACAACTCGCATGGAGAACTGACTTTCACAAGGCAACATGGGCGGGTCCCAGAGGTCCCCATTGCAACTCGAGGAACACCAAGTTTCCTGCCACAACTCAAGAAAAACTTGGAGATTCTCCCCTTCAGGTGAGATGAGGCCCTTTTCTGCTGCAGCGTCTTGAGAGAAATCCCACTTCCCTCTCGAGTCTCGAAAAGGTCATTAGCACCCTTTCTGCAACTCAAGAAGTTCCCTGTCATAACTGTCTCCACTTGAGAGAAACACTGAGGGTCCTGCCATACCTCAAGAGGAGCTCCTTTTTCCCCTTCTCATCTTGAGATGGGGTCCATTTCCCTGCTTCATCAGGAAAGGAATTCCAGCGTTCCTGTCACATCTCAAGATGAGACCGGTCTCACCTTGAAACACAAGAGGAACTCCAGGAGTGTACCACAATTCAAAAAGACCCTGATGTCCCCATACTCTTGAGATAAGACCTGCTCCCCCTGCCACGACTCGAATGGAACCTGGAGTATCAACTCACATGAAGGGAGGACTGAGAATCCTGTGGCAGCTTTAGACATAGCCAGAGATCCCTACCTCAACTCAACAGGAGATCTAACACCCTTTTACAACTCGAGAGGGAAGAGGAGTTCTGTGTCTCAGCACAAGATGACGGCTTACTCCACAGCGGAATCTCCGTAGGAACCCTGAGGTCCAAGTCAGAACTGGAGAGAAACCCTGAGTTTCCCACCTCAACTCGACATGAGGCCCTAGTCCCCTGCACCCACTTGGGAGGAATCCCGAGAGGCCCCTCACAACTTGAAAGGATTCGTGACTTCCCAGAGACAAGTAGAGGCTCCCTCAGGATTCTGTTGCAACTCTATGGAACCCACACTTTCTGCTGCAACTCGAGAAACACCTTGAGATCATCCCTTCCATGCGAATTGAGGCCTGATTTCCCTACAGTAACTCCAAAGCAATCCAGCACCTCCCCTCACAACGCGATTGGAGACTTGACTGCCCTGAGACAACACGAGAGGCTTCCTGAGTCCCCCAGGGTAGCTGCAGAGGAATCCCAAGCCTCCCACCACAACTTAAGAAAAACCAGAGAATCCCCCGTCTTTGCGACATGAGGCCCTTTGTTCCTGCAGTGCCTCGAGAGCAATCTCGAGTGCCCTCCCAACCTCGAGAGGAGGCTTGACTACCTTCATGCAACACAAGTGAGCCCAGAAAACCCTGTCACACCTAGAGAGAAAACCCGAGTTTCCCGCCACAACTCGAGAAAAGCCCCATGTTTCCCACCTCGTCTGGAGATGAGGGTCCATTCCCTGCTTCAACTCAAGAGGAAACACAACTTCCCCTCACACCACCAGGGGAGGCTTGTCTCACCTATTGAATCTTGAGTGGAACCACACAGATCCTGCTGCAAGGACACCGAGTTCCCCCTCAACTCGAGATGAGTCCTGATTCCCCGGCACCAACACCAATGCAACATAGAGGATCCACTTACAACATGATGGGAGGCCCGAGTCCCCTTCTGATCCACTTGAAAAGGACCCCGGTTTCCCACCTGAACTCGATAGGAGGTCTGACAACCACTTGACAACTCACAAGGAAAGCCAAGTTCCATGCCTCAACTCCAGATGAGACCTCCCTCCTTAGTTGAACCCTGAGAGGAAGCCCAAGATACCTGTCTTGCCGGACAGGAACACTGAGTTGAAGGATTGAACTCTAGACCCAGCCCTATTCACCAGCATTGGTGCGAGAGGAATCCTGACATGCCCCTCACAACTCAGAAAGAGACCTGACTTCTCAAAGGCAACACAAGTGGGTCCCTTGGGTCCCTTAGGTCCCTGTCACAACTCGAGAGAAACCCCAAGCTTCCAGCTGCACCTTGAGAAAAACCATGAGATTCTGCCCTCTACACAAGATGAAAACCTTTTCCAGAGCAGTGTCTTGAGAGGAATCCCATGTTCCCTCTTGAAACGTGAAAGGGTACTTGACACCCTTTCTGCACCTCAGCAAGTTCCCCGAGATACCCATCCCCACTTGAGAGGAACACCGAGGTTCACGCCACAACTCCAGAAGAGCCGCGTGTTTCCCCTGCTCAACTCGAGATGTGGGTCGATTCCCATGTTTCATTGGGGAAGAAATCCCGACATTTTTGTCACACCTCAAGAGGAGGCCGGTCTCACCTGAAAACTAGAGCACATTGCCGGGATTCAAGCCTACATTCGAAAAGACACCAATATCCTAATCCACTCCAGAGAAACCTGACTCCCCTCCATGGGCTTGACTGTCACGCAATTAATGAATAACAACATGAAGGGAGGTTTGACAGCCCGGTGGCACCACGAGAGAAAGTCACTGATCCCTGTCAAGTTGACAGGAAGACTGATAACCCTTTTACACCTCAAGAGGAAAACGGAGTTCCGTGTCTCCACACAAGGCGAGGACTGACTCTCCTGTTGAAACTCCATAGGTACGCTGAGATCCATGTCAGCACTGGAGAGAAACCCTGAGGTTCTGGCCTCAACTCGAGATGAGGCACTATGCCCCTGCACCGACTAGAGAATAATCTTGAGAGGCTACTCGCAAATCACATGGAGACTTGACTTTCCTGAGGCAACACGAGTGGGTCCTTGAGTTCCCCATCACAACTTGAGAGGAATCCAAATTTCCTGCCGCAACTCGAGAAAAAGCAGGAGATTCTCCCCTCCACACAAGATGAGGCCCTTTTCCACTGAAGCATCCTGAGATAAGTCCCACCTTCCCCCCTGGGCCTTGAAAGGGTCCTTGACACTCTTGATGCAACTCAAGATGTTCCCCGACATACCTGTCTCCACTCGAGAGGAACACCGAATATCCTGCCACAACTCAAGAAGAGCCCCTTTTTCCCCTCCTCATCTCGAGATGAGCATCCATTCCCCTACTTCATTGGGAATGGAATCCTAAAGTTCCTGGCCCATCTCAAGAAGAGGCTGGTCTCACTTTGAAATTTGAAAGGAAGTCCAGGGGTTGTGCATCAATTCGAAAAGACCACGATGTCCTAATTCACTCGAGATAAGTCCTGCTTACCCTGCCACGACTCGAATGGAACCCAGAATATCAATGCACAACACGAAAGGAGGGCTGAGAGCCCCGTGACACCTCTAAATATAGCCCCAGATCCCTACCTCAACTTGACAGGAGGCCTGATACCCCTTTGACACCTCGAGAGGGAAGTGGAGTTCTGTGCCTCAACACGAGACGATGGCTGACGCCCAAGGGTAATCTCCATAGGAACGCTGAGATCCATGTCAGAACTGGAGAGAAACCCAGATTTTCCCGCCTCAACTCGAGATGAAGCCCTGATCCCCTGCACCAACTCGAGAGGAATCCCAAAAGAACCCTCATAACTCTAAAAAACTCCTGACTTCCCAGAGACATGATCAGTGGCTCCCTCAGGTCCCCGATGCAACTCGAGTGAACCCAAACTTTTTGCTGCAAGTCAAGAAATAACTTGAGATTCCCCCTTCCATGCAAATTTAGGCCTGATACCCAAGCCCTGATTCCAGAGCAAACCGCACTTCCTCTCACAACTCGAATGGAGACTTGACTTCCTTGAGGAAACACAAGAGGCTCCCTGAGTTCCCCATGATACCTGGAGAGGAATCCCAAGCCTCCCACTGCAATTTGAGAAAAACCAGGAGATTCTCCTGTACACGTGACATGATGTCCTTTGTTCCTGCAGCACCTAGAAAGCAATCGTGAATGCCCTCTCCAACCTCGAGAAGAGGTTTGATTCCCTTCATGCAACTCCAGGGGACCCAGAGAGCCCCATCACATCTTGAGAGGAAACCTGAGTTTCCTGCTACAACTCGAGAAGAGCCCCGTGTTTCCCACCTCATGTGGAGATGAGCTCCCATTCCCTGCTTCAACACAAGAGAAATCCCAGCTTCCCCTCGCACCACCAGAGGAGACCTGTCTTACCTCTTGAATCTCGACTGGAACCCCACGGATCCTCCCACAGGGGAAAAGGACACTGAGGTCCCCCTCAACTCAAGATAAATCCTAGTTCCCCTGCACGGACTCCAATAGACCACTGAGGATCCTGCTACAAGGAAAAAGGACACCAAGTTCTCCCTCAACTCAAGATAAGTCCTGATTCCCCTGCACCAACTCCAATGGAACACTGACGAGCCCCTCACAACATGATGGGAGGCCTGACTCCCCTGCTGATCCTCTTGCAAAAGCCCCGATTCCCCACATGAACTAGACAGAAGGACTGACACCCCTTTGAAAACTCGAGAGCAAAGTATAATTCCATACCCTGATACCAAACGAGGCCTGATTCCCTTGTTGAATCTTGAGAGGAAGCCCGAGGACCATGTCGCTGCCAGACAAGAACACTGAGTTGAGCAACAGAACTCTAGACATGGCCCCATTGGCTGGCAGTGCCTCAAGAGGAACCCCGACGTGCCCTTCATAACTTGGAAAGAGATCTAGCTTCTTGGAAGCAATAGGAGCGATCCCTGAGATCCCCGTTGCAACTATATAGGAACCCCAAACTTTCCACTGCAACTCAAGAAATACCAGGAGATTCTCCCCTCAATGTGAGATGAGGCCCTTTTCCAGAGCAGTGTCTCAAAAGGAATCCCACGTTCCATCTTGAAACGTCAAAAGGTACTTGACACCTTTGATGCAACTCAGGAGGATCCCTAAGATACCGTCCCCACTTGAGAGGAACACCGAGTTTCACGTCACAACTCCAGAAGAGCTGCGTTTTCCCCTTCCTCAACTCAAGATGAGGGTTAATTCCCCTGCTTCGTTGGGAAAGGAATCTGATGTTTCCGTTGCACCTCAAGAGGAGGCCAGTCTCACCTTGAAACTCGAGCGCATCGCTGGGAGTTGTGCCTAAATTCAAAAAGACCCCAATGACCCCATCCACTGCAGAGAAGCCTGATTCATCTGCACTGCCTCGACTGTCACCCTACTATCAACTCAAAACTCGATGGGAGATTTGACAGCCCTGTGGCACAAAGAGAGAAAGCCCCACATCACTATGTCAACTCGACAGGAAGCCTGACACCCTTTTTACACCTTGAGAGGAAAGCAGAGTTCCATGTCCCCACACGAGACGAGGCCTGACTCCCCGGTAGATTCTCTATAGGAACTTCGAAATCCAAGTCAGCACTGGAGTGGAACCCTGAAGTTCCGGCCTCAACTCAAGATAAAGCCCTAGGCCCCTGCATTGACTGGAGAGGAATCCCCAGAGGCTCCTCGCAACTCGCATGGAGACTTGACTTTCCTGAGGCAACACAAGCGGGTCCCTGAGGTCCCCTTTGCAACTCGAGAGGAACCCCAAGTTTCCTACCACAACTCAAGAAAAACCAGGAGATTCTCCTCTCAACGTTAGATAAGGCCCTTTTCCATTGCAGCATCTCAAAAGAAATCATACCTTCCCTCTTGAGCCTCAAAAGGGTCCTTGACACCCTTTATGCCACTGAAGAAGTTCCCCAACATACCCGTCTCCACTCAAGAGGAACAATGAGTGTCCCAACACAAGTCAAAAAGAGCTCATTTCCCCCTCCTCATCTCAAGATGAGGGTCCATTCCACTACTTCGTTGGGAATGGAATCCCGACATTTCCAGAGTACCTCAAGAGGAAGCTGGTCTCACCTTGAAACTCGAGCGGAACTCCAGGTGTTGTGCCTCAATTCAAAAAGACTCTCATGTCACCATCCACTCGAGATAAGTCCTGCTCCCTCTGCCACGACTCGAATGGAACTAAGAGTATCAATTCACAACATGATGGGAGGACTGAGAGCCCCACAGCACCTATAGGAATAGCTCCTGATCCCAACTTCAACTCAATAGGAGGCCTGAAACCTCTTTCACATCTTGAGAGGGAAGCGGAGTTCCATGCCTCAACACGAGATGACGGCTGACTCCTCAGGGGAATCTCCATAGGAACTTCGAGATCCATGTCAGAACTAGAGAGGAAACCTGAGTTTCCCACCTCAACTCGAGATGAGGCCCTAATCCCTTGCACCAACTCAAAAGGAATCCCTAGAGGCTCCTCATAAATTGAAAGGATTCTTGCCTTCCCAGAAACATGATGAGGAGCTCCCTCAGGTCCTGGATGCAACTCGAGTGAACCCAAACTTCTTGCCACAACTCAAGAAATACCTTGAGATTCCACTTCCATCAGACTCGAGGCCTGACTTCCCTGCCCTGACTCCAGAGTAAATCCACGCTTCCCCTCACAACTCGAATGGAGACTTGACTTTCCTGAGGCAACACGAGAGGCTTCCTTAGTTCCCCATGGTACTTGGAGAGGAATCCCAAGCCTCCTGCCACAACTCAAGAAAAGCCAGGAGATTCCCCAATCCACACGATATGAGGCCCTTTGTTCCTGCAGAGCCTAGAGAGCAGTCTCAAGTGCCCTCTCCAAACTTCAGAGGAGGCTTGACTCCCTTCATGCAACTCCAGGGGGCCCAGAGATCCCCATCACATCTCGAGAAGAAATCAGAGATTCTTGTCACATCTCAAGAAGAGCCCTGTGTTTCCCAACTCACCTGGAGATGAGTTCCCATTCCCTGCTTCAACTCAAGAGAAACACCAGCCTCCCCTTGCACCACAAAAGGAGGCCTCTCTCACCTATTGAATCTTGAGTGGAACCCCGTGGATTCTGCTGCAAAGAAGAAGGACACCGTGTTCCCCCTCAACTCAAGATGAGTCCTGATTCCCCTGCACCGACTCCAATGGAACACCGAAGATCCCCTCACAACATGATGAGAGGCTTGACTCTCCTGCTAATCCTCTTGAAAAAGCCCCGATTCCTAACCTGAACTTGACTGAGGCCTGACACCCCTTTAAAAACTTGACAGGAAAGTGGAGTTCCATGCCCTGACACCAGATGAGGCCTGACTCCCTTTTTGAACTTTGAGAGGAAGCCTGAGATCCCTGTTTATGCCAGAGAGGAACACTGAGTTGACAAACAGAACTCTAGAGACGGCCCTATTTACAGGGGAAGACTAGAGAGGAATCCTGACGTGCCCCTTGAAACTCTGAAAGAGACCTGACTTATCAGATGCAACGGGAGTGAACCCTGAGAACCCTGATGTAACTCAAGAGGAACCCCAAGCTTCCCACTGCAACTCAAAAAACTAGGAGATTCTCCCCTCAATGCGAGATGAGGCCCTTTTCCAGAGCAGTATCTTGAGAGGAATCCCACATTCTATCTTGAAACGCAAAAGGGTGCTTGACATCCTTTATGCAACACAGCAAGTTCCCTGAGAAAGTCGTCCCCACTCGGGAAGAACCCCGAGTTTCACGCCACAACTCAAGAAGAGCCGTGTTATCCCCTCTTTAACTCGAGATGAGGGTCAATTCCTCTGTCTCATCGGGGAAAGTAATTCCAACATTCCTGTCACACCTCAAGAGGAGGCTGGCCTCACTTTGAAACTTGAGCACATCCCCGGGAGCCGTGCCTCAATTCAAAAAGAACCCGTTGACTCCAGCCACTCCAGATAAGTCTAATTCCCCTGCACTGACTCGACTGTTCACCCCGAGTATCAGCGCAAAACAATGGGAGGTTTGACAGCCCTGTGGCACCTCGAGAAAAAGCCCCAGATCGCTATGCCAACTCATCAGGAAGCTTGACACCCTTTTACACCTTGAAAGGAAAGCAGAATTCCATGTCTCCACACGAGAGGAGTCCTGACTCCCCTGTTGAAACTCGATAGGAACTCCGAGATCCAAGTCCACACTGGAGACGAACTCTGAGGTTCCAGCCTCAACTCGAGATGAGGCCCTAGGCCCCTGAACTGACTGAGAGGAATCCTGAGAGGCCCCTCGCAACTTGCATGGAGACTTGACTTTCCTGAGGCAACATGAGCATTTCCCTGAGGTCCCCATTGCAACTTGAGAAGAACCTCAAATTTCCTGCTGCAATTCGAGAAAAACCAGGAGATTCTCCCCTCAACATGAGATGAAGCCTTTTTCCAATGCAGCATCTTGAGAGAAATCACACCTTCCCTCTTGAGCCTCGCAAGGGTCCTTGACACCCTTCATGCCATTCAAGAAATTCACTGACATGACCATCTCCACTTGAGAGGAACACCGAGTGTCCTGCCAAAACTGAAAAAAAATTGCCCCTTTTTCCCCACCTCATCATGAGATGAGGGCCCATTCCCATGCTGCATTGGGAATGGAATCCCGACGTTCCCTTTGCAAGTCAAGAGGAGGTCGGTCTCACCTTGAAACTCAAGAGGAACTCCAGGGGTCGTGGCACAATTAAAAAAGACCCCGATGACCACATCCACTCGAGATAAGGCCTTTTTCCCCTGCCACGACTCAAATGAAACCCCAAATATCAACTCACAACATGAAGGGGGGACTGAGAGCCCTGTGGCACCTTTAGAAATAGCCCCAGATCCCCACCTCAACCCGACAGGAGGCCTGACACCCTTTTAACACCTCAAGAGGGAAGCGGGGTTCCATGCCTCAACAGAAGACGACAGCTGACTCCCAGGGGTATCTCCATAGGAACCCCAAGATCCATCTCAGAACTTGAAAGGAACCCTGAGTTTCCTGCCTCAACTCGAGATGAGGCCCTAGTCCAATGCACCCACTCGAGAGGAATCTCAAGAGCCCCCTCACAACTCAAAAGGATTCCTGACTTTGCAGAGACAAGATGAGAGGATCCTGCAGCTCATCGTGGCAGCTCCAGTGAACTCAAACTTCCTGCTGCAAATCGGAAATATCTTGAGATTCCCCCTTTCATGTGAATTGAGGCCTGATTCCCCTGCTGTGGCTCCAGAGCTATCCGAAACTCCCCCTCGCTACTCAAATGGAGATTTGACTTCCCTGAAGCAAAATGAGAGGCTCTCTGAGTTCCCTTCCATACCTGGAGAGGAATCCCAAGCCTACTGCCATGACTCAAGAAAAAACAGGAAATTATTCCATCCACGGGACATGAGCCCCTTTGTTCCTGCAGCACCTAGAGAGCAATCCCGAGTGCCCTCTCCAAACTCGAGAGGAGGTTTGGCTCCCTTCATGCAACTCAAGGGTGCCCATAGATTCCTGTCACTCCTTGAGTGGAAACTCGAGTTTCCCATCACACCTCGAAAAGAGCACTGTGTTTCCCACCTCATCTGGAGATAAGGCCCATTCCCTGCTTCAACTCAAGAGGAATCCCAAATTCCCCTCACACCAGAGGAGGCCTATTGAATCTCTAGTGGAACCCAGTGGATCCTGCTGTAAGAAAAAAGGACACTGTGTTCCCCCTCAACTCGAGGTAAGTCCTGATTCCCCTGCACTGGCTGCAATGGAACACCTAGGATCCCCTCATGATATGATGGGAGGCCTGACTCCCCTGCTGATCCCTTGAAGAAGCCACAATTCCCTGAATGAACTGTACAGGAGGCCTGACACCCCTTTTACACCTCGAGAGGTAAGCGGAGTTCCATGCCTCAACACAAGTCAATGGCTGACTCTCCAGGGGAATCTCCATAGGAACCTTGAGATCCATGTCGAACTGGAGAGGAACCGTGAGTTTTCCACCTCAACTGAAGATGAGGCTCTAAACCCCTGAACCAACTTGAAAGGAATCCTGAGAGGCACCTCACAACTCGAAAGGATTCCTGACTTCCCAGAGACAAGATAAGAGGCTCCCTCAGGTCCCCGTTGCAACTCAGACTGATTTTCAGGATAAACTGCTTCTAAGTTTCACATGAAAAATAAGCAAGAGCAGCTAGGAAAGCCTGAGGGATTAAAGCTAGATCCAGTGATGAATTGTGAAAAGTCTACCAAGAGATAAGACAGATTTTATAGCCAGTATTATTATCATTTGTTTTTTTAAGAATCCAGGATACTACTGCTATAAGTTTCATTATTGGCTCAGATACCACTATTTCGAAGCTTTTTGACTTGTTAGGTGCCTCCTGATTCAGAGATCTCCACTCTAATTTTATTTCTGGTTTCTCACTCAGATCATTTATTAAGAGTGAAAGTTGCATTATCCCATTCACGCTTGTACAACACAAAAAGCCATACACATACTCAGAGTGTTAATACCATCTGTAGGCAGGTGAGATGTGCCCAAGTGGCAGGAGAAAATAAAACTGCGATTGGTGGACTCCTTTTATTCCTTTTTTTTTTTAATAATTCTGTGTTGTCGTGACAATACCTGGTTCTGCCTGAACTTAACTTGATCTCAAATCCTGCGATTACCAAGGCGTTTTTCTCATGGAAATGTCTTCCTTAAACTATGTTAATGTGTCAGAAGACTATGTATTTGCTTGGAAATCTGCCTTTTTTTAAGATTCTTGTCAATTGTTTTATGGCCAGGCAAGACTCACCTTGTGCCATGCTATCTCAAAACTGCATGTTGTGAGTGAGGTGCCTGGTGCAACTCTCTCAGCTTTGAGGTGTTTCTTTTCTCTAATTAGCAGCTTGCTAATACATATAAAACTCCGTGTTAGAAGCTAGCAAGGGGGCACTCATTCTGTCCCCTTCTAATGTCTATATCAGACACTTTCTCTATCTCTTTTATACTTTAATAAAACTATTACATAAAAAGCTCTGAGTGATCAAGCCTCATCACTGGCCCTAGATCAAATTACTTTCCTCCAGAGGCCAAGAATCCTGGAATCTGTCAGAGCTCATCACAGCAACATTTCAATACTGAAGAGATCCTCCAAGAACAAAATGAAAATATACATGATCCCCCCTAATTTGTGCAGATTCACAGGTGCCACTATGTGGGTCAGGAAGAACTCCTGGAGGAGGGCATGACAATCCATTCTGCTGTTTTTGCCTGGAGAATACGATGGACAGAGGAGTCTGGCAGGCTACAGCACATAGGGTCGCACAGAGTGGGACAAGAATGAAGTGACTTTGCACTCACACACCTTAATTTGTCAAGAAATAGCTGGGGTAGCAGGCAGATTTGGCCTTAAAGTACAGAATGAAGCAGGACAAAGACTAATAAAGTTTTGCCAGGAGGATGCACTGGTCATAACAAACACCTTCCAACAACACAAGAGAAGACTTTACACATGGACATAACCAGATGATCAATACCATAGTCAGATAGATTATACTATTTGCAGCCAAAGATGGAAAAACTCTATACAGTCAGCAAAAATAAGACCAGGAGCTGAGGGTGGCTCAGATCATGGACTCCTTATTGTCAAATTCAGACTTAAATTGAAGAAAGTAGGGAAACACTAGACCATTCAGGTATGACCTAAATCAAATCCCTTATGACTATTTAGTGGAAGTGATAAATAGATTCAAGGGAATAGATGTGATAGAGTACCTGAAGAACAATAGACAGGAGTTGGTGACATTATACAGGAAGTGGTAATCAAGACCACCCCCCAAAACAAAAGAAATTCAAAAATTTAAAATGGTTTTCTGAGGAGGCTACACAAATAGCTATGAAAAGAAGAGAAGTGAAAGACAAAGGAGAAAAGGAAAGATATATCCATTTGAATACAGAGTTCCAAAGAATAGCAAGGAGAGATAAGAAAGCCTTCTTCAGTGATCAATTCAAAGAAATAGAGGAAAACAGTAGAATGGAAAAGACTAGAGATCTCTCCAAGAAAATTAAAGATAGCAAGGGAACTTTTCCTGAAAAAAAAAAAAAAAAAGGCACCATAAAGGACGGAAATGGTAGAGACCTGACAGAAGCAGAAGATATTAAGTAGAGGTGGCAAGAAAACACAGAATAACTATGGAAAAATGATCTTCATGACCCAGATAATCGGTGGGATCACTCACACAGAGCCAGACATCCTGGAATGTGAAGTCAAGAGGGCCTTAGGAAGCATCACTACTAACAAAGCTTTTGGAAATAATGGAATTTTAGTTGAGCTGTTTCAAATCCTGAAAGATGATGCTGTGAAAGTGCTGCACTCCTTATGCTAGCAAATTTGGAAAACTCAGCAGTGGCCAGAGGACTGTAAAAGGTCAGTTTTCATTCCAATCCCAAAGAAAGGCAATGCAAAAGGATGGTCAAACTACCACACAATTGCACTCATCTCACATGTTAGTAAAGAAATGCTAAAAATTCTCCAAGACAGGTTTCAATAGTATGTGAACTGTGAACTTACAGATGTTCAAGCTGGATTTAGAAAAGGCAGAGGAATCAGAGATCAAATTGCCAACATCCCTTAGATCATTGAAAAAGAAAGAGAGTTCCAGAAAAGCATCTACTTCTGCTTAATTGACTACACCAGAGTCTTTGTCTGTATGTATTGACCCGTCCAGCAGGTCCAGTTATTCCAGGGTCCCCGAGAGGGAGCTACCTGAAAGAATCATGGGGGAGAGAGAGAAAGGAGACCAAGCGGCGAAGAATGACAGAGTCAGTCTGGCTGATGTCAAGGTCTCATTTACTAGCTGAAGGCAAGCAGTATATATAGGCAAAGGTTACATAAGGAAGTGACACGAAAGGATTACACAAAGAAGTGAAACTTATCCCCGCCCAGCATTCCACTTATCCCCGCCCAGCATTCCAGTCCCAGAGTTATCTTTGGCACACATCTGTTGTTTTTCTTCTAGGTGACTTGGCTTTCTTAAAACCCTCCGTGAGCACAATGATTCCAGGAAGCTGCTGGTTTCACAATAATTCATGTTGGCTGTTTGTTAGGCAACACCGACCCCATGNAGCTTGCCTCCATCGCTTTCAGCTGTGTGATCTAGGGCAACTTCCTGCACCTCTCTGAGCCTTAATGCCCTCATCCTTAAAAGAGAAGGGACAGCAGCAACTTTGTTGTTACTTTGTTGTTTTGTGGATCAAATAAGACAAAATAAAGTGCTTTGCAGAGTCTCTTGGCCAATTCTCAACAAAGATGAGCTGCCAACGCCGTCACCCTGGGTCTGCGTCCCTGAATGGTCCGCCCTCAGTGAACTCACGTCTTCATCCATCAGTCTGCTCCTTCTCCTGACTTCCCTCAATAAGCAGCAGAGACCTGCCACTCCTGCAGAGAGCTGACGTATGTTCCCAATTCCTACTTGTCCCTCACACCCTGGGGACCAGACCCTCTCTCCCTTTCACGCCACCCACTCCATCTGTTCTTCCTGCCTCCTCTGGCTTCCAGTCCCCTGTCCCTCCTCCCAAGGAGTCATCACTGGGCTCTGGCCTGAATGCTCACCACCACACACGCTGCCCCACTGCCTCCAGGCTTGCCTTTCTAACTCACAGCCCTCACTGCCTCCCAGGTGCTCGGAGAATTCCGTGGGGACCCCCGAAAACACATCTGGGGCTTCCCACCCTGACCCAGACTACAGTCCGGTCTCCTGGCGGCCTCTCCCCCACACATGGAAGGAGCACTGGGCTGCTCCAGGTGCGCTCAGGCCTCCCACGTGTGTTCACGCTGCCTGCAGCTGTGAATGCCCCCTCTGCCCAGCCTGGGCTCAGAGACCTTTATTTTGACCCTCTTGTCTGGGAGAAGCAAGTGGCACCCAGGTTTTTGGGCTCCCGTTGCCCTCCACTGGCTGTGAGCACCGTGTGTCTCTCTGCTGCCCAAGCATCTCAGCTGAGGTCTGCGTTGATGTTTTAGCATCTGCAAACCTGACAGGACCAAGTGCAGGCCCGCACCCACGCTCCAGGCTAAGCAACTTGGCCAGAGTCTGTTTGGTTTATTGGGCTCCCACTTACAAGTCATTATAAAAATAAAAAGATGTTCTGCTACTGACAAAGTAGTTCCAGAATCCACAGTAAGTGGTCACTCAAGAGCCAGGAAAGAGTCTCCTGCCGGGAGACATTTCAACAGGCAGGAAGAGAAGTGAAATTTAATTTCTCAGCATCACATACAAGGATCTTCTCTGTGATCAGGAGAGGGCCCTTTGGCCCACAAGATGGAGGAGGAGAGAATGGACGTGGCTTTGGTGATGGAGGGGCAGGCTCAGCCCAAATGTGGTCAGTGCCCAGTAGGGGGCAAAAGGGCATTGAAGGGCACAGCCAAGTCTGGGAAAATCCTGATAAGTATCTGACCTCGGTAGCCCCGAGCTTATGCTCAAACCCATCAGGCCTCATGTTGCCAGTGCTGATCCGCTCGAGTCTCTAGTTCACTGGTAAAAACAACGATGGGTCTGCTCGACTCTTGCCCAGGCTGTGGAATCCAACGCTCATTACAACCGATTTTCGCTTCCAGGCCTGGAATGAAAACGCTGAGCTGCTGACGGCTTCCTACAAATTCCACGGTGTTTTGTTTAAGGAGAAACACATCCAGCTCTTTCTATGGGCTCTCCTTGCTCCGTCAACCACACAATAAATTAGACGGGTCAAGCGTTGTAGATTTAATCTCACTGTGAACTGAAAACATAGTAGCTCTCCCGGCCATCGGAGAGTCCGCGAGCGCCCGGTGACCCCCCGGTGAACCGGAGGGGCCGGGGCGGCCGGCAGGTGCGCTGGAGGGACTCAATGTGACATTCAGCGCGGTTCTTTGTGCCCTTCTGAGAACTGCTGGGGAGCGCTTGGAACTGAATCCTCCAGGGCTTTCCCTCGCCGTCTCACAATTACCTGTGCCCAGCAGAAAAAAAAAAAAAAAGTAGAAATTGAGAAAGGGAGGAGGGCAGCAGGANAGCAGGCGGGAGCGGGGAGGGCGGGACGCCAGAGTAGCCGGGTGCGGTGAAGGGGGATGCCACCCCCAGTACAGCCACCCTTCTTGACAGGGGCCCCAAGGTGAGGGTGCGGAGGGGGGCCCCGTGTCCAGGCAGTTAGTGAAGGAATCCTGCGGCTGAGAGCCAAGCCCCTAGCCCGGGGCTATTGCGCGGTGAGGGCTGCGGGAGACTCCGCGGGCGGAGGGCGGGGAACAGGCTGGAAAGGGGTGGGGCTAAGGGATAGGCCCTGCCCCCTGCAGCGCCAGCTGCCTGCGCAGCCCGCTCTCTAATTATAGACGTGAATGGAAAGCGGCAGCTTTTGAATGATTGTGTTGCTCACGCTGCCTTTGGAGGCTGAGGAGCAGGTGCTGCCCCGCTAGATACAAAGTGATTCATTTAACAGCCCTCTTGTCACGCACGCACACTCACCGACGTACAGGAAACCTCTGGCTTTATCCCACTACTGCCAGGCAGTGGTTCCAAAATTGGTTTAAGAGGCCTGGGCCCTGGGGGTCTGGGGCAAAGACTGTGGTGTTTCTCCTGTCTCTTTCATTCATCCATCGAAAACCCCACTTGAATGAGAAAAACCTTAGACTTTTGCAACCTTTGGGAAAGTAGCATCTTATTTTACAGTTGGAGAAACTGAGGCTGGGAGAGAAGCTGGGGTGCCCTCGGGACATAGGATGAAATCAATGCAGAGCTGAGAGAACCCGATCTCCCAACGGCCTCTCCCTTTCCCTCACCAGGTTGGAACCTGAGCAGCGTTCACTTCAATGACATTAATTTCCAGGCGTGGATCCCAATTACATTCATCCATCCTTCCCCCTCCTTTCTCCCTGTGCTGCTCCCCCATCCTGGCCAGCACCTCCACCCACTCCCACACAAAACTTTTTAGTGCTGCTGATTCTCACTGGTAGGTTTAATAGTTCCAGAGCTGGAAACTGGGTAACAGTAAAAATCGTGCCCATCTTCCTGTCAGTTATGTGTGAGTCAGTCTGCTGTGCCTTCTGCTGAGCATAACTGCCTCCTGAGGAACTCCAGAGGAGGCAAACCCTAAACTCGTCTTCCTCAGTGTCTCACCTGTCTGTACGTCCACAGTGGGCCAAGCACGCTCATGAACATCATGACCACGGGAGCACAGTAGCAAGTCGTATGGAGTGTCAGCGAGGGACCTGACTTGTTCAGTCATCTGCGGGTGAGTGACCGACTTGGGAACCAGACTTGGGACTCCCACCCTTGTTCTAGGCTGTGTCCAGTACTCATACTTTGGTCTTCCAGGGGAGCAGAGATCCACCTAGTCATAGAGAGGAGTTGCTCAAAGTGACCTGGGCATCTCCAGCCTGGCCATTGGCCTCGCTCCCTATGGCCTTGGATCACTACCCCCATATTCTCACCTCTATCCAAGTCCAGAGTATGAAACAAACAGCTGCTACTTTCCCCGGTGCCAGAAGTCTCCAAGCCCACTCGTTGCTCCTGACTCCAAAAAACAAAGCCAGCTTCACTCACTTCTGGGATTAATCTAGCCCCTTACCTTTGCTGACCACTCTGGACTTAACTCTAGGTCTATCTCCCATGTGCCCTCAAGATCTCCACCAAAAGCAGCAACAAGTAGCACACTGGAAAAAAGAGAGAGAGAGAGAGAGAAGGAATAGGTGAGCAGAATATTTTAATTGTTTTGTATTTGCCTCTTTGAAGCAAGGGCTTCCCTGGTGACTTAGTGGTAAAGAATCTGCCTGCAATGCAGGAGATGCAGGTTCGATCCCTGGGTCAGGAAGATCCCCTGAAGAAGGAAATGGCAACCCACTCCAGTGTTCCTGCCTGAAAAAATGCCATGGTCAGAGGAGCCTGGCTGGCTACAGCCCATTAGGTCACCAAAAGATTCAGATACAACTTAGCGACTAAACAACAACAACTTGGAAGTAAGGTACTATATCTTAGTCTTTGTAAGTCTCTAAGCTGGAATCAAGATTGCCGGGAGAAATATCAATACCCTCAGATATGCAGATGACACCACCCTTATGGNCGTGAGTCTGAGTGAACTCCGAGAGATGGTAATGAACAGGGAGGCCTGGTGTGCTATGATTCATGGGGTTGCAAAGAGTCGGACACGACTGAGCGACTGAACTGAACCATGCCCAACAAACACAAAGTCTAGCCCAATGCACTGAGCAGAGCAGACCCAAAGAATCACAAGACTTTCACATGGCTGAGGAAATTTGTATAAACCTAGGCTGGCCCTTGTCATGAGTGATTCAAGAACATGAGTTTTGTATGTACAAGACCAGCTTTGCTCTGATCATTTGTATAATATTAAGAAGCTGTTTAATCTCTCTGATTCTCAGTTTTTTTATCTGTAAAATGGACATGATTGTAGTTCGTAGAGTAAGGGATCTGTACACATGGCTGTCATTTTCAGTGAAGGACTGAATGGAGTAATTTATGGAAAGTCCCTAACCTACAGCCTAGTAGAGGGTCAGCACCCAGGAGTAATAATAACTATTACTATATCCTCATCTATAATGTGAAACTGATAACTCCTCTTACTCAGGGTTGTTTTCTGGATTAACTTAGATAATGTGTATGAACACTCTTTGTGAAACTATATAGGACTGTTCATATGCCTTATTATTAACTTTATTACTGGGGCACTGATTCACCTCTAATTGTGTGCTAACTGCACCTCTTATTTGAGATTCTGAGGTAAATTCTATCCATGTATTCAAAATGCAGATAAGTAGGTAAGGCCAGGGATGGTATAACTAATGTAACTATCTCACACCAGGCAGGAGGTGATGAGCACTCTGATTAGCACAATAAAGCAAATGCCATGAAGCATCAGGGAAGGCAGCAGCAGGCAAGGTTGAGGCAGAAAGAGGAGTTTAGGAACGGCTGCAGCAGGGATGTAGGAGCATAAGAGCCTGGATGAATGAGCAGGATTTGGACAAATGAGGATAGAGGTGAGAGAAAGACATTTCTGTTAAAGGTACCAGGAAGAGCAAAGGCCCCAAAGCACGAAGATAAGTGTGGGCAATTGGAGAACTGCAAACACACCAGTGTTCAGAGAACACAGTCTGACAGAGGATGGCTGGGGAGGTGGCCTAGGAGGCCAGGCAGCAGAGTCCCAGGCAGCCCAAGAGGACCCTGAGCTCTTCACTGATGACATGGAGGGATGATGTGCTGGGGACAGTCTAGGGATGATGATTTGTGGTCAAACTGAAGAATATCATGCAGCGGAAGTGCAGACAGAGTAGAGGAATTCTTTTCTAAGGTCAGAGTTGGAACAGCAGGAACTGGGGTGGTTTCATAGTTCCTTCATAGAACCTCTCAGATTTCACAATTGTATATTGACTTTTGTGTTTTGTTCTTTACTCTGACATGTAAGCTCCCTGAGAAATGAGAATAAAGAGTCGTTCTTATTTATCCCCAGCGTCTGCCATAGTGACTGACACATATTAGAAGTTCAATAAAGACTCCCGGAGCAAATAAATGCTCCCTCGATTCCAAGGTCAAAAGGACCACCCAAGTATTTCAAAAGCGGTCAAAGGACTCTCCAAGCTTTACCTTTTGCTTCAGCAAACAGGTGTCCCCAGGAGGACAGAGAAGAGTTAAAAATTCACTGGACAGGAGAGCAGGACTTGATCATGATCTTTCAGATATGTCTATTTTAGAAAACAAAATCAGAAAGAAATGAAAAAAGGAACAGGAATAAACGGGGAACTGGATCTGGAATAAAATTTCTTCTTCCTTTCTTACTTAGTTACCTTAATTAGCCATCTTCTATTTTTAGTCCTCAATCTCTAAAAACAAAAACAAACAAAAAAAAGAAGAGAAGGAAGGGGAGAAAGAAAGAGAGAAGAAAATAAATTACCCCAAAATGTGAAGTGTGAGCAACTGGTTTTGTTATCTTCTAAAACCCTCTGTGACCTAGATCCCTTCTCGGCTCAAGTTAGAAGCAGAAAAGAAATCCAACTGGTTTTATTTGCTAAGGATTTGGGACAAGCATCTGGCTGATAGAAGCTTTGCCTACTCTCTTATCTTAGTCTTCTTTTAAATATCAATGTCCGTACATTTCTTCCTCTCTCTTGGGATGGCAATTTGGTGTTATGATTCCTAATCAGGGGCTATAGAAGGCCAGAGGTGGAACAAACAGAACCTAGAGTTTATTTGGTTCAACTCTTTTATGTTATAAATGAGAAAACTAATACAAAGAAAGAAGCAATGAATTGTCCAAGGTCCTCCAACTCATTTGTGATGGAGAGCAAGACCCAAGAATTCTGATTTCAAACTGAGTACTCTTTCCAAACTCCATGACACCCCCTTTAACGAAGTAGCATTTGTATGATAGCATTCACACTTCTCTGAAAAAATGAAAAAAAAAAAAGCTTTGGAAAAGTAGATCTGGGTTTGAATACCAGCATATAGTAGAACTGGGAACTGGTTCTACTATGCACTAGCTGTATAACCTTAGGCAAGAAGCCAGATATTCTACAATAACAATAGCCGTCATTGCTAGGCATCTATTAATATCTTGTGTCAAACTCAGAAAATTTAAGAAATTGGCCAAAGGCAGTATGAGTTTGAATCCAGCTTAGTCTGTCTTATTTTAAATCTCGTAATTTTCTCCATTGTACTTTTCACTGCTTCTCTATGCTTCAGATTTCTCATCTGTAAAATATGAGATATTTTAAATAATAAATGAGATTAAAAGTGCCTAGTACAGTACTTGACGTAGGTGCTCTATAAACAGCACCTATTGTTTTGAACAACATATCTTTAACACTTGTTACACCTGAGATGTTACCATTTTGATTATAGTATGTTATTCAAGAATGTTAGCTACCATGAATCATCATCACCATATTCACCAGCCTCCACCCTCCCAGTCTCAGCTTTCCCCTGATGTGTTCTCTCAAGGGGTTGGGTTCCAAATATGGAAGATCTAAGCAGAACAGGTAAGGCAGGGTGGGACCTGAACCCGCCTACTGGTGCTGGAATGCTGAGCAGACAGGTCAGGTTTGGCAAGAGAGCTACATTCATTCATATACCAGGCAACTGGGTATCCAAGCACAGGTGTTCTGGGGGCCAGAGTACAAGGATTTGAGATGGCCAAAGCCAAAGGCAGATGGACCACTGTTTCAGAAAGGCCAAACCAAGGATCAAGGTCCATGTTACCGTTTCTGGCAAAAGCCAGACAAGATGTTAGGTAGTAGGAAATAGGCTGGGTAGGAAGATCGCCAGAAAAAGAGCATAAAAATCAGGTTTAAAGCAAAATCCAGTTGGAAAAAATAGAGATTAAAATGAACCTGAAGCTTCTGAGCGTGACAGATGAGTCTTTTTTTCCCTCTGATTATAAAAACTAGTAAATAACCATGAAAGTATCTTGGTTATATAAACAACTATGATATTATTTGTGGATACATTCTCTTGGAGTGAAAGTACCAAAACATTCATAGGAATGATACCTACCAAATTCAAATGGTGTTTTCCTTGGTAGGGAGTAGGAGGGAAAGAAGGAGGGAGGAAAAGGAAATAGAAGGTGGGGGCTTTGTTACTTTTAATAACTTTTAAGAAAAAAGAGATTTGAAGCAAATACGGCAAAATGTTAGCAGCTGTTAATTCTGATGGCGAGTACATGACATCTGTTGTATCCTTTTGGTATAGTTATGTATTTCATAAATTAACATAAAATATAAAACAATAAATATATTAAAAAACTAATAAATTATATTAATATTAGTATGTAATCATTGTAGTAAGTCTGGAGATTTTATGAAATAATAACATAGGTAGATTATGAGTTTTAAAAGTTATGATGTCGGCCAGGTGATATGATATTTCTCAGGTAAGACAATAGGTCCTAATCCAATGAGATTCATAGAAGTTCGTAGAAGTTTAGGTTTGTCGCTTGACAGTTAGTATGTGTTTGTCAAGAGGAAGACTTCAGAATTCTCCAAATCATACAATCTGGCCAATCATTCCAAAAATGCCCAACTGTTGATCCCTAAACTGACTGGCCAGAAAGTCCCATTTTATCATAAGAACCAAAGTCTTACACTCTTATATGGAAAGAAAATCTACAAAGATTTCTGGATGATTGAAGCTAATGTTACAAACTTCACAAAGTAGAATTCATGGGTGGAAACCCAGCAAAATATGAAGAATAGAGCAACCCCATAAGTACTAGATCTGATTGACATTTATATAGAGCACTCTGCCAAATGAGAGCAGAATACACCTTCTTTTCCAGACCATATGGAACATTCACCAAGATGGATTATCTCTGGGTAAACCTTCTAGATGTCTCCCATAAAGCAGAGACCTTCAGACCCTCCCTCAGAAGCGAGTCTCATTTTACAAACAATTGATAGGCCATCTGGAGTCTTTCTGATCACAACATGGCAGAAGATGAACCATAATTGCTTCCCAATGGGCAATATTCATCAGTAATAGCTGGCTGCCAAGCCATTTGGGAGGAGACAAAAGAGCTATAAAATACAGACACAAGGGCGCAGAATATAGCAGTCTAGGGCCATCTAGTTCAGGGGCAAAGCATAACAGGCCCAGAAATCCCTAAAGCACTCCTGCACTGGTATACTCAGTACTTTAGTAGAAGGAGCATGGTAGTCAGCTGAAGAGGGCTTGGGACTGGCTCTATCACGAACCCACAAGAGGCAGTAAGCCGGTCTCTCTCACTTCTCCTTTCTGGGAAGTGGCTTCCTCTTGGTCAAGATGGAGTCACTAGAATCTAGTGGCTATGTCTCCAAGATGATTTCTACTTCTACCACTCTGTGATGATTTTTGTGTTCATTTGAATACCTCCTGGGTCTTCAAATACATGATGAGTAATTACTGGTGATGTTTGGATTTGAAGACAAGGAGCTGCGCGAGACCTCAGAAGGCCTGTTTGCTCTTGTGTGCTGGATTGTTCCCCTCCATAGTCATGGGTATGCTCAGAAGTGTCCTAAAGGGTCCCGCAAGGACATATTTACAAACAGCTTCCCCAAAGCAGTAAAATGGCAAAAACAAGCCTTGCAAGAGAAATTCTGTATACCAGACAATTTAATTCTGAACAATGGACCACATGAGGATGTATAAATAACTAATTACGCTGGACAACATGAACAGCTTTGGGGGATGATTGCAAAATTGGAGAGGAAGGAAATGTGATGGGTATTTATATATTTGGGCTTCAGTCAAGGATTTCATATTCACTCTTAAGCAATTTGACTTGCAAAATTAGCTCAGACCAGAACACAGTCAAACAACTCGAAACTGGCAACAAGTCTGCTTGTCCAAGGGGGATGTTTATTCCCAAGCCTCCAGGAGACTAGAGTAAAAGGCTGGTTCCATGCCCCTGCTGTATCTGCAGGATGTTCCATTAGAGATGATTTGGTCTCCACAGTGACCCTGAGGTGAAAAGACTGTTCCAGGGCATTTTTATTAAATAGTTTCAATGGTAAATCAAGCTCATCTTGTTGTAACACAAGCACATATTCCTGGATGCTCAGTTCCACATTTTTCCTGAATTTGTACTGTGTAAACAGTACACTGCCCAGTCCTGGAGTTACAGAGACTGGATTTCTGCATCTAGAATGCCTCATTCACCCCTGTACTTCTGCCCCTGGTACCCATATCCCAGGTGAGCAGAAATAACTTGGGCAACCAGTGAATTGTTGAATAAAATAAGTAACACACAGTCCTTACCCAAACAAAATCCTCGGTCTGATGGATAACATAAAATTGGGTAGTAGTAGTAGTGATGGTCACAATAAACTGTGGAAAATTCTGAAAGAGATGGGAATACCAGACCACCTGACCTGCCTCTTGAGAAACATATATGCCGGTCAGGAAGCAACAGTTAGAACTGGACATGGAATAACAGACTGGTTCCGAATAGGAAAAGGTACGTCAAGGCTGTATATTGTCACCNAAAAAAAAAAAAAAAAACATAAGCAAAATCCCCAGACAGCGCTAGAAAAGATTATCCCCCAAGTAGAAACTTCAGCTCTGATTGACAGAAAGATTACACTCCTTAGTGATTCCAAACCTAAATAAAGAGAAATGCAGCTGATGTGCTCGACAGGTGTAAAGGAATTGCCCAAGGTGGGGGGCCCCCCATGGTTAGTTGGTCATTACAATGAACAGAGAGCACACTTTATCACCAGTCATGCAAGATCAGGCACGGGGAGGGGGAGGACACACCGAAGCAGACACACTCAGCTCTCAAGGAGATTTTCCTTGAAAGAGAACAACAAAGGCAGGATGAGAACTCCCCAAGCTGCTTCCTCCTGGAGACCTGCTGTGGCAAAAGTCACCCTTCACAGATCTGCCAAGAAGGAAGCTTTGAAATTACTGACAAGGACACAGGGTTAGAAGTTCCTAGAATTACTTCCTACGGGAATCAAAGAAGCACAGGGAGTGGACGGGATCTTCCATCAGACGTGAGTGATCTTGAACCTAAGCACATACTCCAATCTCCTTCATTCCCTCATTCCCTCTGGAGTGAAGGGGGAATCCTGCCTTGTGGCTGACAATCAACACAAGTCATTTGCTTCTTTTAAGGCCCCGAAGCATTTAGTTTGAAACTTTCTGTGGGAGCAAGGACATTCCTGCCGTAGAGCAAGACCGCAGCACCCTCTTCCCGATCCACAGGGATACCCATTATTTTTGTCTTAATTTCAAAAGTATTTCTCTCGTCTTTGATGATGGTATTTGCCTTACCATGGGAGGCAGCAAATTTGGGTTTGGAAAAGGGCCGAGATTAAAGTCTGCTCTGCCCCTGACCAACCTCTGGGCCTCCCTGCTGAGCATTCTCAGACTGAAGTTCTCAGGAGGAGACAATACATGAACATAGGAGAGGACTTCATGTGCTGACGCTCTCCACGCATCAGAGGTCTTAATCCCACACTGACTAAACCTGTTGGGTGGATTTTCTTCTCCCTAAGTCACTGTTCCATTTCCCTTGAGGATCATGCAGCATGGTAAGAGGCCGTCCATCACCTGCCTTCTCTGGCAGCTTTCTCTCTGCCTCTGTCTCCAGTGGAACTGACAGATTTATGGAGCATGAGGCTACTCAGCATCTCTAATCTGTGAGAGCTGTTTACATGGCTTGCTGCTGCTGCTGCTGCTGCTAAGTTGCTTCAGTCATGTCCGACTCTGTGTGACCCCATAGATGGCAGNCAGGAGGAGACAATACATGAACATAGGAGAGGACTTCATGTGCTGACGCTCTCCACGCATCAGAGGTCTTAATCCCACACTGACTA
Source organism: Neotragus pygmaeus (assembly GCA_006410875.1). Classification (NCBI taxonomy): domain Eukaryota; kingdom Metazoa; phylum Chordata; class Mammalia; order Artiodactyla; family Bovidae; genus Neotragus; species Neotragus pygmaeus. Next base: position 70,443 of record SJYV01022342.1, read on the forward strand.
AACCTGTTGGGTGGATTTTCTTCTCCCTAAGTCACTGTTCCATTTCCCTTGAGGATCATGCAGCATGGTAAGAGGCCGTCCATCACCTGCCTTCTCTGGCAGCTTTCTCTCTGCCTCTGTCTCCAGTGGAACTGACAGATTTATGGAGCATGAGGCTACTCAGCATCTCTAATCTGTGAGAGCTGTTTACATGGCTTGCTGCTGCTGCTGCTGCTGCTAAGTTGCTTCAGTCATGTCCGACTCTGTGTGACCCCATAGATGGCAGCCCATGAGGCTCCCCCGTCTCTGGCATTCTCCAGGCAAGAACACTGGAGTGGGTTGCCATTTCCTTCTCCAATGCATGAAAGTGAAAAGTGAAAGTGAAGATGTTCAGTCATGTCCAACTCTTAGCGACCCCATGGACTGCAGCCAACCACGCTCCTCCATCTGTGGGATTTTCCAGGTAAGAGTACTGGAGTGGGTTGCCATTGCCCTCTCCATTACATGACTTACATTAGAGCAAATAAGACAGGAAAAGAAAGCAGACTGATTTCCACCATTAATGTAATCCATGACAAAGCACAGACACCTGAGCAAAGAATCCTGGATCAACCAACCTGTCCTAGAACATTCTCAGATAAAGGGAGTTCATTCTGATGGATGGGAACTTGGAGCCCAGTCGTCCTGGGTTCGTCTCAGAGACTCTTCTAGCTGGATGGTTCCAACCAGGGTACCTGACTTTTCACAATGTCCTTGTTGATATGTTGTGATTCTTCTCTGGTAGCCCAGATAGTAAACAATCTGCCTGCAATGTGGGAGACCTGGGTTCAGTCCCTGGGTTGGGAAGATCCCCTGGTGAAGGAAATGGCAGACAACTCATTCCAGTATTCTTGCCTGGAGAAACCCATGGACAGAGAAGCCTGATGGACTACAATCCATAAGGTCCCAAAGAGTCAGACCAACTAAGTAACTGAGCACACGATATAGAAGGTTCTAGGAGGCTTATTTATATGGAGTCAGTCTTCACAACTGTTTCCATCCTCATGTGATGGATAGGTAAACTCAGTGAGACTAAGCACATACTTGAGGCCAAGTAGCTCCCGGGCCAGAATCAGGCTTTGCTGTGGGCAGCCTGGCACTCAAACAGCACGCTCCCCATGAGGGTCTACTGCTTCCCTTGGCTATGGATCGTAATGCACAAGGTCCTTTCTGCTTTGTTCTGAGATTTGATACAGAGGCTTTTCCCCTCTCATTAATATGGAATGGCTTTCTATAAAATATATATTCTAATTAGTTTTTTAATATTGCAAATGTGTTTTCCTGTCATGTATAATGACTCAGCTTCTGACAAGCTTGTTAATTGAATGTTATTTTTCCCCCCACCTAAACCTCCTTGGCAAAGTTCACATGCATCGTGCAGTTATTTATGGTTTGAGGAAGAACAGCCTATATGTAAACTCAAGTATGTTTATTAAAGTTAGAATTAACAGTGATTGATTTGATTTCACTGATTAGGTAATTGGGGAAATGAACAGGTAATTTGGTATTTACAGAAGAAGGTCAGGTGTGGTTTCTGGGAGGGGCCATCAGATCCCTTCTAGAAGCCACTGTTCAGCCTTATCTCCCCGACTAAAACCACCCCACTGGGGAGCAGGAGTGGAAAGACTGCCTCTACCTTTGTTTCTGGGTCTTTCACTTTTGTCACTGTGATGGGATCTACTCTGTCACCTCCAAAGGCACTGTTGTCTGCAGAATAAAACCAAACCTCAGATGGGCCTCAAGTGCCCTCCATACTTGTCTACTATTCCAGACTCCTCCAAAACTCCCTTCTCTCACACTTCAGGCCCTGTTCTTCCCCTGTCACTCACTGAGCCCTCCTTCCCCTGGGCCTGGCAGGTGGGGCCTGCCAACTTCCACCTTGCCAAAAGTTCTTATACAATTTCAAGACTATTTAAACTGTGCCTTCCCCAAATGTATGTCCCAGATAATCACAAATCAGAATTTGTTTTCCTTGTTTGAGTTTTCCACTGCATAAAACTTTGCTACCATTTTAGAATTGATCATCTTGAATTAAATTTGTGTATCTGTGTGTGTCTGCTCCTTCCACTAGAGTGAATCCCTAACTGGCAGGGTGAAGATCACATTCATCTCTAATCACCCTCACAGTCCTTCATCAACACAATTCCCAGTGAAAGGAAGCTTTCAATAAATTTGAGTTTACCTGGGTTGAGTTTCTCACCCAGTAGAGTGAAACCACTTCATGCCCATGCTTGAGCTGAGAGCCCAGCCCCAGAGGCTAAACCAGCCAAGGAACTTTTTCCACAGTCTCACAGTCACATCAGTCTTGCAGAGCCAGAAACAAAACTCTTCTTCAAGCATCTGGAGATTTATTTAACTAAAGGAATCATTCCACCAGAATGCATGATTGTGATTACTCTTATTATCCAGAATATTAATGAGTCATCATCATGATAAATTAGTGGCAGGAGTCATTGATTTATAGAAAGGAAAATTAATAATGCACCATGAAATTGTATTTATAGAATCTTATTCAGGCATTCTTTGTACTTACTCTCTAAAGATAAGAATTCACTTTATAGTACTTTACATCAATGTATGACTGTACTATTGGTACATCAGTGTATGATTTCATCCACATACCAACCCAGAGAACCTGGAGGCCTTATTAGTTTACAGATAAGCAAATCAAAGTCCAAGCAGACAAAGAGACTAAGAATTATTTAGTGCTAGAGTTGAGCCTCAAACTCAGGACCTGTGACTACACGGTTCTGTTTTCCTGGGCGTTGTGCTGTAGATGGAATGATCATGCTCCCCCACAAAATGTGTATGTTGAAATCTAATCCCCAGTGTGATGAGAGGTGGGGCTTTGGGGAGGTGATTGGGTAACAAGAATGGAACCCTCATGAATGGGATGAGTGCCCTTATAAAAGGGGCCCCAGAGAATCCCCCTTACCTCTTCCTCCAGGGAGATGACGGCCACCTACAAAGTGAGAAGCAGCCCTCGCTGGACACTGAATCTGCCATTGCCTTGTTCATCGCCTTCTAGCCTCCAGAACTGTGAGACACAAATGTCTTGCTGATAAGCCAGCCAGTCCACGGTTTGTTTGTTAAAGCAGCCTAAACAGACTAAGACACAGGGCCAAGGGTCCCAGGTCCCTCCCAAAGGTACATTTGGCAGCTGAGCAGCTTCCTCTCCAGACATGGGGGTCCTTGCCCAAGGCCTGTATGTCTTATGTCATTTGCATCACCCCAGCCACACTCGGACAAGTGACCTAGGAGTCTTGATGCTATGGGATTGCTCACCCACAGTATAGGTGTTTTACTATCTATGGTTCTCCAGGCTTCTGATAACATCTCAGGGACTTACTTTCCATTTCTGTATCCAAGTCCCCTACATTGAAATAACATTATGCCTTTACTCTCTAAACCATACCTTTTCCCTATCACCTTCACTCCCCACAATAAACTGTCTTCTTCTTTCAAATATCTTCTTTCCAAATGAAGTTCAAACATGACTGTACCCAGAGGAGGGGCTGTTCTAAGTGAGCTAAACCCATATCTAATCTGATAGAACATTAGTTCACAATATAAACTTTCCAGTCACCTAGGCAAGAACTTGGCACAGAGAAAGCCCTTGGTACATATCACTGCTGAAGAAAGTTAAACAAACAAGAAATAATAATATTAATAAGCATGTTATTTAGATTTGCAGAGGTAATCACAATCAAAACTGAAGCCAAGATGGTGAGCAGTCCTTGTTTTTGAGTTAAATGATTCATGGTGGGAAGAACATAAATCAGGAGCTTCCTGCCTTTATTACGTGCCTGACGGAGTATTTAACTTCTGGGAAGACTCAGCCTAATCCCCACTGAAGTATTTTTTGGGGCTTTCTACCTGTTAACTGCACCTTCTCCACCTGAAAATTGAAACCTCCTCACTGGGGAACCCGATGTCTGCACCTGTTTTAACCATGTGTGGTTCTATCAACTTGAACAAAAATTCAAGCGTTCAATCTATGTTATAAATCAGTCCATTTATATGCTTTGTGTTTGTGGTTTCTACGTTGCATAAACAAAAGAATAAAGACCCCTAGCAAGCATCCTTTCTTCACTCTCCTTTCTGTAGCCTAAAACAATGAAGACGTGGGAGAAATAAGCAAATACCAACAGGGAGCCTCACAGCCTTTCATACGCTCAATACTGTTTCTTTCAGAATGGTTTACTAAGCCCTCTCCCCATCAATTTTCTCATGAACCTGTGCCCAGAGTGTATTGAAGTCATCCCCTCACCCTCACCCAGCCCTAGGCAACCCTTACCCTGCACAGGGCAGAGTGAGGGCCCCTCCAGGGCGGTCTCACAGGAGGAGCTCAGGACACATCCGTGGAACTTCTGATATAGGCTGATGCTGAAGTTCTTTGAGGATGGCATGCCATATTGGGAATGACATAATGTAAGCAAAAGCCCCAAATAAATGTTTAAGTTTGAAATTAAACAAGAGAGACAAAGAGCAGTGGGTAGGAGAAAGTTGTATGCTCTGGGCCTGCCTCTGTGGCTCAGTGGTCTCTGAACAGGTCACTTCCCTGGACCACAGGCAGCTACTTCTCACTAAATGAGGACAAACCCTTGCCTTGCCAGTCTCATAGAGTAGCTGTGATCCTCAGAGAAGATCCAGGGTGTTTAACAGTTTGGGGAGCTAAGCAACCATGCAAGCTAAGTCGTGTCTGACTCTGTGACCCTATAGACTGTAGCCCACCAGGCTCCGCTGTCCATAGGCTTCTCCAGGCAAGAATACCAGAGTGTATTGCCATGTCTGCCTCCAGGGGATCTTCCCGACCCAGGACCCTTCATCTCTTATGTCTCCTGCATTGGCAGGCAGGTTCTTTACCATTACAGCCACCTGGGAAACCCCCTTTGAGGAGCTATAAGTTTCCGGTATGTTTTGAAAACTTTTTGTTATCATACACTGGGCTGGAAAGAGAAGAAATTGTTTTACTTTTCCCTGGTCTAAAAAACTTCAGATCACAAAGCAGCTAACCTAAGCAGCTTTGGGACAGATCTAGGGGAGGAATTCTGGCCTCCTGCTTCCTGTCCTAGTTGCTAAAATCTAGCACAGTGCTTGAGAACAAAATATATCATACAGACATCAGCTTTAAAAGTAAACTCAGAGGGGCCAAGGGCTGCTCTCCATGCCTCCCCACAGGACCCCGGAGAACAGTCACACACTCTGAGACCCGTGCTTTCTCCCCAGGATTAAACTTTCAGAGCCAGGTTCAGAAAATAGGCATTGAGGGCCTCCTGTTCTGGGGAAGGTTCACGGCATTTAGCTGAATCCCAACAGCCATGTGAGACAGGTGCAATTATCATCCCCTTTTCAAGATGAGGACTGAGGTTGAAAAAAGATGAAATGAGTTATTCAAGCCTCAAATTCCAGGCCCAGATCTCCTTCACCTGAGCTCCTGGGCTTTATGGTGTTTGGACATGGGGTCAAGAAACCAGCTATGAGTATCAGAACCCAGCTATAAGCTAGGCTGGGCCAGAGGCGGATACCCCACCATCCACCCTCCTTGTGAAGCACTCACTCTTGAGAGGTTCTAGAGGCTTCTGGGAGGAGCTTCTCTAGCCAGACAATAATAGTGCTGCCAGCCTGGTGGAGACGTCAAGAGGACCTGTCCATTCCTGGGAGGAGCTTCTCTCAGTTCAGTTCAGTTCAGTTCAGTCACTCAGTCGTGTCCGACTCTTTGTGACCCCATGAATCGCAGCACGCCAGGCCTCCCTGTCTATCACCATCTCCCAGAGTTCACTCAGACTCATGTCCATCAAGTCCGTGATGCCATCCAGCCATCTCATCCTCTGTCGTCCCCTTCTCCTCCTGCCCCCAATTCTTCCCACTTTTCCAATGAGTCAACTCTTCTCATGGGGTGGCCAAAGTACTGGAGTTTCAGCTTTAGCATCATTCCTTCCAAAGAAATCCCAGAGCTGATCTCCTTTAGAATGGACTGGTTGGATCTCCTTGCAGTCCAAGGGACTCTCAAGAGTCTTCTCCAACACCACAGTTCAAAAGCATCAATTCTTCGGCGCTCAGCCTTTTTCACAGTCCAACTTTCACATCCATACATGACCACAGGAAAAACCATAGCCTTGACTAGAAGGACCTCAGTTGGCAAAGTAATGTCTCTGCTTTTGAATACACTATCTAGGTTGGTCACAACTTTTCTTCCAAGGAGTAAGC
>SJYV01022342.1:80225-121619 GCA_006410875.1 Neotragus pygmaeus
TTTTTTTTTTTTTTGGCCACGAGGCATGTGGGATCTTAGCTCCCAGATCAGTGATCCAACCAGCACCCTCTGCGTTGGAAGGCCAAGTCCTAACCGTTGGACCACCAGGGAAGTCCCTGTTGGATTTCTGTGTAAGACTTTATGCAGAAGCCACAACAAGAAAAGGAATGAAAAGGAAAGGAAAGGGTGAATTACAGACTAGCAGAAAGAAAGGAGAAGAGACAAGAGTTCTCAGCTGGGTGATCTCCAAACTCTCTCCATCTTCTCCTTCTCTGACTCACCATCATGCTCTCCTGCTCACAGTTTCAAGAACCACTTCTGTTCCTTTCTGCCATCCTCTCAGGGAAGCATCCATACATAAGCCCAGAAAAAGTCACTGGTGAGATCTCGTTTCCCAGCTCGGAGGAGTGCTGGCGTGCAGAGGAGGAAATTGGGGGGTTTATGTGGGCGGGGAGTGACGAGATTTGAGGCCCTGAGCTGTAAATCAGGCTCAGAGGTTTGGATTCCCCACAGCATGACCTTCAGATGCCCCCTCCACTCCAGAAACCGGCCTGCTAACACCCAGGTCGAGGGAAGCGTGCCCAGCTTCCAGGCTGCCCCTGGAATCTGGGCCCACTCTCAGGAGTTGTTTTGATTTTTCAGGAAAAACTACTCCAAGCCAAACCTTCCCTCCCAAGAACAACACAGGCAGGGATTTTCGACGTGCTCTGGAGATGAAGGCTTTGGGTGGCTCTAAACCATCGCCCAGCCAGTAAGACCCACAGACAACATCCCCACCTGAGTCAGTACACACGGCTCCTAATTTCTATCTCTTTTTATTCCAAACACCTCACGCCTCTGCCGAGTCTCGGGGTGTCCTCCATTTGCCAACCTGACTGTGTGGTTGCCCATCCCTCAATACCCAGCCCACGAGCCCAGGAATGCCACAGCTGACTGGAGATGTGGCAAGTCCCGCTTGAACTGGGGACCTCCTTTGTGTACTCACAAGCCACCCAGTCAGGGCACTCTGCCGCCCTCTCACACAAGAAGAGGGTTTGCTGAAACTATCTGAATGTGTAGGGTGGTGGGATAAGATACGGGAATCAAGAGAAAACTTCTCTGGAGCCATCACAGTTAGACCCTCTCCCTCTGTGAGCTCTAGTGAATCACCTCCCCTTTCCAGCCCTGTTGCCTCCTCTGTGAAATGAGGGGGGCCCCTCACTCAGTCAACACTCACCACCTGTCTGCTTTCCAGTGAAGTGGGGCTCCTTGACCAAGGTCAGAGCCCAAGGAAAGGCATGAAAGCCACATAGGTCAAGTTAACTCTGGAGTTCAGGAGGATATCTGATGTTAGGGCCGTTCTGCTGCTGTAAAGGAAGTGAATTAGATGTATTCTCATCACTGGGAAAGCTCACAGTGTAAGCAAGGAGAGTGTGACATGGAAGGATAATCACCTAACAGGCTGTAAATGCTCTGAGAGGCTGGTACCTACAGTGTGTCCCAGGCAACGTGACAGCTAAGTGGAATTTTAAAGGCTGAGCAACAACCTGGGGAAAGGAGATGGGGAGAAGAATAGGGAAAGAAAGAGGTGAGTTTGGAGAATTTCAAGTAATTAACCAAGGAGGACCCCTTGTGGAGTGAGAAGGGCAAAGGATGTAAGAGATGGAGTCAGCCATATCCCCAGGGGCCTGTGTCCCTCAGGCTTTGTACATTTCAGGCTGTTGTTTTTTCTTGAAGGCAGTGGGGAAACACTAAAATGCAGGGGAACGAGATAATCACATTTGCAGTTTAGAAATGTCACTCTAGTTCTTTTGTAGGGCATGGTTTGGAGAGGAGGAGAAATGGAAGGCAAGGAGATCATCAGGAAGCAAGAGCAGGAGGCAATGGCCCCATAAGCCATGTCAGGCAGGGTGGGAGTAAAGAAGGAAGCAAAAATCCAAGATGAGAGTAAGGACTGTGACTAGATGAGCATCCTCCATTTCTGACTTTCTAGGACTCGACAGCTAAAGAAATCTCCTGACACACATTCCACCTCCCATTTTTATCCTTCCCTCCTCCCACCACCCACACACCCTGAAGTCTGGCCGGACCCTCCCACTCCCAGGCTTAGATAATAGGCGTGGCAGCGGGCCCAGGAGTTCCCGCCATCCCCTCCACCAGCATGTTCCGCTGCCTGAGCAGTTGGCTGCTGCCGTGAGTGTTAATTGGAGAGACATCTGAAGTGACCAGACTGGTAACGCCGCTGCCATGATAGACGTACTCCATCTGCTGCAACAAGGCGCGTCTCCTGCACACAGGAGGCTGCCCCACTCCTTGCCCGGGACTCGTTAGAAGTGAGACTCAAGTTAGATTCACTGGCTTTTAAACTGAAAACTGCCTCTGAGAACATTGAATCCCAGCCCTTTGGTTGACGAAGAGGAAAGTAAGGCCCAAAGTCATCCAGGGTTAGTCTCTGAGCTCAGGCCCAGGGCCTCTGCTGCCCTTGCTTCCTAGGTGGATAAAGTGGGAAGCCAGGGACCGAGCTTCTAAAATCACAGACTGATCAGTATGGTTCCCTCCACAGATCTGCTCTAACTATCCACAAACTGGTAAGTGTTACGACGTGACTTAAGGATGAAATTTTCATTGCACCTATCAATGTCTTGGAAATTTTTTATTAAAGCTTATTCTGTGATCTGGCTTAAGAAATAATCCAGTCCAGCGGTTTTCGTACTGGTATTCATGTATTTGGATTTTGTTCTGTTTTGTCTTAGTAGTAGAGCCTTTATCAGATAATGAAACTGAGGCTCGGAAAAGACAGCACTTGGGCAAGATGACAGAAGCATAAGTGAAGAAGTTACAACATGTGGCTGGAAGCAAGCTCTTGGAGCCCCAAGCACATGGTTCAGATCCACTTCCTTATTCGGTCTTCACAACTCCCACTGCTGCCCACTCCCAGTTCCACCACTGATGGGGACAGAGAGGAGGAAAGTTTCATGATGAATAAGTGTCTGTCTTATTTTAAGCATGAAAATCTTCCAGAAGAGACTATTTTAGTATTACCTGATTGTCATATGGCGTTTTCTAATTAAACATTCACATCCACATATACCATCCCATGTTCACTGAAGACTGCTGTATATGCCCATTTTACAGAAGGAAAACAGACGAATGAGCTGCCACACAGTCAATGAGAGGAAGTGCCAGGATTCTCAGTGTTCAGGCCCCCATGCCATGATCCCCATACCCAGGAGTTACCGTGCATCCTGAGAGTATCCACGCCCTCCACAGTTGTCTTTTGTGGACTGAACTTTTATGGACTGAAGGTGTAGGAAGAGAACCGCTGTTGCTAAGATTCAGCATAACAAATAACGCTGCAACATCCTTGATCATGGTTCATCTACAGGGAGATAGAAGTCGTTAAAGAGACCTGTCTGGGATCTATAATTAACTAGGAGCCAAAGTGTCTTGAGGAACCAGCAGCGACTAGAGGTCTCAGTAAAGAGAAGAAGGATGTCTTCTTTCTGAGGGTCAGGCAACACTAGGAAGCCCAAGCTCAACCTCCACTGCTGCCCAGGTGCTGAGGGGATAACTATGCTGGCCCACCAGATGGACAAAGGCGATGCTGGGTGGCAGGCCCTCATATCAGCAGGGTGGGCAGTGCAGGTAAGATTCTGTGCCATGGAACCAAAAAGGTGATCCAAGGAGTTGCTAGTCATCTATAGGCCCAAGGCACATCTTCCATCTGGGCGGGGGACCAAAGGCCATGCTTAAGAGAGAGGCTCAGGACCAGGCCACCCCCTCCCCACAGACATCTTCAGAGTAGGTTAAATCTGTCTAAGGTGACCCTGAGAGGGAGAGAAGTACAGTGGAAAACGCAGCTCTAAGCAGGGCCATGGCTTTCTTTATGGAAGGGGGGCTTCAAACACATTTTAATTTAGCCTATTTTTGGTCATGCGGTGATTGAGTCACTTGGCAATGACAGCTGCCTGATTCTTGGAAGCAGCTAACAACTCTCCCACGATGATAACAGTGATAAAAATAACAAGAATAGCAATGGTAATTATTAGTATAGATATATATTAAAATAACTACTATTGCTTTAAGGACAGTTAACAGGACATAAACAGTTTTTAGTCCTCAGTCTTTACTGTTCATCAGCGCATTTGCTTTTCACAAAACACGCAGGTGGCAGGCAAGTCAGGAGTGGTAACCACAACTCATTTTGCAGAGGAAGAAACTGAGGCAGAGTGACTAGGAGTGGGTTGCCCAAATCACACAGTAAACTAGTGACAGAGTGGCCAGGATTTGAAAGTGGGAGAAAAGAGGGGAAAGTTTGACTAATCTGAGCCTGCTACGTCCCAGCGAAGAAGATGCAGGTCTCCCTTTGGAAGGATACAGAGTTTTCATCATCCTCGGCACAGCGGCCTTGGGAGGATACACTATTGAATGGGAAGACAAGACTCCCAGAGATCCAGCTGTGTGTGTGGAATGTGTTTTCAGAGGAAGACTTGAGAAAGGGAGATTCCCAGAGCTCCCCTGCTGGTCCAGTGGCTAAGACTCTGTGCTTCTACTGCAGGGAGCACAGGTTTGATCCCTGGTCGGGGGCCTAAGATACTGCATAGCACGCAGCACAGCTAATAAATAAATAAGGAGACTCCCATCTCAGGGCCTTGAGCATAGAGTACACAATACTCAAAGTAGCCTGACTTCACTTACGTGACAGATGCCACAGAACAGTGAAAGAGAATGAATAAGCTGCATATACACACCTCCGGCATTGCTCTTAGAGATCTTACTTACTCCTTGCCCTGTCTTTCGGCTTCTGATACTCTGATGTGAGGAGCTTCAAAAGGTCCAAGACTTTTTTTCTTCTTTGTCCTCGGAGCCTATTATATTGCCAGGCACATAGCTGTGATCAGTATGTGTTGAATTCACGTGTGTGTAGAGGAGTAGATGGATACATCAAAAGGCAACTGACTTGGGGGTTGGGGAGACATGAAAGGCAACTCTTAACTGAGATAACCTGCTTCTTGGCACCAAGAATTTGGTTTCTCGGTGTCTTCCCCTCTGAGATCATTAATATTTACTCCCTTGGAAATTTCGGTGAGAACAAAAACAACGTGAAATTTGAAAAGACAAAAGGTTAAATAGAGGAAGAAAACCCAAAGCATCACTGACAGGGTCTGCTTAATAAATGCCACACAGATGCACCCACCCCCACATTAGGCCTGGCATCATTTCTAACCTGATGGAAACCCAGCTACCTGAAATGATGCCCGTGTAGCATTTCCAGCCCACCTGGCTTTATGTGTACAAGTTTTAATCCAGTTCTGGGACTTCACCCAAAAGACTACTTGATTTAAATTCAATACTCCAAAGAGGGTATTTGATTTAAGTTCACAAACAGAGTAGGTATCTACATTTGCAGAGATCTGTGTTAGGTACCCAAGGGATAAGACCATTAATATGATTGGTCCTTGCTCACAAGGGGTTTACAACATTATGAAGGACAAGATAGTACCAGACAAATAATACATAAATGCTAAGTACAGAATATTGGCTTCTTCTTGCAGCTTTTAAAAAAGTACCACATAATTACCACATTTAATGGCTTCAAATTATACAAGTTCATTATCATATGGTTCTGGAGGTCAGAAATTTGAAATGGGTTCTCTGGGCTGTATTCCTTCTGGATGCTCTAGGAAAAAATCTCTCTACTTACCTTTTCTAGTCTAGAGAGGCCACCTGCATCCCTTGGCTCCTGGCCCACTTTCTCTATCTTCAAAGCCAGGAGGGTAGCAGCTTCTCCCCTTGCTGATCTCCTTCTGCCCTTTTATAAGGACTATTGTGATTACACTGGATAATCTAGGATAATTTTCCCATATCAAGATCTTAATTGTGTCTGTAAATTTTCTTTTGCCATATGAGGTGACATGGTCACAGTTTCTGGGAATTAGGACATAGGCATTCTAGGAGGTCACAATTTTGTTGAGCATATAAAGGAATGGTTAGGAGCTTTAGGGTTACAAGGAAAGCCAGAGTGAATTCCAACAAGAGGCTTGAGGATCAGAAGGGTGTCATGACGGAGGTGACTTTTGAACTGGTCTTGAAGAATAGGTAGGATTTTACAGGGAGAGAGGACAGAAGAAACCATGACACATAATCTGGTGAGAGTGGAATAGAATATCTGGATGGGAAGGAAGCATCGGGATCAGAGGCTGATGGTATTGTTCACACCACACTGAGGACCACTGCCAGTGCCTGGGGAAACCATTTGTGTTCTGTATGCAGGAAAACCTCAAACATATTTTATGAACTGTCCTTCTGAAAGATCATTCTAGCAACAGCATGGAGAACATACAAGAGATGGAGAATATATGAGAGAGGGTAAGGTGACCAGTTTGAAGCTGTTGTAGTAGCCAAAACAATAAATGACGACCTTGGCAACGGTCTGAAAAGAGGGGAAGATGTAGAGACACTGAAGAAGTAAATCTGTGAGGACCTGATAATTAAGTATACACAGATGGTGAGGAACCTGGAAGAGTAGAGCTATAAATGCAATAGCTTGATAGCCTTGTATTGATTGTTAATTGGATGAACCATTAGCAGAAAAATATATGGGAAAAGGAGCAGGTTTGGGGAAGGAAAGGGATGAGTTCAAGTTTAGGACACACTGCTGAATCCAAAGTTCCTGTGCGGCTGCCAGGTGGGATGCCGAGAGGTCAGTGGATTTTCAGAACTAGACAGTGACTGAGAGATCGAGACCACTTACATCCGGCTGCCACATATTTGTCCGGTGCAAGGGTCATAGCTAACATAAGTTTTTGAAGTGAATTGCTAAGAACTGTCATCACATGGCAGAAATTCCAGTTCTCAAGATTGAAGGAAGCATGACAAGACCCACCACCCTTCCCAGGCTAGTTATTCTCAGACAAGAGATTTCAATAAATCACTATGAGGGAGCAACTGTGGGTACTGTCCTCAAAGAAACAGGAACAGAGCCTCTGTGTACCCGTGATCAAAGCCACCTTGGGCGGGGGGCAGGGGAGGCACGCGGTCAGGCTATGAGCAGAGGCAGAGAAGAGTGGTGGGTGAGAAGACGGCGCTCTCTAGAGTGGGCTTACTCTCCCCCATTTATATATGTTTCAACTCAACTCTCCTACTTTCCTGTCTCCATGATTTCTAGTATCTCCTTCTACTTAGAGTTGCTTTTTCACCTTCCCATCAAGGTTCAGCTCAAACATCACTTTTTCTGGGAAGGCTTCCATGGTGTCCTCCAAGGACATACTACTTTTCCCTTCCATTGGCTGTATATTTTTTATGATTTTTCTGCCTGTAGTGTCTATTACAGGCATCTGTATTATAAGCATTGCAAATATTACTATAATAATCTGTTGATTTAAGGCTTTCTTCCTCACCCAACACAGAATTTCCTGAGAGTGCAGATTTTGCTTGGTCTATTTTTGTGAGCATGCTAGCACCTTACACAATGCCCTGTATACTGGCAGTGCTCCATAAATGCAAGATAAATAGGCAAAAATTTTTTTGGGGGGAATTTATGTTATTCCCTCCTCTCTCTCTCTCTCCCACTCTTTGATAAATAGATTTTGAGTGACATCATTACGGGCAGGGGTCAGTTCTTACTCAACCCCCAAAGCATCTCTTATGGATACCTTTCAAATGACTGGAAATCCATCAAACATTGTTGCACTCAGTTATGTTGATGACTTAATGCTTTAGCAAATAGACGTAGAATAATGAGGCCTGGGAACCACTTATTGAAAGAATATGCCAGGAGACATTTAGGGCAGGAACTCTGCCTGTCTGATTCTTAACACTAGCCTCATATTTTGTGTTTGTTGTATTCTAGGCATTCAATATTTGTTGAGTATTAGACTACCTATGAAATGGAAAAAGGTTAGGGAATAAGAAGAGATGATTTCTAAGAAAATCCTGTCTCTCCTACCTGTACAATTGTACATTCCATTCGGTACACCTCTGGTGCTCTTGAAAACTCTGCAGTGAAATGTAAATTTTTGTCTCCATAATTATTCCAATGACATGCCCTTTGGCATATAGTTGGTGGCCCAATTCTTTTTCAAGCCCTGGAAAACTCTACCAATAACATCCTTCATTTTTGTTGAGGACTGTAATTTAAAGTGTACTTTCTCACTTGATCCTACCACCACCTATGGGAAAAAGTATTATTATCCTCTTTTACAAGTGAGAAAACTCAGAGCTCAGCATGGTGAAGTGATTAGCCCAGGGTCACATAGCTTGGCTGCTGCTGAGGCTCCCAAGTTCTATGTTTGATTTCTATTTCTATGGTCTCTCGATCCCAAGTTCTATGCTTTCTTCCTAGACCTTACTGCATTTTAGCCATTAATAAGATAAAACTCTATACTGTGTGAAAAACAGGATACATAAGATAAATTCTCCAGTTTGCAGTTGCTCCCTCTCCTGTGATGGCATAATCAGGTGAGTTCACTGGGATATTCTTTTCTCTATCAGTGTAAGATCAGTCCAACAGTGTCAATACTCTGGGCTGTGAGACCCAGAGATTGATTACAGAAGTAGAGAATGTTATGGTGAAAAATAGAAGAGTACCCAGATATCACTGACTTTTACCTTTTTGCAAAGAAATGGAGAAACTGAAGCACAATGCGGAAGTGGCATCCAACTTCTCCTGAGTCCAGATCTTTAGATCATTATACTGTAACTTCTCAATGTCTCAACTCCCAAAGCATCTCTTATGGATACCTTTCAAATGACTGGAAATCCATCAAACATTGTTGAACTCAGTTATGTTGATGAAGACACGGGGCAATCAAAACTGGATTCTCTGCTTTAGGAAAAAAAAGTGAGCCTGGCCCGCATTTGCCCAGACCTGGTGAAAAGCCTGAGTTAATGAGGTGACAAAGAATAAAAGCCCCTTCTCTCCAGGAATAAAGGAGAGTGTAACCGTAGGTCCTTCAGAACAAATCCCACAGCTAAGATGCTCTCAGGAGCTTGGGGGACTGGAACCCTCATCCCTTGAGGAATGTGACAATCCGAGAGTCTCTGTTCCAAGCTACGAGCTGTTTCTACTTGTGAGGTGGGTTGGAAACAGTCCACCTGAGTGGTGCCCCCAGGAGAGGACTTGCCTCAAGAACACTAGATCTAGATGGTCTCCAGGGGACACAATTTACAGGACTTGATTTGCCCCTAAACTCACTGAGAAAGACAAGTTCAGTTCCTCCATTTTCTCCTCTGCAGAGCATGGCAAAACAGCCAAGGGAATTCAAAGTGATTTACTCTTTGACAGATCCTAGCCTGTTGGAACATTATTGTTTTATCTTTATGTCTAAAAACAACAGACCACTCAACCAATAAACAAGACGAGAGAGGTGTTTTCCGATTTGGGGCATTCCACAGGATTTTCTCCATTAGTGCTTAAAGTACTCTTTACACAGTTGAAATGAAAGTGACAGTAGCTTTGTTGTGTCCAACTCTTTGCAATCCCATGGACTATACAGTCCATAGAATTCTCCAGGCCAGATAACTGAAGAGAGTAGCCTATCCCTTCTCCAGGGGATCTTCCCGACCCAGGAATTGAACCAGGGTCTCCTGCATTGCAGGCGGATTCTTTACCAACTGAGCTATGGCTTGTTATAATTTATTAAATGTTTTCATATTCATTATGTCACTCCACCTTGCTTTATCACTCCACTTCCTCTGTGGGGGAGACAAATAGGTACTCACTCATTCACTGGGGAGTTAGCAGGTAATGATAAGACTTTGTGTCAGCAGTTGCGCTAGATGCTGGAAACACGTGCATAAAAGGTGACAGAAGGGGAAACCAAGGCTCAGGAAGATGATATGGTGTTTCTTAGGAGTACAGAGTTACCCTGCAGGGGAACTTGATCCCAGAGCCAGCTGTGCCATGTGGCTTTTTCCTTGTCTACACACACCTCACCACCCATTTCTGCACACAGAAATTCAAAAGGATGGTATCTCTCCTGCTTCCTTTCTTCTCCTAATTTACATATTGCTAAATGATGAAATTATACAGTACATAATTCCACAGCAACTCTGCTGCTTAAAAAAAAAATTGGGAATGGAGTAATTAGGCAGAAAGGATTCTCAATTAGGCAGTGGATTCTGTTTCTAAAGCAGTAAATGGGGAAGAGATATTTTTTAACTGTCTCTTGCATATATTGCCTCAGAATGATTGCTGCCTTGGAGAGCAGCAGTGTGGCTCTGAAATGGAGCCCTCTGGTCTGGCCTCCAAGCTGTATTTTGTATCTGAGTTCCCTGCCTAGCTCCAGATCCTAAGATTTCAAAGATAAAAACACTTTAGGATCTTCAGCACCAAGACAGACAGCCAAGACCATCACCTAATTCTAGGTGTCCTCTCTAGGTTTCCTTGTTTGAGATATGAAACGTGAGAAGTCCAGAGGTTTTGTCAGGATCCTTCGTGCTTGGAAATAGCAGAAAATGATAGAAAATTTCTGGGTTTTCCAGGGCTGGTCCTGACTTCCTAAACTAGGACCTGCTTGAAGGTTCTGACAACCTTCCAGTTGGATGGCCTTGTAGAATTCTCTCTCTCTGAACTTCAGCTCTCTAGACTAACGAGCACTGGGTAATTTCAACCTCATAACAATAGTGAGGACAATGTGTGCTTGTGTATTAAGTCACTTCAGTTGTGTCCCACTCTTTGCGACCTCGTGGCCTGTAGCTCACCAGGCTCCTCTGTCCTTGGAATTCTCCAGGCAAGAATATTGGAGTGGATTGCTATGCCCTCTTCCAGGAGATCTTCCTGATGAAGGGAAGATGATGTGTACACTGCATCTCTTACATCTCCTGCATTGGTAGGTTGGTTCTTTACCACTAGTGCCGCCTGGGAAGCCCCATGGGCGGTAACAGTAGGAACTAGCATGTGGTAGGAGCTAAATGGAAGATCCATTCCCCTCCCCAAGAGGGAATGTTCACTATGTTCAAATCAATAAAGGGTTGATCCTGGGAGAAAAAGGCAGGTTTGTTGAATTGACTTATTGTCCATGGCATCAGAGAATGTAAACATAATCAGTGAGTACAAACTCAAGTGACTTATATATAGCTCACTATTTTTAAAAATGGCTTTTTGTAGAACTGTTCAAAGTAGAGTTCAACAGAGACTGAGTTTTCCATCACTGCAGATAATCAAGCTATGGCTCAACAACAGTATGGAAGAGATGCTTCAGAAAGGATTCCAGTTGCCAGTAACAGCTGAACAATTTGACCATTTAGGACTTTTCCCAAGATGAAGTTCCATCATTCTGACTGTGGTCATTTGTGGCATAAGGGAAAGACCAACACCTATTTTATTTGCAAGGGATTGTCTCTTCCCCAAGGAAAATGAGACCAGATATACTGACTCTTAGGGTCCTGGCCTTCCTCCTTCAGCATTACTGCTATGCATTGGGTTAATACAAACAATATCTTGTTCTGTCTATAGGCTATGATTTCCAGGAGAATCATAGAACAACTTTCGACTAAAGGCAAGGAAGAAAATCTCTTAGTTTCTTGTTTTGTTTTGTTTTTTTTTTTCCTATGCAAATTAAAATGTGAAAGATCCCCATAGTTATTCACAGTGGGATACTGCTTTTCTGACCTTTTATTTATTTGGTTGTTCCCTGGAAGATACATCATTTCTTCGGTATGAACACCAATAAGGAGGCCACTGTTCTTTGTTCCAAATTTCTCATGCTCTGGGAAGGACTACATTTTTGCCACAGCAGCCAGTAAAATCTGCCAAGTGTCTTTAATGGATTAGCCTCACAAAGCTAAATGGATTTGATGCCAGACTTTGAGTGAACTAGAAAAAGTAACTAACCCTCTGAGGTTGACACATCTTCATATCTGCAGGGAAATCATAGCTTTTTCCTATGAGTTTCTTGGCAAGGCTCAGTTAGACTGAAATTCATTCTAAGTACATGATGGGAGAAACATTGACAAGAATAATCCTTCATATGGGTACTTACACAGACATTACTTCAAAACTTGTTTAATTAAAAATGTATGTATATATCCCCATTTTATTGCTGATTACATGACTTTCCCAGGAAGGGATTATATAATCCACATGTGAGAACCCAAATTATCAGAGATCAGTTATGGTTTACAAAAAGAGATCTAGTAAAAATGTGTGCTTAGTAGCTCAGTCGTGTCCTATTGTTTGCAACACCATGGATTGTGGGCCACCAGGCTCCTCTGTCCATGGAGATTCTCCAGTCAAGAATGCTGGAGTGGGTTGCCATGCCCTCCTCCAGGGGATCTTCCTAACCCAGGGATTGAGCCCATGTTTCCAACATTGTGAGTGGACTCTTTACAACCTGAGCCACCAGGGAAGCCCAAGAATACTGGAGTGGGTAGCCTATCCCTTCTCCAGGGGATCTTCCCACCCCAGGAATTGAACCAAGGTCTGCCGGTGGATTCTTTACCAAATGGCTTAGCATAGTTAGCAATACATCTTTGTGTGTGCGTGAGGTTCGATATGAAGTCAGCTCCGCATAATAGAGGTAAATGTGGGGCTGCTTTGGTGTCTATAGGTGGAAGGTCAGAAATTTTTAGTTGAGGAAGCCGAGGCATCCAGTTTAGGAAATGACTCATTTGGGATTATATAACGGCATGACTGAAATTGAGACCTCTACCCACTTATATGGATAAGCACAAAGGAACTGGAAAAAGTAAAAAATAAGGAGCCTGGTCCTCAAATTCTTGGGCTCTCCAACTCTAAGAATGTATCACACACTTCAAAATTCTGGACCCCAGGGGCTTCTCTGATAGTCCAGTGGTTAACAAGGCGCTTTACGGTGTAGGGCATGGAGATTTCATCCTTGGTCAGGGTACTAAGATCCCACATGCCACAGAGCAACTGAGCCCACTCGTAGCAACTAGAGAGTCCGTGGGCCAGAATGAAAGATCCCACATGATGCAATGGAGCTCCCATGTGCCACAACTAAGACTGTGTCAACAGCCAAGCAAATAATGAATAAATATTTTCAGAAATTCTGGACCCCAGCTTTTGAACTTCCACTGGAGTGCAAGGAAGGGAACCTCAGTCATCAGATTTTAAATGTTGACCTGGTCAGGCTGAGGAGAAGAACTAGACCACCAGGGAAGAACACGTCCCATAGCAAAAGAGGCAGCCAAGCCCTGTAATACCAGACAATCCACAAGTGTTCTTGAAGCTCTTTCTCTAAACAGTAGTAATGATATGTTACAGTCTCATTAATCTGTAGTTTTCAAAGGACTTGCACATTCACTCTTTAGTTTGATCTTCCCACCAATTCTGTAAAGCAGTAAGAGCTGGTATCATTATCCTCATTTTACAGGAGAAGAAACTGAAGCTTGGAGAAGCCAAGTGGTGTGGCTATGGCCACAGTTAGTAAATGTGGTTGAGTGATAACTTGACCCTGATTCCCGTGTGGTTCTCTTTTTACACCATGGTCTCATGTTGTTTTGGGTGATATGGGCAAGCAGAAAGGAAGATGTTAGAAATCTTTCTAAACAGGTGCACGGGAGGGCTCTGATGTGCTGGGAAGTTTCACAACCCTGCGTCATTCTTCCAAACCAGAGGAAGATGCTGGTTAAAATACTTTCAAATGGTAACAAATCACAAGGCTGCTGTGAAAACCGAGCCTCTCTTGCCTTTTCCCCCTCAATATTATTACAGGAAAAATGGTGGAAAAAAGTCAGACAGAGGCATATAGGAGCTGGGCTTCCATGAAGCTCATCACTTTTTAAAGTTTATGAACTTTGGTTACATTCTTCCAAACAGGAATACAAAACTCTATCATCCTAGCAGAACATCTGAAGGAGTTGGGATTCTTACTCTAGTTGAAGGATACACAACAGGCAGTTAACTGTCTTACTGAGTGAAGTAAGTCAGAAAGAGAAAAATAAATATTGTATATTAATATATATACATGGAATCTAAAAAAAAATGGTATACATGAACCTATATGCACGGTAGGAATAGAGACACAGATGTACAGAATGGACTTTCGGACACAGAAGGGGAAGGGGAGGGTGGGTTGAATTGGGAGATTAGGACTGACATATATACACTACCAGGTGTGAAATAGACAGCTAGTGGGAAGCTGCTGAATAGCACAGGGATTTCTGCTTGGTGNGGTGGGGGAAATGTGAAGGTTCAGGAGGTAATAAAAATGATGGGTGCAGCAGGTGACTCTTCCCTTGCTAGCCCACGGCTCACCTCCTGCTGTGCCACCTGATCCCTAACAGGCCACTGACAAGGGGTTGAGGACGCCTGGTTTAAAGCATTTTTCTATTTTGTTGTACACGCAAATTAGTAATTTTGTAGAGCCAAGATAGAGAAGTACTTGCCATCTAACATTTTAGGGAGTATTTTTAAAATGTAACTTGGTCTTGTTTGGAAGGTTTGCTAAGAGTACACCAGAAGGGAATTTCTGTATTTGATTTTGACATGAGTGTATTTTTGAGGCTTCTTTCACAGTACTTTTGTAAAAAAGTTAATTCCATAAGAATTTTATCAAGTGTGTTGTTATTATGTTAGGTATTAGTTGCCTTTATTCTTTAAAAAGGTTTATTTCTTATAATTTCAATTTGTTTCAGCTATTCTGGTATTTAAAATTTTGTGTCTCTTATTCCTTTGCTCTATTTATTCCCTTTTAAATAAGTACTATCCCCTCTCTGCATGCCTCAATAAATAAAAATGTTTTCTAAAATCAGTGCTAATGAACTGGGGATCCAATCAGCCTATAAAGATTTTAAGGACAGTCTTCTGTGCTGTTTCCTGGATTACTACCACTTCATTCTTTGTTTCCTAATTACTACGCAGCCGGAGCCTTCTGTGACTGTCACCAGCTCTGCTCACACTCTTCTGTCTTGGGCTTTTTCTCTCTGCTTCTGGTGATGACAGCAGATTGTGTTGGTATTGATACAATCTAGTTGACAAGAGAGGGGTGGGAGTAGGGAAGCAAAATGGGAGATGAGAAAGCAAAGAATCCCTTGCTTAGAACATCATTCACTAATGTGTGTCTTTCTTCGTGTGAATGGATAAAGCTGGATAGTACTGCTCTGGGAGCATAGTGAGTTTTTTAATTCATATTAGTATTCCTTAGGTCTATTTCAAGGTATCTAAATAGGTTGAGGAGTCTTCAGTGTATATTATGTACATGGCAATAATTAATATGGAGTTTTTGTGGAAAATAACAAGTCATTTTTATTCAAGCTTCTACAGGTTGAATTTTTCATTTATTCAAGCATGTGAAAAAAATTTTAATAATGCAATATCTAACATATACTAAGCATTCAGCACATTTTTTTTTTAATATTTAACAATTTCCCAGTTCATCTTATGTGTTCCACTTTTTTTTAGATTCCCTTGTAATCCTAAAGAGTTATAGTTGACCAAGCCAGATTAGAGAAAACCTCCCTTACTATGAAATTACTTAATCCACCCTTGTTTATTGTGTCCTTTAACCCTCTAATGTGGTTATGTTCAGTAATGATACCTAAATAACAAAAAACAAGCAGTACTAGCTAAGACTAGGACCTGTGTTAGGAATTTTTCACTATTTTGTCATTTGATTCATAAAGAAACTCTATTAGGTAAACATTATAATTTCTATTTTAAAGAAGAGGCCTCACAATGCTAAATAATTCGCCAAGGTTACCAATTAATATGAGGTGGTGCAGGACTGAAATCTGGTGGGTCTGAAACCAGAGCTTGTGCTCTTAGCCCATTTGCCACTAATCTAAAAGATTTCTTTGTAAAATCCTAGATATTCCTTTTACATGTAACTACTTTAATGATTAGGTTATAGGATATAAGTATCACTGAAAGATAATTTCAGGATCACAATGCTAGAATTTAACATACTCGACATATACACATCTAATTCAAGCCATAAAGTCAATACATTTTCAGTTCAGTTCAGTTACTCAGTCGTGTCCAACTCTTTGCGACCCCATGAACCACACTATGCCAGGCCTCCCTGTCCATCACCAACTCCCGAGTACACCGAAACCCATGTCCATTGAGTCGGTGATGCTTATTCCTAATCTAAAAAATGTGTATAAACTTTTATATATTCTCCCCAAGAATGTAGTTTATTTCAAACAGCTATAGTCTTTATTTTTGAAGTTGGTATTTTGTTGGCACGTAGAAATGTAAAACTTTGCAAGGAAAAAGAGACATAGCATACATACATGGTGTTTATAAGAATAAGAAAGCAAAACAGAATATCTGTGTATAACTCTTAGCACAATGCCTAATGCACAGTCTGGCACTCAGTAATAGTGCAAGTATATTTTATCTTTGGTGGCTCACACAGTAAAGAATATGCCTACAACACAGGAGACCCAGATTCAGTCCCTGCGTCGAGAAGATTCCCTGGAGAAGGGAATGGCAACCCACTCTAGTATTCTTGCCTGGAGAATCCCATGGACAGAGGAGCCTGGTGGGCTACAGTCCATAAAGTCATAAAGAATTGGACACGACTGAGCAACTAACACACAGGTTTCCTTTAAAGGAAGGCTGTTNGCAACCCACTCTAGTATTCTTGCCTGGAGAATCCCATGGACAGAGGAGCCTGGTGGGCTACAGTCCATAAAGTCATAAAGAATTGGACACGACTGAGCAACTAACACACAGGTTTCCTTTAAAGGAAGGCTGTTGGACCTTCTTAAGATCTTGTTAATAAAAACCATTTCCACTGTTGCCAGATTCTTTACATTTCTTTATATAGTCTTAGAATTGCATTTTAGACCTTGGTTTAATACCATTTTATCCAGTATTTGATTTGGCACTTTAAACGGGTAGATGAAATAGAGTAATTTAAATGTGATTTTTTTTTTTTTTTAGTTATATTTTGTTATTTTATAGCATTTCAAGGGGTGGGGGATGTTAAGGAGGTACCTTTACACCAAGAAGGAACTTCTAGACTTGCAGAATGCTCAGGNCTCTTTCACTTTCATCAAGAGGCTTTTGAGTTCCTCTTCACTTTCTGCCATAAGGGTGGTGACATCTGCGTATCTGAGGTGATTGGAAGTTACCATTTCACCTTCATCTTCATTCTTTAATTAATGGCTATCTCACCCATTTGACTGCAACTTACATATAGACAAGACTCACAGCTCCTCTTCTTCACCACTCTACCAGCAGAGCCTAGCATGTCCCCTGATGCTGAGCAGACACTGAATAGTTGTTAGAGGAATGAAGTAATGAACATTTGTTTTCTACTCTGCTTTTCCATAGATTCTCCTCTGGACTTATTTGGCCCAATTGCCTCATTTTACAGATGAGAAACCCAGATCCCTGGGAGGAAGAAACTTGCTCAGCATCACACAGTGCCCTAAAAGCTGCCACAGAACTACAAACCAGGTTTTCTGGCTCCAGGAAAAGAAGACAAGGCTCTTTCCAGGCTGTTCTTATTTTTCTTTCAGAGAATAATTAAAATGCCTCAGGACTTACCTGTATGGGACTATTAAAAAAAAAAAAAAAAGAGGGGGACTTGTTTTTACTGACAGTATGCTAATACAAGCTACTACTTGCCTGATCACCAGAAAGTAGTTTCCATTAAAGAATCTGCCGTCTGTAGTTGGGAGTCCCCAAAGAAGAGGGTCACAGAGAGCCACAAGCAGAGTGTCGTCAGTAGCCACCGCTGCCCAGGTCTTTGCCTCTCCTTTCACTTGCCCATGACTAATTACTGCAGAATGAATTGCAGAACTCTCCTCGTTTTCACCCTCCATTTTGCCGTCAAGGATTCTGTCTCCACCAGTGTTTCTGGTCTGCAGGATACAAGACCGTCCCTTGTTTCCTGTGGAAGGAAGGAGTGCGTCTCCTCCTGCCGGCCTTATGGACTGCTGAATGTGTTCAGTCTCACTAAGGCTTGTGTAAATCCTCCAGATCCTATCGGTGTCATACTACAGGAGCCACAGATCAGCCCGAGGACCAGTGAGGGATGGTAGGTACCACTGATACCCTGGCTCACCCTCCCCTGCACATGTCCCGCACCAAGTCTCTGAAGGGACCTTGATGGGGACTGGGGGAATGTGATGTGATGTCTATACTATCTCAGTCTGAGCCTGGCAGTAGAAATGTAAATTTCCATCTATACCTTGGCAGAAGCAGCACAGAAACTCAGATGAATAGACAGCAAAACTGATGACCTTGCTTCTCCTTTGTAACAAAGGCGTTTTGTTTTTTCTTTTACTGAATTCAAAGCATCACAAGTAAAACCATATATTATCTCTCAGGGGCTTCTTTATATCATATTATGTCTCTCACTGAATGTAGCCCCCTGTGCTTCTTGTGGAAGGCTCCATAATATATGTGCTGTATGTTTATATCACATCCTGCAGGCTCTCGCAATTGTTTTAATGCCACAGATTTTTGTCAAAATGAACACTTGGCTAAAAATCATATGCCAGTTCAAAGGAGAGTGAAATGGAACAAAGTTCTCCTTGGTCTCTTCTAGCAAGATCCTCCACCCTTTCATTTATTCATTCATCAGAAATTATTGAGCTGGGACCTGCAGCTACTGACATAGACCCAGGTCTTGGCCTCAAGTTGCGCTTAATGTCCAACTGTACTGGACACATGAACATGGAAACAATCTAGTTTTCAGCATGGTACATGCTGAAAAACTGCTGGCCATGGGGGTCTCTGGGGAAGAAATGGCTGGAATTCAAACTTCAGGGGCACACCTGGGTGCTCATTCGCTCAGTTGTGTCTGACTCTTTGCAACCCCGTGGACAGTAGCTTGCCAGGTTCCTCCATCCATGGAAGTTTCCAGGCAAGAATACTGGAGTGAGTAGCCATTTCTTTCTCCCAGGGGATCTTCCCAACCCAGGGATGGAACCCGTGTCTCTTGAGTCTCCTGAATTGGCAGGCGGATTCTTTTACTACCATGCCACCTGGAAAGCCCAATATCAGAGGATATCAGAGGAACACAAGTTAATTCCAGAAAGATCTGAAATAAAGAGGAAAATGCCAAAAGAGGAAATTGGTTATAATATGGACAAATAAAGACCGGGAAACTGAGTGGGGTAGCAGATGGCTAAGCAGGTCCAGACATTAGGTAAGATCACTAAATGATGTGTATTTGGGCAGCATCTACACAAAGCCAGGAGGAAAGAGAGTGCACACAGGATCAAGGCGTCTCCTGTCCAGGCAGGCTCCTGGGGAACCCAGGCTGAAAACTGATGGGCAGCTCAGACCCTCTGCTGAGCCTCAGAGACCTTTCAGGACTCTCTGCTGACTGGAATTAGCTGTGACCCCAGCTTTACAACATTCCAGTTTAGGGAGGCAACTCTCAATCACTTGACCAAGGTCATAGAGAAGAAGATTTAAGGCTAAAAACAGGGCCCCCAGACTCCACAAATTCCCCTAGCTATCTGAGGACTCACAGTTTTGCAGAATTCAAGGGCTAGAGCTCCCCTCAGAACTACGGATGTGGTGGGGAAGTGGAAACCGAGCCGACATTTGGTGTGTTTGTAGCGTTCCCAGCTCTGGTTTAACACAAGTGATGTGTTTCGCTCACAAACTGGCACTGAGAGCTCATTTACATTTAAATAAGAGGCTTGTTAATGCCAGCAGGAGGACGCTGTCAATGCCAAGCCTGGCTCAGGATTCCTGCCAAGGAGTTTCTAAGAGCATTGCTCTAGGAAACTCCCCCAGAAGAGAAGGAAGCATGCCTTCTCATTAAGACAACTCCACCACAGTGACATTTGCCTCAGAGTGGCAAGCCTTTGGCTGGGCTGGAAGCAAGTTGTCGAGTCTTAGAAAGTTACCTGTTGCCAAGACAGTCTTTTAGTTCAGCTTGGCTCCATACCTACCCCAAGACCACCTGGCACATGTCTGGTGGCCCAATCGGGAGGGTGGCAAGTTCGATCCTGATGCCTGACCCCTCCAGTCATGTAGGGAGTTACTGAGAAACACGTGCAGATCATTTGAGATGTAAAGAGAGGACCTATGCCATTGTTGGACAGCTCTTAACATTGGAAGTTCCTTCCTGGCACTGGCAGAAAAAATGTTGGTCTCTTGTAAGGATGGTGCACTCAAATGCCTGCAGATGCCCAGCAGGAAACACAGAGGATGAGACGTGCTGTTTATGAAACCGTCCAAAATGGTTGGGAACTTAGCTGTCTAGTCCGAAGGTGAATGTGCTACTCAGCGAGAACTGATTTGGGTTTTGTAAACATGAATCTTGTTCTCTGTGGCTTAATGACTATTGGGGGAGTCAGGTAATTAGACAAGAATCACAACACAATTAATGGCTACTATCTTGGGGAAGTAAAAAGTGGAGGCAGAAGCACATAGAGGTGACAGAGGTACACAACGCAGAATTGAAAGGTCATGAAGGGACTGAGGTTTTAGGTTCAGTCTGAAGAATGAACAGAAGTTACCCAGGCATAGATGTGTTGGGAGAGAGGGCAGAGCAGGTAACAGGTCCTGAGGTCATAGCGAGAACAAAGTACCTTAGAGAACCTAAAGGAGTTTTGTGAGAGGAGTTTAAAATTAAAGGGAGGGAAAGAATGAAGGGGACTAGATTGTGCAGAGATTTCCAGCCCCTGAAATAGTTTAGGCTTTAACGTAAGAGCAATGAGGTTAAGCAGAGGAGTATCAGGATCAGGGTTGATGCTGGCTGAGTCTTCTAAGGGCAAAATACCCCCAGTTCTGGTAAAAAGGGATAGAGTAGATAGAAAAGAGCTCAGAACTTGGAGTCAGAAAGCTGTGGGTTATGGGTCTAATTCCATCCCTCTGAAAACATGGACAACCTCACATATCTTTTCTGTAAAATGGGAAGAACATATACTGTTGCTATTGAAATAACAGAGCAGGGAACTGTTGCACTCTGTGTGTGGTATGCTAAAATCATAAAACATTGTCAAAATCTTGTCAGGACTGTTGGACAGCATGTATCAGAAGAATTAAGAATATGCATTCTCTCTAGAAGAATGGTACTGATGAACTTATTTGCAGGATAGAAACAGAGATGCAGTCACAGAGAATGGACTTCGGACACGGGGGAAGGAGAGGGTGGGACAAACTGAGAGTAGCTTTGACATATATATACTACTGTGTGTAAAACAGATAGCACGTGGGAAGCTGCTGTATAGCACAGGGAGCTCAGTCCCGTGCTCTTCGATGATTTAGAGAGGTGGGATGAGGACGGAGGCAGGAGGAGGCTCGGGAGAGAGGGGGCATATATGCCTATGTACTTATGGCTAATTCAAGTTGTTGCACAGAAGAAACGAACTCAACATTGTAAAGCAGTTATTCTCCAGTTTAAAAATGTAAAAACGATCTAGTGAATTTGTCTGAACCAAAAAAAAAAAAAAAAAACTTTTTTAAAAGGCAAAAGAAAAAAATATGCATCCTCTTGGATCTAATAATTCCATCTCTAATATTTAGCCCAAAGAAAAAGTTAAGTATTATTTGCAAATATTTAACAACAATGGTATTCTATGTAGAGCTGGTAAGAATTCCAAAAAAAAGGAGTGTAATATAAGTGTCTGCTGACTGGATATTCCTTAAGTCTTTTATCCTGCTGAAGTCATTTTGGCCATTAATATTTAAGCAAAATTGGCTCAGGGACTCCTGTCATATGCATGGAAAACCTTGTGACCCTGATCTGGCTCTCTTTCTCTGAGTTGACTCTGTCTCCACAATCTGTTTAATTCTCTATCCCCACTGTGTATTTTACACTTGCTCCAACTGTCCTGTTTCTGCAAAGTACCCTTCTGTGTAACGCAATTCACCCCAAATACCTTTCATTCCCTATGTACTTTGGTGAGGAATACACTGCAAGGAGTGTGATTAAGTGTTACTAACTGTTGGGACCGTGAATGGTTTGATGTTCAGCAGACAGCCACCTTCCTCAGCACCACCTCCCCCCTTTCTAAACTTTGTCCACCTACTGTCCTCTTTGTTTTTCAGGATGCAGCATTCTTGGACTCTTCTTCAGATACCCACCCCTAGGCTATCTCCCTTCCACTAAACTTCTCAAATTCATATGACTCACTCCTCCTCAATCCCTACCTTACTAAGCAGAGACTCATGAACGGATTATACCAAGTATCTTATCCATTACCAGTGCAGAGGAGTCTTAAAATAGTCTCCTCAATGGTGTCTATGAGTGCAAAGACATAGTAGAAAGATTTATTTCCTCATTCATATGCATTATTCCAACCTCTTCCCATATCAGAAAGCAAAAGAGACAAAGAAATGGCTTTTGTTTTCATAGTCTTACTACCTTGGAAAAGAATCTCCATGTCCCTAGATCAATGGAGCAAAATGGAAAAGTTAAGATCATATTGTAAAATAGACATCAACATAGGGAAATGTTCAGGAACTTCAGTTAAGCAAAAAAATAAAAATAACATATAAATTACAACTCTATGTAAAAATATGGATCACTTGTTTGTATACAAGAAAAAAGACTGGGAAATGACATTATTATCTCTAGAGTTTTAGTTTTTATTGGGAATAATTTTGTTGCTAAGGGGCATATGACAATGTCTTGTAACCTGTTTGTTGTTCCAATTTAAGGTGGAGGAGAGCATGCTACTGGCATCTAGTGGGTAGGAGATAACAGGATGTTGCTAAATATCCTACCACGTGCAGGGAGCCCTCACAGCAGAGAACTATGCAGCTCTCTTATGTCAGGAGTGCTGAGGCTAAGAGACCCGCCTTTACATGATGGGCTTATAGAATACTACAACTTTCTTGCTTGCTTGTTTTTATTTTCTACAATGAGCATGCAGCTCATGTGTAGTTTTTGTTTTTCTAAAATGCACTGATAGAATGCTTCTGAAGAAGGTCTGGAGCAAACACCTATATTTTTGCTACAAGATAATTCGCATGTAAGTACTTGGCACTGTTCCTTGGGTTTCCTCACCACCACGGTGCCATTCTCTAAACTCGCTCCTTTAAGCTCGGGCCAAGGGGCAGGGGACCCAGAAGTACCAGATGACTTTCCCCAGATGTGCTTCTAGGCATTCCCCCTCCGTGGCCCGAGCCTGTGGGCAGTGTCATAGCACAGCTGACCCAGTGAACTTGCTACTCGCAAGTGTATCACAAGTGGTCCTCAAAGGCATCTCAGCAGAACTAGAGGTGGGGCAGGGCTCTGACAGAGGACACAGGGTACCTTGCACATCCGGAGCTCCTGGCTACCCATTCTCCATTCATGAGGCCACGTCTTGAGGATGCTGTTACCTGGGAGAACCTTTGCCAGGGAATGGTTCTTGTGGTAATCAAAGTGTATTTCCTTTGCAGTTTAATCACTTGAAGAAGTGGTTTGTTGCCCCACAGACTCCTCTGCTGTGAACATTAGTCCTAATTAGTAGCTGAAATAGTGATGATTTAGCAGAGCCTCTCTATATGATGGCTGTGGTTTCTGGGCCACCAATCACAGTTGAAAAGAAAACAGCAGTCATCTCTGCCTTGTAATGAATCCTTCATCCTAATTCCCAGGGAGCTGAAAGGCCCTGTGGGGATTGGCTTTTCCTTTGACCCTAAACCTGGTAGAAGCTCAGAGTTGAGGAAATGACTCACACGCTGGTAAAAGTGAATCCAGCAGCTAGGAGGGGCTTTGGGTAATTTTGGTAGGGTGCTGGCCTCCCTGTGAATGCATCCAGCATCTTGCAAAGAAAGGAGCAAAATCTCAGAGGGAGATTTTCCTCCTTGCCCAAGGATCACAGGCCTTCTCTGAATATATAGCATGGACAGTCAATCCCCTCTGTCATCAGACTGGGTAGGAGAGAGGAGAAGCTGAGTGGAAACTAGTTAGCAACCTGGGGAAGACGGATGAGGCTTCTGATGTTTTGGAAGGTGAGAATCAGTTGAGGAAATACTGGAATTGAAAAGCTTGGGTTAGATGATTTCAGCTCTTCATAATCTGCCATGATGAGGGAGGAGGGACTCTTCTGATCTTCCAAAGGCACATTTGATGGATGTCCTTCCTCTCTGTTTCCACTCTTTGAAGACATTTCCAGAGCTGTGGTTCCACTCACGTCTCCATTTTCCCTCTGACAGAAGTCATTACCTACCTGTCTAGTCATCCAGCCCACGTGGAACAGGCTTAGAATTTTTTTACTCTCTGCAAACACTGCTCTGCACAAAGAAAATGTGCCAGAAGGCAGAACTAAAAGAAATAGTCTACAGGGAGATGGAAGGAACTGCTGGCAGCCCAAAGGTGTGAGGATTTGTTTTGGAAAAAAACAGAACTCTGGAACAAAGCAAAAGTGTTTACATTGCACCTGATGGGGAATGGGGAATGTCTTGGTGTCCCAGGGAACCTCAGATCTCACATGGGCATGAAAACTGTTGACTCCTCACTAGATGACCTGGGAAAGGTCCTTTCCAATTAGGATTTTGATATTCTTTGTTGTGGGCTTCCCTGGTGGCTCAGCAGTAAAGAATCTGCCTGTAATGCAGGAGTCACACAGTTCGATCCCTGGGTCTGGAAGATCCCCTAGAGGAGGACATGTCAACCCACTCCAGTATTCTTGCCTGGAGAATCCCATGGACAGAGGAGCATGTAGGCTACAGTCCATGGGGTCACAAAGAGTCAGACACGACTGAAGGGACTTTGCATCCACGTGTGTGTTCTTTGCTGTTTCCGTGAGTAACACAGGACAACAAAAACAAAAACAATGAAATCTAAGAACAGAAAGCCATTGCTAAACTTAAGGGAATCCCTGGGAGTTAAAAAAAAAATTTTTCCCCCTTCTTCCACTTTTCCCCCCTTTCTCAATTGGTTATGATGAGCAGGAAATCATTCTGTCCAGACAGCAACATAGACCAACAGCCTGGAACACTTCCGTTCTACTGAGTCCAAAAAAAAAAAAAAAAAATTGCCAGGGGAAGTAATTTTAGTCAGTACTTAGTCACACTTGAAAACAATGGAATCATTTAGGTTGGATTTACATCACACATTTGCACCTGGTTATGGCCAAGATGAAGCCCTTTCAATGGGCAGAGTTTGTTCCGAGATTGAAGGGATTCCTCTTTGCCCCTGAATTATGGTAAAGTGGACAAAATGATTCTTAACAGCTCCTGAAAGAAAAAGTTTTGCATACAAGCTCAGAAAGGCTTGGGAAGGAAAAAAAAAAATGGAGTGGAAATTCTCAGTGGCAAGAAAGGGCAAATCTGTACCGATTCATCTTCCTCTCCTCCTGGACAAGTGTAATTACTCTCTTCCTGCTGTACAGCCATATCTCAATCTCCATTTCCTTTAGGGACAACTCTAGAAAGAGGACATATCTTAACCCTTACCACCCTGTAAAGAAACACTCATTCGTTCATTCATCCAACCTCCTCTTCATACATCTGTATTCCAGGCCTGTTACATACATGGCTCAAGGCATGCAGGGATGAGTAAAACATGATCTTCAACTTTTAGGGTTTTAGTCCAGATGAAAATCTAACTAAAAGACAAGAAAGAAAATTTTGCTTTAATACAATACGTATCCTACTGTATGTCTGATTGAAGTTGTGTGGGCTTGTGTATATAAGAGTAAAATATCATGGTGGAGGTCAAGGGAAGGAAAATTCTTGGAAGAGGTAACGTGGGGCCTAAGTCTTGGAGTGTGAGTTCTGTCAGAGGTAAATAAAGTCAGACATTAGTTAAAGTGGAGGAAATGGATTTTATTTTGTCACTAGTGATAAGAGGGCAAAGAGCTTCCTGTCTGCAGTGTTGACTGGGCATTTTATAGGGAGGATGAGGTAATAGGGAGGGGAGTGAACAGGGGCTCAACCAGCCCTGGGGACATAGAAAATTACAAAAAGCAAGAGATTTGGTCAGTAGAATGCGATCAGGCCAGCTATGTCTGCTGCCAGACAACCGTTAGAGTTAGGAGTCTATCCTCCTACAGAGACTGAGAGACATAGATCCTTTACTTCCTGACAATTGCATTCCAAAGGAATGGCTTTCATGTCCTGAAGAAAGACTTTTGGGTTGTGGGATATATATAGTTTTCCAGGTGGCACTAGTGGTAGAGAATCCACCTGCCAAGAAGGAGACATGAGAGATGTGGGTTTGATCCCTAGGTCAGGAAGACCCCTTGGAGGAGGAAATGGCAATCACTCCAATATTCCTGGCTGGAAAATTCCCTAGACAGAGGAGCATGGTGGGCTGCAGTCCATGGGGTTGCAAAGAGTCTGACACGACTGAGAAACTGAGCACATATGCACATGCACATGTGCATGCACACACACACACACACACACACACACACAATCTCAAAAGGACAGAGGAAGAATTTACAGTTGTCAGCTTTTTAAAGTAAATTCTCTAAGAAAGAGGTTAGAGGCCTATTGTCAGGTGTTGGTCAGAGCAAGCAGTAAATTCTTTTCACAGCCTTGAGCTTTTGCAGACAGAATCTCAAAAGGGAGCTGGGTTGTCCCAGAACTGTGCTCTCGGCTACCAGCATTTGTGCTAGAGTTGATCACGTCTCTTAGTTGGGGATTTGGATGGGGTTCTGTGCCAAAGGTCTTTTGTAGTTTTCAGTGGGTGCCACTGGCAGGAGGGGAAGGCGCAGTCTAAACACAAGAAGGGAACATAAAGGCATGGAGAAGGAAGAAGGCATGTTCTGTTTGGGAATGGTACAGTATGTTGGGCGAGGCTAGGAGTAGATAAACATGGAAAGATAACCCAGAAAAATGGTCAATTAATGGTATTAAAAAAATTTATACCCTCAAAAACAAACAAATGAACATATAGATAACCTAGGATCTTCAGGGTCGTGCCAAGGAATTTGGATTGTATCCTGAGGGCAATGGAAGGACCATAAAGATTGGGATCAGAGGAGCAGGGTGGTCCTATCTGTGCTTTGGAAATAGGCTGGCCCCAGTGGAGGATGGTTTAGAGGTGGTGGTGAGGGGTTAAAAAAGACTGAGACAGGGAGGGAAGTGTTGACTGGTGATTTCCTAATGGAATAAAAGCCTGGAATGAAAGCAGGGAAGGCAAAGTGAAGGAGATCAAATTGTCAAAAGGGAAGGTCCAGCATAGGAAAGCCACGGGATGAGGAAATAAGATGCAGGAATTTGGGACAAAATTGAGGTCTGAACCCTGAGTGAGCTTAAGGACAGGGCAGATTTTGGTGACACGGCCTTCCTGTGTTTGTTTCTTCATTTTTCCTGTTTACCTGGCCCATTTCCTTCATAAAAGAGTGGGAAGGGAGGAAGCCCTCTGACTTGAATTTAGGAATCTTGTCTGTAATACTTCATGCAGAACTCTCTACATTGTTAGTTTTACAACATCATAGGGAAGTAATGAGTCTTTTATTTACTTCCTGACTGTAACAGCCAAGGTAGAAAGAAATAAAATGCTCTGCTTTGAACATGAATCTGGGGTGAAATTGAAAGAGGATCAACTTAATTCCACTGGAAAATAATTTATTTAGGTTGGATAATGTGCCAGCCTGTGCTACTTTGTTGCTGCTATTGTTGAGCTGGTCAGTAGTGTCTGACTCTTCCCTAGAATCCATGGACTCTAGCCCCCCAGGCTCCTCTGCCCGTAGGATTTCCCAGGCAAGAATACTGGAGTGAATTTCCATTTCCTTCTCCAGGTGATCTTCTCAACCCAGGGATTGAACCCGTATTTCCTATATCTCCTGCATTGCAGGCAGATTCTTTACTGCTGAGGCACCAGGAACCCCCAAAAGATACTTTGGTGGCAACTAAATTAACAAGATCATTTCCTTCCCAGAAAAAAACAATGAAAATTGTTTGGGCATGGAGGTATTTACACAACTGAGGAATGGTGGTATGCTAATTTTCACTAGAATAGGAATTTAGAAGAGGACTTTGTCATTTTCAATAAAGAAAGCAGTAAAGGCTTCATGGAAGAAAAGTCTTTATGGAAGATCCCAGGGATAGAGAAGTGTGGGAAGAGAGAGAGGAAGTGTCCTGTAATTGCGTGGCCCACACTGTGAGCTTTGCTTCCCATTTTCCATTCATTGACATCCACATTTTCTAAAGTTACTTCTAGTATTTTATGTAAGAAGTGCTGAAACACGCTTTGCCCTCTTCTAAGGCAGCCTTAAGATCATTAAGGATGTCCTGAGCACTTGACTCTGCACCAGAATGGAAAGAGAGCTATCAGAAAGCATTTCTTCCAGAATTTCCTAGAGATCCAGTGGTTAGGACTCTGTGCTTTCATGGCTGAGTGCCTGGATTCAATCCCTGGTCAGGGAAAGAAGATCCCATAAGCTGTGTGGCATGGTCAACAACAACAACAAAAAAAGGCAAAAAAACCTAAAAAAAGAAAACTATTATACAATGAACCATATGATAGATATGTAACACAAAGTATAATGTTTAATGGTAAAATGAATCCCTATGACTTCAATCCAACTAAAAAAACACTAATACTATAATAGTAGCCTTGAAGATCCCCTGTGCTATATTTTTTACCAGTCACATTTCCCTCTTTTTATTCTAACTCCACAGCATAATGTTTTTCTTGTTTTAAAATTTTGTATTGTTCAGTTCAGTTAAGTTCATTCGCTCAGTCGTGTCTGAACTGCAGCATGCCAGGCCTCCCTGTTCATCACCAACTCCCGAAGTTCACTCAGACTCAAGTCCATTGAGTCCGAGATGCCATCCAGCCATCTCATCCTCTGTCATCCGCTTCTCCTCCTGCCCTCAATCCCTCCCAGCATCAGAGTCTTTTCCAACGAGTCAACTCTTCGCATGAGGTGGACAAAGTACTGGAGTTTCAGCTTTAGCATCATTCCTTCCAAGGAAACCCCAGGGTTGATCTCCTTCAGAATGGACTGGTTGGATCTCCTTGCAGTCCAANCTTGAACATCAGGGAGTTCACGGTTCACGTATTGCTGAAGCCTGGCTTGGAGAATTTTGAGCATTACTTTACTAGCATGTGAGATGAGTTCAATTGTGTGGTAGTTTGAGCATTCTTTGGCATTGTCTTTGGCATTGGAATGAAAACTGACTTTTTCCAGTCCTGTGGCCACTGCTGAGTTTTCCACATTTGCTGGCATATTGAGTGCAGCACTTTTACAGCATCATCTTTCAGGATTTGAAACAGCTCCATTGGAATTCCATCACCTCCACTACCTTTGTTCGTAGTGATGCTTTCTAAGGCCCACTTGACTTCACATTCCAAGATGTCTGGCTCTAGATTAGTGATCACATCATCATGACTATCTGGGTTGTGAAGATCTTTATTGCACAGTTCTTCCATGTATTCTTGCCACTTCTTCTTAATATCTTCTGCTTCTGTTAGGTCCATACCATTTGCATTTTTAGGTAGTTAGAATAGGAAAAAGGAGTCTAGAATGGTGGTGGCTAAAAGATAAGGAAGGGAAAAGCCCACGAAAATAGAACAAAGGAAGATCCAAGGACCAGAGTGAGGACCTCAGCAGAACAAACAGCACTGCTGGCTAGCCCAGTTTACAGGGAGCAGGCCCCGGGGGAGGAGAAAAGAAAAGGAAAAAACATGTGAAAAGAGGAGCCAGAGAGCTGGGCGCGCTCTCTCTCTCCTCTTCACGTCTCTTGGGTCGTCATGCCGTCATGCCTTGAGGATGTATTTTCCTTTATTTTCTAAATAAAACTGAGCTGTAACACAGAGCTGTGACACTGGTCTGTCTGAGGGCTGTAGCGCTGGTCTGTCACTTCAAATTTTTGTTGTGATGAGACAGAACTGAGGAAATTACACACTCCCCTAACACAATGTTAATTATTATTTTATACCAATCAGATCAGTAAAAATCTAAAAGGCTGTTGATGACAAGTATAACAGATGACACGGAGAAATGGGTATTTATTTACAGTATTTCGGGAGTATACATTTCTAAAATCACTTTGGAAAATAATGTAGCATTATCTAATAAAGATAAAAATGTGGAAATCCCATGACTGACAATCCTGCTCTTGCCCATGTAACCCAAAGATATTTACAAAGACATATAGAACAGTACTGTTTGTAATGGCAGAAAGCTGAAGATAACAAATATCCATCCAAGGAGAATTGTTAAATAAAAGTAATATATTTCTACAACAGAAAAATCTATAAGAGTAAAAATCAACTATTGTTGAATAAATCAGTATAGTCAATTCTCAGAAATAGAGGAAAAAAAAACGCCAAAAGACACAAAAAGCACAAAGCATAAAAGAATAGATATAGCCATATCACATCACTTATACTGTTGAGGAGTGTGCAATTTCCTCTGCTCTATCTCGTCACAATGAAAATTTGAAGCGACGGACCAGCATTATAGTCCGCCTACAGGTCAGCGTTACACCTCCCAGACAGACCAGTGTCACAGCTCTTGGGCAGATCAGTGTTACAGCTCCATGTTACAGCTCAGTTTTGTTTAGAAAATAAAGGAAAATACATCCTTGAGGCGTGAGGGCATGACAACCAGAAAGATGTGAAGAGAAGAGAGAGAGAGATAGCAAGAGAGACCCTGGCCCTTTGGCTTCTCTTTGTATATATTTCATTTATTTATTTTTCCTCCTCCCCGCAGGCCTGCCCTGTGTAAACTGGGCTAGCCAGGAGTACTTTGTTCTGAGTAGTGAGGTCCTCGGATCTCCCTTTGTTCTATTTTCACGGGCTTTCCCCTTATCTTTTAGCCACCGCCTTTCTGGACTCCGTTTTCCTGTTCTAACTACCTAACAGTTGATTTTCAACGTGGCTCAGTGGTAAAGAACTGCCTGCCAATGCAGGAGATACGGGTTTGATCCCTGGGTCAGCAAGCTACCCTGGAGGAGGAAATGGCAACTCACTCCAGTATTCTTGCCTGGAAAATCGCGTGGACAGAGCAGCCTGGCAGGTTACAGTCCATGGGGTCTCAAAGAGTTGGACAGGACTTAGTGACTAAACAACAACAAATGACTAACATAAATGTGCTTTCATGTGTCAGTTGGCTATTTATATTTCCTTTTCTGTGAAACGCCTATTATTGTGCCCATTTTTCTATTGAATTGTCTTAAGAATTCTTTGCATATTCTGGATAGTAGTCCTTTATTATTTTCATGTGTAGCAAATAGCTTTCCCAGCTTGAAGTAATTATGTGTCTTCTGATTAACTATATTTCTTAATTTTAATGGGGTTTAAATGATTAATTCTTTTATTTACTACTTTAACTTTTTTTGTTTAATAAATCTTTTTGTAATGCAAAGGTTTTTTAGTAGGTCTTAACATTTTGTCTGCATGAGGTAGGCATTGGATGTTATTTTTTTTCCACATGGAAAACCAATTATCTTAATATCTACCCTTGTCACAGTGATCTGCCATATTATTCATGTCATAGATTAAGTTACCATAAATGGGTGGTTTTGTTTTAGGATTTTCAACTGTGATCCATTTAAGTTATATATGTCTTTTTCTTATACAAATAATACATTGCTTTATTTAGCTACTATTGCTTAAAAAATTTTATCTGCTAAAGAAAAGTATCTTTCCTTGTTCTTTAAAAGTTTCTTGGGTATTTGGCATTTGGTTTTCTGAGTATATTTTAGAAGCAGCTTGCCAAAGTCCATAAAAATTCTGCTGGGACTTGGATTAGCATTCCATTAAATCTGTGAATCAATTTACATTTTTATGATATTATTTTCCTATCTTTGAAGATGGTATATCTTTCTACTTATTTAGTTCTACTTTAATGTCTTTCAGTAAAGTTTTATGATTTTCTTCATTTAGGTATTTTATATTTTAAAAAAGATATTCTAGGGTACTTTACATTTTTTTGGTCACTATGATATATGATTTATTCAAAAATGCATGTGCATGCTCAGTCACATCAGTCATTTCCAACTCTTTGCGACTCCATGACTGTAAGCTGCCAGGCTCCTCTGTCCATCGGATTCTCCAGGCAAGAATACTGGAGTGGGTTACCATGCCCTTCTCCAGGGGATCTTCCCAACCTAGGGATGGAAACTGGGTCTCCTGCCTTGCAGGTAGATACTTTACTGCTGACCCACTGGGAAAAGTACATTATCAAAAATACATTATCTGACCTCTTGTGGCTATTGCACTGAAATAAAATGCAGTTTGGGTATATTAATGTTATATCTAGAAAAGTGTTATGTGTACATCATACTGATTTGACAACCATATTAAGAAATGATCACCACAATAAATCTGATAACCATCTGTACCATACAAAATTATTAGTTACATGGACTGTATTCTTTATGTTGTACCTTACATTACTGTGACTTATTTATTTTATAATTGGAAGTCTGTACCTTTTAATCCCCTTCATCTATTTCACCCAGCACCCACCAGTTTGCTCTAAGTCTGTTTAATGTTAATTATTTGTATATTATTTTGGATTTTTGTATATAGTTTTCTGTAGTTATATCATCTATGAGTAATGACACTTTGGCTTCTTACAGGCTATTTTTTTTATAACTCTTATATTTTTATTATAACTGTACTGGTTAGAATTTTCAGTATAAAGTTGAGATGTGTTGATAGTGAGCATACTTTTCCATAATTTAAAATAACTACTAATTTTTAAATATTTGTGGTGATTTTTTGATAAGCTGTACTTAAGGAAACTTCTTTTTATTTCTAGTTTGCTAAGGGATTGTTCTTTATTATGAATACTTTATTGTATTATGCTCTTTTCCTACATCTATTGAGATACTATGATCGTAACAGTTTCCTATTTTGTTCTGTAAAAGTGATGAATTACTTTAATGCATTTCTAATGTTCAAGTACTCCTGTATTATTGGGATATTCTTAGGTTATTTGAGATAGAACTATATGACTGCCATTCTCTTTGTTCAACATTCCTTATGTGTCACTGATATTCCTTCCTGGTTTATTTTGTTCATGAAATAAGTCTTTTAGAATTTTTTGGTTATATTCTGTGTGTGTGTGTATGTAGCTCAGTCATGTCCAACTCTTCGTGACCCCATGCATTTTAGCCCACCAGGCTCTTTTGTCCATGAAATTCTTCAGGCAAGAAGACTGGAGTGGGCAGCCATTCCTTTCTCCAGAGGATCTTCCTGACCCAGGGACTGAACTCAGGTCTCCTGCAGACTCTTTACCTTCTGATCCATCAGGGAAGCCCTGAACATTCTATTTTCTTAGGCTGCAAAATCACTGGACAGTGACTGCAGCCATGATATTAAAAGATGCTTGCTCTTTGGAAGGAAAGCTCTGATAAACCTAGGCAGTGTATTAAAAAGCACAGACATCACTTTGCCAGCAAAGGTCTATGTAGTCAAAGCTATGGTTTTTCTAGCATTCATGTACGAATGTAAGAGTTGGACCATAAAGAAGGCTGAGTGCCGAAGAACTGATGCTTTCAAATTGTGGTGCTGGAGAAGAGTCCTGAGAGACCCTTGGACTGCAAGGAGCTCAAACCAGTCAATGCTAAAGGAAATCAACCCTGAATATTCATTGGAAGGACTGTTGCTGAAGTACTAATACTTTGGCCAGCTGATGTGAAGAACTTATTCATTGGAAAAGACCCTGATACTGGGAAAGATTGGAGGCAAAAGGAGAAGGAGGTAGTAGAGGATAAGATGGTTAGATAGCACCACCAACTCAATGGACATGAATTTGAGCAAATACTGGGAGATATTGGAGAACAGAAGGGTCTGGCAGGCTGTAGTCCATGGTGTCATAAAAAGAAAGGACTTAACAACTAAACAAAAACAGCAACAGTCATCAAGACTTTCAGCTTTTGTTCATTTTTAAATTTTCTTTGTTTTTCCTAGAAATGGAAATTACAGATAGACCTTTTTTTCTACTCCCTTCACATTATTAAAGTTGTCAGTATGATAGCATAGAACTGTGGGTCATGTCAGGACACAAGATCCAGCTTTGTAATTAAATTACACTGTGACCTTAGGTAAATTCTTTCCTATCTCTGGAACCTAGTATTTCCTTGAAAAATCAGAAAACATGCTCTCTAAGAGCCCTCCTAGCTCCCACACAATGAATAGGGACAAATAATATTTGTGCAGTGTTAAATTACAAAGCAGAAGGGGGCTGAGGAACATAAAGCAAGCAATTTGAGAAAAATAGGGAAAGAAAAGCCAACGTTACGTGTTATACGCGCTTCTTTGTTTACAAATTTCTGGCCAGAAGTTCTGAACACCCTGTGCCCCAGTGCCATATCCCTCATTTGTTAATTCAGAAACACACCTTGTGTCCAGCATCTCTGAAAATGGTGGCCTCTTGTTGGACTCTCAGTTCTTTCAGAATTAGTAAGCTGAAACATGAGGCTGCAGAGATAAAACCAAAAGCCTAATTGGGAAGGAGAAGGGATACCGTTTTCTGAGTTTCATAGAAAGAGTTTCACATACCCTGTAGTTCTACTCACTCTTACGTTTTAGATGGACTAGGGATCAGGGTACTGGGTTAATTTGAAGATTTGTTTAAAAAATTAAAAACTAGTGTTCAGTGAATGGTGATCTTGGATTGTTACCTTTATTTCTCACATTCTTAGCATTTTCACATAGAAAATGAGGGTAGAATCATCATGGACCACAGACTATTAAAAATGATATGATGAACTGTGAAAAGTTTTGAAAATGTTCAATCATACTCTCCCAAGTGTCTGACTCTTTCTGTCTTCTGACCATAGTTATTTGCACCTGAACCCACCAGCTTTAGCTTTACTAGACTATAGATTTCTTCAAAGCAGGAACTGTGGCTGATTTATATCTGTATCCCTCAAGGAGCTTAGAGCAAAGCAGATTCTCAATGTTGGAAAAGTATACACAGAAAAGATAGAATAAAAGTGTGAAAAGTCAGCCAGCCATTAGTGATGTGAGTGGAGAACTCCCCTCCTGCCACCACCCCCACCACATGCACAGCTCAGGAACTGATTTGCTTGAATTCAACTTAAAAGGGGGAAAGTTCTTTACTTGAAAGTTTAAGACAAAGTGGTCAACTAATTCTAGAACATATCTAACCTTAAGATATTCTGTGCTAACAGTGGAAAAGAGTGGGTGCCTTCATATTCCTGTTGGCATCATATTTCTTTTGAGAGACGTTCCCTTTCTCAGAAGACCATATGGAAAGCAAATGATGTAAAAAATGAATCACAGGAGAAAAGAGACAGGGATTATCCAGCTCAAAAAGAATTCCACACATAAGCAAGTAAATGTAATAACTTTATTGGATTTCTAAATAAAATAACATAGTTGCAATTTTTAACAGAAAAAAGGAACATGATTTTCATATTTATTCTTATAGAGCATTGGAAAAACAATTGATAGAAAAAAACTGATAGAGGGTAAATAGAAACATGATTTAATAGAGGTGGTAATATATAAATACAAAAGAAAATAACCCAAATCATTTGCTTATAACAGATTTTATCCTCTTACTTTTATAAGGAACCACGAGGGCTATGTTGGATTTGTCAGTGATGGTTCATGATGTAGAGGAGAGATGTAATTTGCTAAGAATAAAAAAAGAGAAATCTGCATTTTGGGAATACCATGGCTCTGTCAGTATCATATATGTGAAAAAAGGCACATTCTCTACATGTTTTTTGTCACTTTCCCTAAGTCAGAGAATGCTATTCAGATTTGTAGCGATCATGGTGGGGCTATGATTGTAGTTAGTAGGAAGTTCTTGTTCTTTGACACATTTAGCATAGAGAAAACCTGGCTTAACCCCTCTTTCCCATGATCTATCATTTTGTAAATACCACTCAACGTTTACATAAAACTCTCTCATAGTCATGATCAGATTGAAACCTGGAGCAAAACCATGCTGTATCTTTCCCAGTCTATCTTGTTTCCAAGGAGGAAAAACTCTATGGTATTCCATTGCCCCTTTTGATATCATAGAGATTTCTGAACTCTTATCTAGCACATTTTTCTCTAAAAAAACAGAAAATGACTAGTGTCAAAACTGAATAAAGTAAAACCATAACAAGAACATGAACAGGAAGAGTAGACAGTTAGAGAAGAGTATCACTTTCTTTAAGGAGACAAGTCATCTCATGAAATGAAGACAACTAGTGTGGTCCACACACTAGTAATGATAAACCATGACCCATTCTGCCCTCCTCCCTAGTTTAAGCAGTGGAGCCCCTTAGATGGAAAGCAGAATGGTGACCGACGTTGCTGACATGGGAAGCATCTTCCATTGCTCGTCTCCCTTTTACTTCCTGTTGGTGAAATTGGGTGGGATAGGAGACAATTTTGTGACCAAGAGGATGGCAAGAGCTTCCTTAGGGAAAGGCTGACTGGAGGTGCCTTGCTTTTCCAAAGCAGAGACAGTATCAGGCAGACATGGAGCTAAGTGACTTCT
The DNA here is from genome assembly GCA_006410875.1 of Neotragus pygmaeus. NCBI lineage: Eukaryota > Metazoa > Chordata > Mammalia > Artiodactyla > Bovidae > Neotragus > Neotragus pygmaeus. The sequence goes on from SJYV01022342.1 coordinate 116,457, forward strand.
AAGGGAAGAGAGCGACTTGGCAAGTGTAATCTGCCAGCTGGTTGAGTCAGACGACACATTGAGAAAGATCTTTTTTGGAAGCACGTCCTCCCTTCAACCCTTTTCCTAAAATCATACATAGTCTACTTTGCCCCATTGGTCTGGACCCTCTCTTATTGCCACAGGTGGGTAAGAATCCAACTTTGTAGGCTGAGCTGCTGTTCCAATGACAATATCTACAGTTGTTATATCAGTGACAGAACCACGGAAACAAAAGCCAATAAATAACATGTGCTACTATTTTTAGGAGTCAAAGTAAAGATGCTCTAAGGATCTGGCAAGGGCATTTGGCCCCCTGAGCCTCCAATTGTCAGAGCCAAGACTTTTCTTTAGTTTTCACTGATGTGAGCCTGAGAGATAAAAGGAGAAGCAGTGTGCTGACATTCTAAGCTCACCAATGCTTAGTTTATAAAACACACATATGACACATATCCTAATAGAGGCCCTGGCTCATTGATTCTCTTAAACAACCTCTTTTTTCCTGACTAAATGTTCCAGTTCCATGAAGCATAATCTATTCCCTTGAAGTAGAGTACAGGAAACCTCAGCAATATGCCACCATCCAGTAGGATAAAAATATAAAGTGGCTGTATCAGCAAGGAATGCTCAGGAAATGTGCTTGCAGCCTGTTTCACGGTGCCACTCGGGAGGGGATATTGGAAATGAGTGACTTTCTTCTATTTGGCAAGGTTTCCTTATCTTAGCACCTACTCCTTTCAATGGTGTGTTTTTGAAGGCTGCACGGTATGACTATGGATACCGTGTGTACATACATATGTAGGAAGAACGTCTATGTTTCTCAGAATAGGCACTTTTTGAAGGCAGTAAATCTAAAAGTAAAGTTAATAGAGCCTATATTTAGTGCTCATCTTCTCACTTTGCTGATGTGTATGCTGAACAGAAGATCACAGATTTGAGTCAGTCTCGCAAAGAGGCCGGAGTCGGCAAATGGCTATATTCAGAGCTGGGGAAGTCTTGCCAACTCAACTGTAGCTGTTAAAAGGCAGACTTGGAGAAGGTGCAATCGTTTTTCTCAAAGGTGACAGCACAGAAGGAGAAAAGCGTGTGACGAAGCCATGAAATAAAAGCTGGTGTGTGCAGCTCAGAGAAAATTACTATCCTCCTGCTTTGCACCTTCATGTCATGTCTACTTCATGGCACAAATTTGCTACCAGAAACTTCTTTCTTTTCTCTTCCTTTTTTGGGGGGTGCATCTCATAACTGCACATGCTCCCAGTAAAGAAGGAGGCAGCCCCAAGTCTATTTAATGAATGATAGAGGTGAAGTTTAAAAGACAAAATAAAAAGCAAAGTAACTAATTGCATAGTAAAAGTTCAAAAAATCCTGCCGTGAAAGTTTTACATTTTACTTAAGGCACATTAAATTGCAAAATTTCATTTGCATTAAATAATCAGACAATCAATGCCATCTCTAATTCTATTTGCTTTTTCATATATTTCTTGAAAATTAATGAGGACAAATTCAGATTTTTGGGGGAGTGGTATTCTGATTGTTTAATAAGAATTAATTCTTGGGTAATTTGCTCATCAGCTTTCCCAAGAGAATAAAAGGGTACCAAAAAGAAGACAGTTATTTAAAAAGATTTTTCAATGACTTCATTATAAACTACTGGTCTTTCAACCCTTGGTTCAGACATTTCAGTTAAGTAAGAAGGCTGGCATGATTTACCCCAGTTTCAACTTGCTATCTAGTGAGGCAGGTCCGAGGCACTTAACACTTTTTGGCAGTTTCATCCTGATATGTTACTGTAATGGCATTCATCTAAAAACTAAGCAGAAGGCACAGAGGGTTAGTGAAATGTAAACATTGCCAAATATCAACTCACCTTTTACTGTGACAAAGTTAAAACATGAGGCCATTCCCATTGCTTGCATTTAAATGATAAAATCCCGTTTCCTCTCAAAGTCTGAATTTGAAGGAATGAGACATGTTGGCAGATACATCATAACCTGGCCATGTTATTCTACTTCTAGTTTATAACTACTAAGGGATCATCAACCGTCACCCAAAGAGAAAGAGAGATGAAAAGGAACTGGATTTTTTTCCCTTTATATTTGTCTCCTGAGAAAGAAGAAATGTATCCAAAAAAAGCTAACTCTCCCTCTTTTGCACTTTCTAAACTAGTTCAGAAATGGAGTGAAATGAGTTGGTGAGGGAAGACGTTTAGACTTAATATTTACTCCCTTATGATGGAAGAAAAGGAGTTAAAAAAGCCACTCTTATTCTTACACAACAGTAGGAAGGAAAGCAGGCACTGGAGAAAGCGGCAGCACAATGTATCAATAATAATCACCCAAGAATTGTTCTTATCTGGACTCCCAGCAGATAGATACATAGAGACTCCAGCTGCAAAGATAAATACCTTAGTTTCCACCCCCACCTCAAATTGCTTTGGCATACTCTAAAAGATAAATGGATCCGTACAAAATTTAAATAGCTTTTTCTTTTCTTTTTGGCAGTCACAAAATTGGGTCAGGTCTAGGAATTATTAGTTTCTTGGCCTGAAAAATCCAAGTGTTTTAAAATAAGATTTCCTTTTTGAAGCATCAGCTTTCTTGGAAGATGTGTGTGTGTGTATGAAATAGTGTGTGAGAGTATGTGAACATGTGTGCATGCAGGTGCATGGGTGAGTGTTCTGAAGACAACACAATTGTATTTTTCCCAGTTATGAGGGGTAACATTGTGTACAATGGAGGAAGAAAAAAATGCATTCATAATTTCCTTTTCATTATGTAAAGATAAATTGGAGTTTATGGCTGTCTTTATTTTTTTTTTTAAAGAGCTCTTTTTCATACTCAAAGCCTCACTGTCCTTTTATTCCTTGTCTAAGACATTACAGGTTCCACCCAAGTGAGTCTCAGCTCAGGTATACCTATCTAGAAAATTCTGAAGAGTTCTCAAAGTGCTTCCTCTGCTAATCCACTCCTGTCTGTGTGTGTGTGTGGGGGGGTACATCACTGATTTTACAAGAATCATTTTCCACTTCATCAATCATAACATGAATCAAACCTCACTGGAAAATGAGGCTTCTTCCTGGTGTCTGAATGTCATCTCAGCCAAAGCCACTCAACTGCTGCTCCCTCTGGCACTGCCTGTATTTCCCAGGTGTGCAGATTGGAAAGGGGTGAGAAGCCACTTGTTATTTAACTTGGCCCTCATTAATCCCAAGGAATTTAGCAGAAGGATAATGAGACCGATTTGATGGATGGAAGCCTCCCAGGAAAGAAGATGCCTAGAAAGCACATTAGGTAAGCTCATTTTAAGGTTCCCTGCAGTAGATTTAACTCAGATGAAGAAAGAATATTTTTCAGTTAACAGATTTTAACTTCAAGTCAAACAACTACAATGAGAAATGAGAGGAACTGAAAACCCAAGAGGGCACATCAAAAGGCACTGCTTCCAGACGGATGCTGCTCAAGAGGAGACATACCTTGTTGTTGAATTGTCATATTTCATGTTGTAGAACATACAGGCTGGCTTCCAAGTAAGCATTCTGGAAACAACAGTACCAAACTCCCCATGATAAGCCCACAGGAAACACAAAATGACAACAGGAGGGGAAGCCCAGGCTCTCAAACAGCAAAAGGCAAGTGGCAGAATCACGATCCATCCCATAGCATTTTTTCACGGACATTTCAAGGTCAAGGTTGCTTGATTGGCTCGGAAATGGTGGGGCCCTGATAAATGTGAGCAGAGAGAGAGGATAACATGCATTGTTTACCTGCAGGAGTTCCTGCCTCTGGGGGACATAATGTCTTAAGGATCAAGTCACTTGTGTGTGTTGCCACTGAATTCTAAATGTGTGGCATCCACCGATATTCAGAAGCTCACAGTTCCAGAGAGTTTTTCAGGTAATGCAAAGTAAACCAGAGTCTCTGGGGAAACTTGCTGTCGTGTACTTCAGTGCCAGTGTTTGCTCTTCGCGGTGCCCTTCCTCACTGGCTCCGTCACACTGCCAATCAGACAGATTGCCTAGCAGTTTCCCACAAGAAGACACAGAAAATGCATGCATGCACGCTTTGAATGGTCTCAAACCCCGCAGCACCCATATGCCTCTGCCGCCTGATAGCTGGGAGATCTATGTGAATTTCTTGGATGCCTTCAAACAGGGGCCCTGGGGGTCTGTAAGAAGCATCCGGCATGCTCTGAGGTATTTGGTGCCCTGAAAGCAGCCACTGGAGAGAACACTAGACTTGCCAGACCTGGGTACGTCCCCAGGTCTGCCACTTACCAGCTCTTACTGCTTTTGGCAAGTCACTGAACGATTCTGAGCCTTGGCTTTCTCTTTCAGGATAGGGCTATTAATAACCTTCCTCCCAGAGCTGTTTCATGTGTGAAAGCAGTTTGTAAACTATCTTAGGAATTATTATTTTAGAGCTTGGAAAGCCCCCTGCCCAGGAGACTGATGACAGGTTCTGCCAATAGGGCTCTTGGATTCAAGGCTGGGGTGGAAGAAGCTGAAAGTCTTATCCTCCCAGAGACCACTAATATATGGCGAGTGCCTGGTATAGTGTTCTTCTGGCTGTCTTTCTACTTCCCATCTATCTTCGGTTACAAATGCCTTTGGAACAAGCATACTGTATGGATTTAGCCAGCATCTTCTAAAAAACTTTTGGAGTTTTGAATTTAGGATTTTGAGACATGTGGCATAAACTGTAATTAACGCCATGTTTCAACTGTACTGAACTTGTGTATAAATTTTGATATAAAACTGCAACATAATGTAACCTACTTCCTTTCACACAGAACAACTGGCTAGAGGTAATGCTTTTCAACAGAACCAGCATCTTCTGCTTTTGACATTTTCCTTGTTAGAAGTGGAAATCACACGGTGACATTTCCCAGCATTTTCAGGTCATTATCAACAGCCTGGATAACGGGAGAGTGTTTCATGGATTAGCTAGTGCGGGAAGGCATGAAGCTGTGTAACAACTGTCAGGATAGTTTGTCTTCTGAATAAGAAAGTAAGAACTGCAACCCAAAATTCATACTCTTAAACCTGACCCTCAGAAAAACCTTCAGACTATTTTTAAGGATATTTAAAGCTTTTTTTATGATCTTCAGCTAAAAAAAAAAAAAAAAAAAAAAAACTCTCCCAAAAAA
>SJYV01022342.1:121723-168629 GCA_006410875.1 Neotragus pygmaeus
AAAAAAAAAAAAAAAAAAGACCCTCCAAAAAAACACAGTTTATTTTTTTTTTTTATTTTAAATTTATTTATTTTTAAATTTAACTTTACAATACTCTATTGGGTTTGCCATTTTAAATGTGTTGCCAAAAGCAAAATAGGTTAGGAAGGAAAACAGGGAGGAAGCAATGCTTTATTATGTACTGAGACTAATTTTGTGTGGCACCAAGGAGCACCTAAGCCCCAAAGACTGGTTCTGGGAGCTTGGAACAAAGTACAATAGAGGGAATGGAAGAGCTTAAGAAATAAGAGCTCCCTCATGCAGGTGATGCTCAAGCACAGCCTGGATTTTCACTTATCAGGACATACATGAGGGAATTTTAACACCAAGTGGAACAGACAAATGTGGAGTCCTTTATAATCATGGACCTAGAAGCAACAGGAAAATAAGGTGCCCTGCTTGTCATACTGTAGAGGCTCAAAAGATAGGGGTGCTTAGTGAAGAATATATTACATAGCTAAGAACTAACGAAAATGTACATTTTGTACATTACCAAAACAGATTCCTATTCATACTGTCTGTGCTGGATTATATTTTGACAACTTTTCCTATCTTAAAATTACACTGAGATGAAAAAGCAAACTGAATCAATCTTGCTCTATGTCTTTCCCTTCTCACTGACCCTGAATATCTGGAAAACTTTTCTTCTGTGAAGGACATTCTAGAATGTGTTATACTTAAAGTAGAGGATCTTCTCTGAACAGAGCCTATGCTTTCCTTTTGTTTCTGGCGCTTTACACACTCTTCTCTAAACTTCTAAATCAAGCCAATGAATCAAGATTTCTTAAGTTCACCCTTCCATGAAGATCTAACTGATGTCACTGGGAAGAATTACTTTTCCCGAAGCTATATCACTTCCTATGGAGTGAAGACTGAACCTATCTGATTATATTGCAGTTGGCATCAATCAAAGTTACTTAGGGGCTGATTCTCTTAAAGCGATTATTAGATGGAGGGTATGAGCAAGAGATGAATTTGTTAGAAAGACAAAAGTATAGAGAAAACATGGACTCTTTCAGGGTGGTTCTTAAATGATTGAGTGGTGAAGCTGCTCACTTCATCAAGAGTGTAAGAACTCTAGGTACTAACTTTTGAGCCCAGAAAAATGCGAGCAAATCTCAAAAACCAAACTAGCCAGAAATATTTATGAGGAACCTATAAAGAGTCCAGAACTTTTTTTTCATATTCAGTATAGGAACATGGACAAGAAATGTTTCATTCTTGAGAAGACAAGGACAAAGTGAAAGGGTTGAACATGGACCAAGAAGTGGGAATCTAATGGATGACATATGTAAATACTGGCTCACTCCCTATGTAATTCTGAAAGAGATGGGAATACCAGACCACCTGACCTGCCTCTTGAGAAACTTGTATGAAGATTAGGAAGCAACAGTTAGAACTGGACATAGAACAACAGACTAGTTCCAAATAAGAAAAGGAGTACATCAAGGCTATACACTGTCACCCTGTTTATTTAACTTATATGCCGAGTACATCATAAAAAAAGCTGGGCTGGAGGAAGCACAAGCTGGAATCAAGATTGCCGGGAGAAATATCAATAACCTCAGATATNCTATGTAATTCTGAAAGAGATGGGAATACCAGACCACCTGACCTGCCTCTTGAGAAACTTGTATGAAGATTAGGAAGCAACAGTTAGAACTGGACATAGAACAACAGACTAGTTCCAAATAAGAAAAGGAGTACATCAAGGCTATACACTGTCACCCTGTTTATTTAACTTATATGCCGAGTACATCATAAAAAAAGCTGGGCTGGAGGAAGCACAAGCTGGAATCAAGATTGCCGGGAGAAATATCAATAACCTCAGATATGCAGATGATACCACCCTTATGGCAGAAAGTGAAGAAGAACTAAAGAGCCTCATGATGAAAGTGAAAAGGGAGAGTGAAAAAGTGGCTTAAAGCTCAACATTCAGAAAACTAAAATCATGGCATCCAGTCCCATCTCTTCATGGCAAATAGATGGGGAAACAGTGGAAACAGTGGCTGACTTTATTTTTCTGGGCTCCAAGATTGCTGCAGATGGTGAATGCAGCCATGAAATTAAAAGATGCTTATTCCTTGGAAGGGAAAGTTATGACCAACTTAGCATATTGAAAAACAGAGACATTACTTTGTCAACAAAGTAATGGTTGACAGTAAAGGTCTGTCTAGTCAAGGCTATTGTTTTTCCAGTGGTCATGTATGGATGTGAGAGTTGGACTATAAAGAAAGCTGAGTGCTGAAGAATTGATGCTTTTGAACTGTAGTGTTAGAGAAGACTCTTGAGAGTCCCTTGAACTGCAAGGAGACCCATCCAGTCCATCCTAAAGGAGGTCAGTCCTGGGTGTTCATTGGAAGGACTGATGTTGAAGCTGAAACTCCAATACTCTGGCCACCTGATGCGAAGAGCTGACTCATTTGAAAAGACCCTGATGCTGGGAAAGGTTGAGGGCAGGAGGAGAAGGGGACGACAGAGGATGAGATGGTTGGATGGCATCACCGACTCAATGGACATGGGTTTGGGTGGATTCCGGGAGTTGGTGATGGACAGGGAGGCCTGGCGTGCTATGGTTCATGGATTCCAAAGAGTCGGACATGACTGAGCAACTGAACTGAACTGAACCCTATGTTGACTTTGGTAACATCAAAAAACAGTGAAGTACACAGAGTAAGGGGACTGTTTTACACACAAGGGAGATCTAACCTCATCCAGTTTTCACTCTCCTGGATCTGAGTCCTTGGCGGAAATTTCCACATTGAATATCAGTTTCCTTTCAATGATTCCAATTCCATTTAGTTTCAACCCTGAAGAGGGTGTTTTTACCTAGCCTGACCCAAAGAGCTGGCTACATTTCACTTAGTAGACTGAAATAAAATTAGAAAATATTGTTCGGTCTAACTGTTCAAAGGAGAAGCAAATGGATGACTGAACTTGATACTATGTTGATAAATGAGGAAAAGTTGAAAGAGTGATATCTGACCTATAGGCAAAGATATAGACCTTAGACTTCCTGTGCATAGCTCCAGAGCCCGAATTTTGTTTAACATGAGGAAGAACTTTGGTAGAATAAAGCTGCCCCAATAGTAGAAGGACTGCCATGAATAGTACTACAAACTAGAAGCTCTGGAAAGATGTGGAATGGTGACTTGTTGGGAAAATAACAGGAGATTCAAATCTTGAAAAGACCCATGAGCCTATGTTTGTCTAGGAACAGCGCTGAGGCTTGGGGTTGGCTATAGCCCTCTACACTGGTGTAGAACAGAAGATGACATAGTGAAATCTGTGTCAATTTTGGTAGATCATTCTACTCTTGGGGCTGAAAACTGAATTTAGAAGCTACAGTTTTGTGTAGCACTATAGTTTTGTGTAGTTGTGTATGTCATTTAATAAGACTTCTGTTTGGGTCTATTAGGTCAATGTCTAGCAAAGGTAGGTGAATGATGTTTCCGCTTGCCCATAAGTGAATGAGTTTATTGGAAAAAGTAGTAAGCACACAGTGGGTAAGGATTAATGTAACCATCTTAAAGTATTACAAAAGACTCAGTTATGAGTTTCCCTCTTCTTTCTAGTATATCTAACTTTTGCTTATAGAATGTTACAAAACTTGTGTTTATAATAAGGGTTAGAATGAGAGATGTTTATTAGGGTAATTAGAAACTGTTGTAAATTACACAACAATCAGAAATACAGAAAAAAGATTTTAGCAATTTCGCTTTTGTAAATTCATGGCAGAAAAGTCAATGAGTTTAATAAAATGTATCTTCCACACAACTTTCCACAAAGTAAGCCACATGTATGTTGGATAACAAAAATAGTGTCTACAACTTTTTTGCATAGGGGCCAGGAAAGTAAAACAGAGAAAGGAGTAAGTGTCCTTCCCTTCTATATTGATAGGAAAATATGCCATTTTATGTTTACTCTTCTTTGAACTTAGTAATCTAACCTTAGTTTTCTGTGCTTGCAACTAAAAAGGAGAAAAGGTACAAATCAATTCCAGTATAGCTATTTGGGCAGGGCATTATAGAAAGCACATGACTGGATTTGAACAAGAGACTCACAGACCAAGGCAACTCCTGTTTACTATGCTCACCAGGTACCTACATTGGAAAGGATGAGATACTCAGTGTGTGAAAACAGAAACCTCTAACCTTCAGAGATGCTTAGGGTGTACTGCAGCTCACTGAAGACTATGTAGGAATAGGCATCGCCATCTGTCACAGGAGAGTGAGCTATGGCTGTCTTGCAAAGTGATGAAGTAACATATTACAGAGTCCTGTGTGGTTATGGCCATGCCACAGGGCTGAGAAACAGCTCTCCTTTTAATTCTCTTCTGACAAGGGAAAAATACAGTGTTAGCCATAGTGATTTTTAAACACCTCATAAACTTAGAAATATATTTTATTTGTTTAAAAAGCTACAATTGCCAATCCTTAAAACCTCTGTGAAAATTCTAAGTTATACTCTATAAGAATCCTCACGTCAGTGTTTTAATTGTGACCTTCCCCTTCTCTCAAATTCTTCATTCCCCCTGCATTCCTCTCTTCTTGGAGACAGGTTAAAAAACAAAACAAACAAGCAGAAAAACCTGTCTATTTATCAAAACAATATATTCACTGTGACTATTATTATTAAAACTGGGTAAGTTCATTTGTGTAATGAGTTATGTATATATTAGATATGCTTTTACTTTTCTCATATGTGACACTCCCAAATAGGAAAATCAAGGTCAACTTGTAGACAACGTTAAGGACAGAAATCAAACATGGAAATCCATTCCTAGAATTATAAGCTTTTTCCAAACAAATTTATAAAAAACAGACACAGAGGGCATGTTTTTGATCGGTATTAGCCAGAGTTCAAAAGAATCTCAGGCTCAAATTTTAAGAAACTGCGTTACTGAGAAATCCAGATTGTTCTTTTCAGGTTAATTTTCATAAACAGACTACAGGTCTGTAACATGTGCTTCAGGAAAAACCGTTGCTGATCTATTCCCTGTAAAATACTGTGCCTCAAGTATTAGGGTTTAATATGATTGTCATGGGAAAAAATGCTGATATGTGTAAAAATTCCAGAAGGATAATAAGGAAAATTCTCAAGTTTCATTGATCTAAAGTAACATGCCATCACTTAAGAACACGATTGTCTTGTTGGTCAAAATGCTTTGGATTGAAAAAAAAACCTTAAGCTAGTCTTAGAAAGATCACTTTGCCTATAAGCTGAGAAAAGTAGGCCAGTCATAAATGAATTTGCCAAGAACTCTGTGATCTGAATCCCTGATGAAAACTCATTAAAATAAAACCGAAAGACTCTATTATCTCACCTCACTTTATGAATAAACACAGTCTGGAAAAATATGCCTTTCTAAAGAAAGAATTTATGGATACTGCATATATTTTGTGGTACAATTCTTCTCCTAATATGATCATAATTCCATAAGGATTGTAATGTACTGATTTAATTTATTTATGAAAAGTCCAATCAGGATAACATTAATGAGTAGAAATGTTAAGGAATAAGGAGACAAGGGGTAGAGGGGAGAGGGGGAGGGAGAGAGAACTCTCACCAGGCCACACAGCTTTAATCAGATCACTTTTAAAAGGCTGAAACAATAAGTGAACTAAACAACAGCCAGGCTTCCCAGGTGGCACAGTGGTGAGGAATCCACCTGCCAGTGTAGGAGAGACACGAGAGATACCAGTTAGATCCCTGGGTCAGGAAGGAGGAGGAGGAAATGGCAATCCACTGGAAAGTTCCACGGACAGAGAAGCCTAGAAGACTACAGTCCATGGGGGCACGAAGAGGTGGGCACGACTGAGCAACAGAACACAGCGCGCAGCAAATAACAGCCTCGTGGGAAAAGTTACCTGTCAAGGAAATGACTTGACCTGATATATTCTTGATTGCACCATAATAATGACTCAGAACCAAGATCCTCAACTGGTTCTGTATATTATTAAATTAAAAAAAAAAAAAAAAACCAGCAAACCAAAAGACGGTGGCAATTAAAGCGGTATACTGAATAGATATTAAAGGCTCAAGTGGAAGCACGTCTTCATTAGCTGACTAAAACTAGAGTAAGACCACGAAATAAAACCACTTACTCACTAACAACACCTAAGACATCACCTGTGGCATAAGAATGCTTAAAAATGTTTTCCTAATTTAGGAATCCATAAGGTACTTCCCAAGAGATGGCGAGAACAGAAATACTGCTGGAATACATTAAGATGAAGAGTTCAGACATCTCTGGATTTTGACTTTTCAATGAGTACATCTTTGAGATTTGGGAGGGTTATTTATGTGAAGACTCTTCAGAGGAGCATTCATAGTAGTAGTGTAACGTTTTCTTTAAAAGTAAGGCACAAATACATGTTGCTATCTGATTGTCTCCCGTGAAAGTGCACCAAAAGAGCGATCTTAGGAAATGAACTTGAGGCACATTTTGCAGAGGTATATCTTTTCCAGCCTCCTGGTTTCCTACAGATGGCTAAAGCAGGGTATGGAACATGCTGTCATATTTCATTCATAACACACATGTACTGAAGCTCTAGGCAACAGATGGACAATCGCTTGTTTAAACTACAAATGTGAAATACTAAGGTAGCATAGCAATATTTCTAGAAATGTATATGGAAAAAAAGCCTTTCCAAGCCAAGAGAAATGGTGAGAGGCTGTGAGGTTACATCAGTGTTTCCCTGATCTTCCTAGCAGCTGCCATAGTTTCCCCAACACCCTTCAAAACTTGATAATGGAGGGATCAAGGGGCAGCCCCAATGCAGATTTGACAAGAGAAGCCTAAACCATATCAGATAGAAATAACACTGTTATTCCTGGCTGGTTCACATTAATAGGATTTTTATTAACTAGGAAAACTGTTGGGAGTTGTGTTTTCAGAGTCCTGTCTATATTCTATAAACCCTCTATGACAGCCCCATGGCAAAATGCTCTCTTCCTTTCCCTGAACCCAAATACAAAATACTTGTTTAAATGCAATTAGAATTTTATATACTTGAAACATCATCGCAAACATCTCTGCAGAATCTTAGATGGTGAGGAAAGAGTTATAGTGTTGATATCTCCACTGTATTCATCAGCGTACACACAGTGAAGTCATTTTGATCAGAGAAGTTGCTCTGGTAAAAACAATTTTTTGAAAGGAAAAAGAACCCACATCATTGAGCTGCAGAGATGTCCAGGATCTCAAAGCTTTGATGCATTTTGCTGGAACACATGACTTATTTTGAGTTTTAAAGGCCAATCTGTTCACAGATGAGACTCCATACTGAGTCAGAATGAGCTGGCGATCCAAGTGGTGGAGAAACCTAACCATGAAACAGTCTGCAGAGCCCAGCACACAGTGGGTTTTTTCTCCTTTTCCACGTCTCTCATGTTACATGGAATTACCAAATATTTCTGTTTGTTACAATTTTTTTTTAAACCAGTATATTTTTTAGTATATTTTTCAAACTTTCTCTTATAGACTCTATGATTTTTTCTATTATCTATGTCTTTAAATGATAACAATCAAGACAATATATCATAAGACAGTAGAATTATAATCCTTAAGGCACTAGATCTTTATATCTGTTATAGGCATCATTTCATGTAGCTAAAACAGTAAAGCGTGATTTGGCATTGCTGACACCAAATGATTAATAGAAGACAAGAAAGCAATATAAATCATATAATTAAGAAATCCTGAAATAAAATATTTTAGGATCCTTTCCTTATTATACCTTGTGAAAGAAAAAAAAATCTAAATCTAAATATTCTATATATGTAGGTGTGCACATTCATTATTATAAAAGTATGATAAGTCTATATTAAAAAGAAATTTACTTTAAAAATCTTTGGTAAAGATACTCTGAGGTTATGTGATAAAAACGCACTATAAAGATTGTAAGCAAGCACTATTCTGGCAGTGTCACAGTGAGGGGCCTGTAACAGCCTTTTCTTATAACTCTCTTTTTTCTTGGCATGTAAACATTCAGTTACATAAGAACTTAAATGTAACCAGCAAGTAGAATGTTACTGCATTTTTAATAGTATAAATATTTCATAAATCCTCCCTCTTTTGGCAAAATTCATAAGACTGCATTTTAAGAGATAAACTCCACCCCTCAATAAATTGGGCTCTCTCCTTTTGACCAAAAGATTTTTTTTTTTCCCCAAGTATTTCATAAAAAATAAATTGCTGAAGCAATTCATGCTGATTATAGATAGTATCACCCCAATCGTCTAATGGTCAGTACTCTTTGAGGTCATCAGCATGGTCTCTCCTTTCATTTGGAAGACAGAAATTCAGTGATACAGTTGCCATTGTATCCTAAGATCCACATGAGGCCCAAAGTGGCCCTCTTGTATTTCACATTATGAGAAATGTGAGGTCAAGGACAAGGGATACAAGGTAAGGAAAGCACAATGGTCAAAGGACCTCTGAAAAGCTCTAACTGTGGTTGTACTAAAACAAACTGTTTGGTAACCAAAGCAAATGAGCCACAGATTGACTTAGAAGAGCCATAGGCTTAAGGGTATCTTATTGAAAAAAAAAAAAAAAAAAAAAAAAAAGAACCACCTTTATGATTATTCCTGCTAAAGTAAAATAATTGTAATTGGGATGCTTGAGGTCTGGATTGCAATGCAAAACATTCATAAATAAATTTTCATTTCTGAGTGTTAAAATTAAAAACAAAAGTCAAACTAGAAAAGTTTATCACTTTCTAATCATGAAAAAGATGTTTGTGGAATCAAGGAAGGGTATACAGGGGAAAGTAGCTATATTTGTTATATTTGATTTCTTAAACTGGGTATCATAGAGATGCATTATATTAGTTATCTATATTTTTGTTATATTTAAAATACTTTGTAATTTAAAAGTATATACTTGCAGAAAGCTTTTAAAAAGATTGACCTAATCTTAAAAAAACATTTGAACAAATCTTAATCCAAAATAATTAGTTTACAAGATGGTAACCTGCTACTAAGAGAAGGGTCCTTCCCTAAAGGAAACATGTCAGAACATTAAAAAAAAAAAATGTATGTGGTTCTGCAGTTAGCAGGCAAGCATTTCACTGCCCCAAAAGAATCTGACTAAAGATTCCAGACTCTGCATATTTTTAGTTCAAAAAGGCAATTTCTTTTCAGTGATTGTCTATGAAATTGTGGTGTAAATGTCACATCAGTGACATGAAAATGTCTCCTGCAATATGTATTTTGAGTTGCAGAAGAATTATAAGAATGATGAAACTGTGGTTTCACAACCTTTTCAAGTTTCCTGTCTTTTCAAGGCAAACTAAACAAAACCAAGACAATTTTATGGGGGAGGAATCAAACAGTTCTCTACAGAGATCTTCCTCTAGAGGAACACAGCTATACAATTCTGCTAGTTGTGTTTGCATGTCCTCCCTCCCCAAACAAACAAAATGTTGCAATGTATCTGATAAGAAAAGTGGAACAGTACCGGAAGTTATATTTTAGAGAAAACCAAGTTTGTCCATATTATTATATCCAGGTAGCATGGAAAAAGAAAATTTTAATATTTGAGGCATAATAATGACTTTTCAAATATAACCCCAAAATGCTTTATCCAGCATAACCCATCTCTATTTCTGCAGAAAAAATATTGAAGTTTGGTTCTCACCAATATCTATTTTCAAATGAGCCCCGCCACTGGTTATTATAGATTTTGAATTGGGATGGCTGCAAATTCAGCTTCTTTGAATCTATGTAATTTACAGTTTAAATTCTTTATAACCTGACATAAAATTGTGCATTTTTTCCCCAATGGACATGACTAGCTTAGAGCAATAAAAGACAATTTTTTTCAATACACAGAAAATGAATGACTATCTTTTATGATTGCTGCCAGTGTGGAAGTGATAGGATGGAGCCTTCAAGCCGAAAAGCACCTGGGAGTTGGCAGACTTCCCCAGGAAAAACTGTGGGACAGCAAATACCACACTAAAAAAAGCCATTCAACCAGATGAAAAGTGAGACAAACATAGGGATTAAAAGTTAAAGGAATGCAGAAGTGAATGGGATGGAGCATAATCCGTGCAAAAATGTGCAATTCCTTGGGAACAAAGGCCTATCAAGGTTCTACATGATTAACTGTGAAATGTGTATTGTAAGAACTTAAAAAAAAAATCTCATATTCTAGGTGTTTCTAAAGAAAGGTTAATAGTGGATGAAGTAGAGACCATCCCATAGCTTGATTGCCTTTCCTCTCTTATCCTATTTCTCTTCTCATATTTTTCTTGTGTTTCATCCTTCTCGGAGCCACCAACTAACCGCTAAACAGGCGACTGGATTTAAAGGTCAGTGCTGGCCTTGGCGGTCAACACCCTGATGCGGGCAGAGTTGCAGGTCTTGCAGAGGATGTGTCCATCTAGCGGGTAGCAGCCTTGGTTATCTCCTTCAGACAGGAGACCACCACAATCCTGGAAGAAGGAAGGCAAAGGGAAAGGATGTCAGTGAAAATGGAAACAAACTCCTCTTTTCATTCAGAGCTTCCATAAAGAGGCCAATGACTACCTCTTCTCCTCCCCAAGACATCATATGATATGTCCTGCATTAAGCTGAAGCAGGGGCTGGGGACATAAATAAGAACAGGGTAAAATGACCTTCCCGAAGTCACTCAATAGGAAATACAGGTACAGAAGGAGAAGAACCCGAAGGTCTAGGCTCCCAAGGAGTTTGTTCCCTTCACCCAAACAATAAGAACAGGAGAGAATAAATCATTATCATTTATTATTAATTTAAAGATTTTTCAAAAGTAATATGCAAGTGCAAGGACAGAATCTTGTGATAATTCCAGGTCAGAAGCTAAGTTGCAGAGCTACTCCTGCTAAGCAGTGGGCCATCAACAGGCTCTGCATCCTTATCTCAACTTTAGAAATAAAATAAAATCCTAAGGTTTGGGGTGGGTGTGTGGAGTGGGGAATGATCCATGGTACTTTCTAAAGGATACAGCACAGTGTAGAGGAATGCGTGCAGGATGGGGGGACAGGGCCCTTGGGTATCACCATTAGTTCTGCTCCTGCCTCTGTCACTGCAGGCAAGCCTGCAGCCACTCTAAAAATTATTCCCACAATTGCTACCTCACTGAGATGTCAGGAGGATCAAAGAAGAAAATGGATATGACTACACTTTGAAAAAAATGCCAAAAGCTACATAACCATAAAGAATTATACTACTGTTAATAGTACCTGAGCATCCATTTTGAAAAGTGTTATATGACAGTTAAACGCTGACCTTCACCTTTAGAGGAAACAGAAATTTCTTCGGAAAAGAAAAATACAGTATTTCATCTTGTGGTGTGTGCCCTTGCTAACTGCAGTAGAAACTCTTTTAGAAGGTCGCAACTGCTGTGTGCCGCACCTCTGCTGTCTTCTATGACAGCAAGGACAGGTGGGAGGGGACGGTCACTAAGGTTCATATTGAATTTGACAAATAATGAAATGTAAGTTCAAAGGGTGTCATCCAGAACACAACAGCAAGAGCAGCAGCAGCAGCGATGGCACCTATAGTTATTTTTCCCAAGAAGGCCAGCTTTATGAATGAACAAGCAGATATTCTGGAGATCTAGAGACATCTGGGGAAACTGAGTGGTGGAATTAAACAGAATCTTTTGATCATAATAAACAGGAAGAGATTACATAAATGGCATGGTTTTAGGCCTTTAATGACCTAACATTAACAGATACCTGGGCACCCTAAAGACCCCAGAGTCGACTGCAGTGTTGAAACTCAACTATTAGCACCTTGAATCTTAGAACCAAAGAAGCCAATACTGGGGCATCCAGAACAAGCCTGTTTTACAGGTGGGGAAGTGAGCTGTGGAGAGGGAAGTGATTTGTCCAGGGTGATGGAGGTCTGCCTTCTTTTAATTCAGTGTTCCTCCCATTCTACAGTCTTGATTCTAAGATAAATGTGCAGTATAAATTTATTTTGTATTGCTATCATTTCATCTGGGAAGAGAAAAGGTACATCTCACATCACTCTTAGAACAAACAACAAAACCATGAAAAGTCAAAGCCTGTTGGCACATAGAGCAAGTGTGTCTAGAAATACTGGGAAGCCTGCCTCCATTGAACCTCAGTTTCTCCAACTGCAAAATGAACTCTAAGTTTTCCACACTTACAATTCAGGTCAATTCTAAGGCTAGACATTTTTATTGCTCTTTAGTCATAACCCGTAGTGTAAAAGCTGGAAGCTTTTTAATTCTTTTTGCTCACATTAAGGCCAGAGAGAGGCATGCAAGTGGGGCTGTAGGACCGAACAAAGCACACTGCATAAACCAGGCGTCAGCTACAGCTCAGGTGGTAGATGGAATTACTGCAGTCCTAGAGACTAGGGGCAGCTCAGCCAGCCCCACCAGCCCATGTCTTGGGAAAATCTCATGGGACTAGACGAGCCAATGTCAAGAGGAGGTGGTAATAAGAGTTCATACTATCTCTTGCAGATAGAAGGGGGAGCTGCTAACTGTTGCACTCAGAAGGCCTGGTAGAAAACAGGAAAGCTGCTTCAAAAGAGAGGCTTTGGGCAAGTCATAGGACTAGGATAACAAAATGCTTTGAAGTCATTTTCTGAATGTGGTGTGCTTTTGATACCCAGATTAGAGGAGAAAGACTCGCTGCCTTTGCTATATACATGATGACATGGCCCTCGGGCAAGAAATCTCTCATCACTTCCAACTGGGGTCACAGGTCTCTTGTAAAACCCCAAGTCGAATGAACACAGGCATTAAGGGCTCTCCTAGATTTTATAATTGTGATATTTATAAAAATCTGGCTCTGATGGGCCTGGCAGGGAGTGGGGGGCTGACCACAGACCTCACACCGGTAGCAGTGAACATGGAAATCACGATCCAGAGCCACAATCCGGACAGTCTCCTCCTGGCCAGGGGCAGGCATGATAGGTTCCTTGCACACAGAACAGCGGGGAGCAAATTTCCTGAAAGAGGAGAGATAGTTCTGGTTAGATATTGAACTTAAACACTGACAAAGAAGTGAAAACAAGAGAAAAGAAAGGGCACAAACCAAGAGCCAGAACATCTGGTCTACCGCCTCGTGCGACCTTGAGCAAGTCACCTTCCTTCCTTGGGTCTCCTTCTTTAGCTAAAATAGGGGGTTTATATTCAATGACTGTTGAGGTTCTTCTAGATCATAAATATTATGATATTGGGGAAGTGGGAGATGAGTGTATGAATTGCATCTGCATGCCACACACTGAGTGGCCCAATGCAATTCACACAGGCTAGTGTGTGGCATGGCATTCACCTGTGGAAAGATTGCAAATACAAATCTTGGGCCGGATCAATCAGAGGGAAGAATGAAGGTCTTGGCAGCCCCTACTTGCTTCTGACTTTTGCTTCTAGACTTTGTATGTGCTTACTGGGCTCTACCCAGATTTCCTGAGGTTGGTAAGTTTGCTTCACTTCCAGTTATTAGAGTGTCTTTCTTAGAAATGTGTATATATATATTAATATATATATTAGTATATATATACACATATACATTAATATATATACACATATATATATGTATGTATATATAAGTGTGTGAAAGTGAAAGTCACTCAGTTGTGTCCGACTCTTTACGACTCTGAGGACTATACAGTCCATGGAATTCTTCAGGCCAGAATATTGGAATGGGTAGCTTGCCTTTCCCTTCTCCAGGGGCTCTTTACAACCCAGGGATCGAACCCATGTCTCCCACATTGTAGGCATATTCTTTATGAGCTGAGCCACCAGGGAAGCCCCATATATGTATGTATGTGTATATATATTGATATATACATACACATGTTTTTTAGGTCAACTATTGGTGAGAAATTTTAATATATCCTAACTCTTAATATTCCCTAACTCTTAATATTCCTTACTATGACTAATGGACATAACAGTTTTTTTTATTATAACAGATCAACAGGCTGCAAATACAGGCCATGCATCCATCTGAATCTTCTAGAAATTAGGTGTGCCATTTATGAAGGTGTGAAATGAGACATGATTTGCAATGGACACAGATAAGAACTGAAAAGATTGAAAAAGAAAGACCGTGCAACTCAGTTTTTTCATGGTAATACTTTTAAGATTAATGATGTTAAATTTTATCTATTTGTAGAGAGACTTAAAAAGAAATAATGATAGTAATCTAACACTTTGCAGAGCACTTTATGGTTGTCAAAGCATTTTTACATACATTATACTCTATATGTACATATTAATTTTCCTGGCAGCACCCAAAAGGCATCTGTATGGCTGCAATCTAAATAAATGTGAATTAAGCAGCAGATCAATTGATTGCTATGAAAGAAAAATTAAAAGGATCATGGTACAACTGCAGCAGTAATCAGAGTTGTTATAATTGGCATTTTATGCAAGAAGTTTAAACTCAGTGGCAAAAAAACTGCTTTGGACTACCTGATTATTTTTGAATCTGGGTCATCAGTAGTGAAATAAGCAGGCTTCTGGAATCAGCTGCAAAATCTCTTTTCCCCTAACCTACTGGGACCATAAACTTTGTGAGGTCAGAAGAATGTTTAGCCTATCACTTTATCTGTGAGCCTTCCCCAGTGTCCTCAAGTAGGATTACTTACTCCTTGAGGATAAAATATCTTTCATTGAGTTTGCCTATTTTAGCAGTAATTATTTGCATATCTTTGGAGACCTCAAAACTGTGAGCTTCCAAAGGACAAGATTTGCTTTATTTCTGAGTTTCTAGAAATAACTATTGTGACTGGTGCTGAAGATAGAAAGTCAGACAATATCTAATGGAATGAAGTATTTGCTATATTCTGCATAAAAAGATGTTGCTTAGGCCTTTAAGTTCAACCTCAAGGTCTTTCCTCTTTGGAAAGGTATGAACAGTATTCTTGCTGAGTAATGATTCTTTCTTACCAAATGGCCTCATTAGATGGAAAAAGGTAAAGGGTAGAGACTGGAAGTGGCTTCCACAGCCCCCATGGTGTTCCCTGGCCAGTATTTTAAGGACTCGGAAAACTCCCAGGTGGTCTATTTAAAAACTTGGCTCACTAAGCCAACAGAAATAATAAAATTAATTTGATACAAAACACTTCTGATGGTTAAAATAGCTACCATTTATTATGCACTTATTGTATGCCAAGTCTTGTTAAAACTCTATATACTTGACCTTATTTTTTTAGTGATAGCAAACATGAAGAAATACTTTTTATCATTTCTGCTATACAGCCATGGGAGCCAAAGCTCAGAGAAGGATGGTCTCTCATTCATTGGGTCCTGGCACATTTCTAGCAGTCCACAAATGGATGCTGATTAAACAAATAGATGGATGCATGTAACATCCCTGATAAGAAAGATCAGACAGTGGCATAAAGGCTCAGCACAATGAAAGAGTGATTTAAATAAATCTGCTTTTCTTGGAACTGGGAATACAGAAATAAACTAAGACTCCAGCAGTCAGACTGGTGAGGGACCTCTATATATTTCTGTATTTGTTCTGTTAACATATATGCGTACTGGAGTGGGTTGCCATTTCCTTCTCGAGGGGATCTTCCCAACCTAGGGATCGAACCTGAGTCTCCTGCACTGTGGGCAGATGCTTTACCGTCTGAGCCACCAGGGAATCCCATGCATATCCTATCATACTGCAAAATGATTTAAGGGGGTTACTGTAAAATTGTGTATGTGCATTTTTTATCACTAATCAGGCTATGTTAAGTGCTATCTGTAGTGGATTTACAAAACTATAAAACATCGAGAAAGAGATCTAAATTCAAACATGGAGCTAGGGAGAGTTTGAGATCAGAGGAAGCTTCTTTGTGTATGCTGTGCTCAGCAGTGTCTGACTCTTTGCAACCCCACTGACTGTAGCCTGCTAGGCTTCTCTGTCCATGGAATTTTCACTAGATGATAATTGGGTTGGGCCTTGAAAGATGGCCATTTAGGTGACATGGGAAAGTAAGTCTGTGTGTGTTTGTGTGTGTGTGGTGTGTATGGGTGTGTGTTGGGGGTGAGGGCAGGATACAGGCAGTCTGCCAGGAAACTAGTTTGAGCAGTCATCTGAAAAGACACATGGGAAAGAGTTTCTGCCTAACAGGATGGGGGATTTGGGCCAGCCCCAACTAAAGGTGCTTATGGAGGGGATGGGCCATTAGCAAGGCTTTAAAAATAGCATTTCAGAAGCTTGTTACTCAGAGTGTACTCCAAGACCACCTGGGAGCTGGTCAGAAATGCAGAATCTTAGGCCCCCACTCCAGATCTCCTGAACTAAACTTTGCAGTTTAATAAGATCTGTGACTGTAAGCACGCTCAAGTTTGGGAAGCACCAGTTTAAAGGACAGGATTCTAAGCAGGGGAGACAAATCTCTTCTCCTGGGCCTCCTGCATCTCAGCTTCTATTCCCAGGCTGCTCTGGCTACAGCCAAGCAGAGCTTCCTTGAGTGCAGAGAAGCCATTTTTCACTCTGTGCCCTTCTTAATGCCTGAGCTGTTCCTTCTGTCAGTAAGCTGCATTTCCCACTTAAAACACTCTGCTTCCAGAAGACTACTCAGGCCCCAATAATCTCTTCCGGCCCTGACAGCTCAAACCCTTGCCTGTGCCTCACCTCATCACTTTCATAGTCTTTTTTGCCTAATCTCACACATTACCTGCACTTCTCTTCCTTCCTCCTGTCAAACTCCTTGCTGATATGGGCTTATCTCTACGAATTTCTACTTATACAATTTCTTTCCTTTAGCACTTAGCACAATAATAGGCACCTAGAGGGCTCTTCATAGATGTGGTTGAGTTGAATGGAAAGGCATTGCCTAGAAGCTCACAAAATGGGAGATCTGTTCAGAATGAGCAAGTATCTGCAGAAGGCAGCAGAAGGCAGCTGCGTCTCCTCTCTGTAACCCACTTTCCTTAGCCAGGCAATGTCTACCCTGAGTTGGACTTACAGCTGCTTTCTGTTCCAGTCTTTCAAGACCCAGAAACAGAGTTCTTTAAAATATATCTTTTATTTTTCTTTTTGGAAATGGAGGAAAGAGCAAAAAGCTTCTCCCCCTGCATACCTGACAATCATGCAGACAATATTATTTTGAATAGTTTGCATTTTAAATTCCCATTGAATTAGCGATGGTGGGGACTATTGGGGGTTTGGATTCTTTTTCCCCTTTAATTGCTCATGTGTGCCTTCCTAGAGTGTTCAGACCCACACACATGTCACCAGTCACAAGTCTCTAATTATGCTCCCCACTCCTCGAAATGAAAGATAAATGGCATAGATATAAACTTACATTTGTCAGAATTGACTTCCTGTTTTAATTGAGGGGTGTAACATATCAGTCTTTTCCAGCAACAGAAACATGTGTGCTCTGATTATATCTATCAGTCTTTCTTGGATTAGAGTAAATCTAAGAAAGGAGAGAAACAGTGACAGAAATACACTCCCCATTGGTATCTTTTCACTTCCCTTAAATAGATGCAAGTTTTTTTTTTTTCATGTGTAATTAGAAGCTAAAAATATCAATAACGTGAAGTACAATTTATGCTGTGACTGCCCTTTCAAAGTGAGCCAGCCCTTCCTTGTCTAATTCAGGTTGAGAATTCCTGCCTCTGGATTCTTTTTTTTTTTAATTCATTCAGCCTCACGTCTTTTGGTGAGGTTTTCACTTTCTCTGCTATTTGGAAAGTGGTCAGGAAATTATTTTTTAAAAATATGAATCTCAGGTCCCCAAGCTGCTTGTGGCAAGTACCTCCCGGTTGTTGACAATGGAGCAATGGAAATTAACCCACAAGACTGTATATTTGGAGGGCAAGAGAACCCAAGCTGGCAAGCCATACAAGCGCATCTCTTTGCAAGCCTCAGGTGATTCTTGTGTTCGCTGCACAACACTTCCGTGTCTGCCATTTATAAACCACACCTAGAGCTGTCATATCATTCCTGGGAATATGCAACAAATGTGATCAACCAACAAACTGGTCAAATAAGAATAAGCAAAATACAAAGCTATACAATTTTCATGACCACTCTGGGTATAATAAAAGAGGACTCTACAAAGGAGAGAAGTGAGGAAGAGGGGATATATTTTTCTAGGCCCATCAGTTAAGTGGTCTTGATCCTGAGGTTCTACTTTCTAATTGTCCTCAAAAGATTAGAAAATATCCTGAGGAAGAAGACCTGGGGGAAGAGCTTAGGGGAGGGTATGTATATGTTGATAATGGCATAAAACCACCTCCAAATATGCAAGAGGCTTGGATTAGCAAGAGGGGATGAATTGTTCTCTTAACAATTCAAATGTTTTCCTCCTATAACTTCCTATGTGCAGAGTGGAAAAGACATGGCTTTAGAGAGAACCCTAGGCTGTCTTGGATGGGAAACTGGTCTGGTCTAATGAACAAACTGAAGAGCTCAGAGAAAACTGGGCAGTTTGTCCACTGGCACACAGCTTGTTCACGTTTAGGCCAGGGAGAGCTACTCTGGGATCCTGCTTTTTTCCAGTAATGTGTTCTGTGGCTGACTCAACTTTCTCACAATTAAGGTGACACAAACATGTGATGGATAAGCCCAGGGAAGCTTTGAAGCAGAGGCCACGCTGGAGGACCACACGGATTACTTGATATCACTTCCTGCATTGGAGGAGGGAATAAATAACTTTTTTCTAAGGTCCCACCAAATCCTGAGATTCTATAGCTTGGAGAGAGAAGATTAGCCCATATGCCAGGCAGTAAGATCAGACCCCAAGAGGACCATCAGGCGGCAGAAGGGAGAGTAGGTCGCCTACTTGTGGAAGTCCTCAATGCAGTGGATGAGGCCACCAGCGTCCACGGTGAATGGGATCCCATCCAGGCTGCGGTGGCACATCACACAGGTAAAGCAGTGAGGATGATAAGCTTTCCCTGTGGCTCGGAGAATCCGCTCCATGATGGGTTTGGAGCAAACGCTGCATTGCTCCAGGGTATTCTAGGGGGGAAAAGAAAAAAATGCCAATGTTAGGATGGGATGTAAGGAGCTCCACTTACATAGTAACTTTTAGAGCATGACAATCAGTGTTCCAGAACATATGGGTTCATGTGCTTTCACATAGTATTTGGAGAAAGGCAGAGTGTTAATTACAGAGAAAGAATGAAACAGATGGATCAAGTGGCTCTTCTAAGGCCATGCAGATGTGTTTTGTGTTTTAGTCGCTAAAGTCTGGAGAATACTGGAGTGGGTTAGTCTGTCCAACTCATTAAGATCCTATGGACTGTAGCTCTCCAAGTTCCTCTGTCCATGGGATTTCCCAGGCAAGAACACTGGAGTGGGTTGCCACACCCTCCTCCATGGGCTCTTCCTGGCTTGAGGATTGAACCTGTGTCTCCTGCACTGGCAGAAGGATTCTATACCCCTGAGCCACAAGGGAAGCCCTCTGGCTTTGTACAGCAACTCAGTTTTGCTGTTGTGGCAGGAAGGCAGCCACAGACAATGTGTAAGTAAATGATCATGACTGTGTTCTGATAAAACTTTATTTACAAAAGCAAGCTGGATTTGGCCATGGCTATAGTTGAGCTTCCTAAGTGGCATTAGTGGTAAAGAACCAAACTGCCAATGAAGGAGACCTAAGAGGTGCAGGTTCAGTCCTTGGATTGGGAAGATCCCCTGGAGGAGGGCATGGCAACCCACTCCAGTATTCTCAACTGGAGAATCCCATGGACAGAGGAGCCTGGCAGGCTGCAGTCCATAGGGTTGCAAAGAGTCAGACACGACTGAAGTGACTTAGCACATAGTTGGCTGACCTCTGAACTACACAATCCGGTTCTCCACTGGAAGAATACTTCTCTATTACTTCTAAAACTGGATTAATCATCAAAATCTTATCAGGATCACTCAGAACCTTAACGTTTTAGAGTGGTCTCTCTGATGACCCAGCCTCGCAAAGAGCATGCTGGTTATAGAACCCAATGAGAGATCAGTAAAATCAATGATGTTTTGATCATTTAAACCCTTGATTCAAATACCATCTCCACATTTAGTGTTGTGAACTCTTGATGGAAATATTGAACCTAGAAGGTTTTGAGTCTAGAGGGTTTGTTGAACCTAGAGGGTTTCACTTTTGAGAAATGAAATAAGAAAGTCAAATTTATTTGGCTTTAAAAATATATTCAGCTTTAAAAATAAATCCTCCTACTCTTTTAAAATTGATATCATTTATTGAGTCAGGACTCAGAAAGATTGATAAAATTAGTTGTTAGCTTTCCATCCTTGCCTAGAATGGTATGCTCTCTTACCAGACAACAGAGTTTCACATGTAATACGCAATATTCTAACTGAGATGTTTGGACTGACTCCATGAGTTTATAAGCTAGAATAAACCTGGGATTGGGATCTGATTATAATACTGCAAAACTGGAAGGGATGTGGAAATGGAGAAGAAATATTTCCCTCTTACCACTGGAACTTTTAAATGGGCATGAGGCAAGGCATGTCTGTCGGTAGATAACCAGGGTGCTGGTTACAACCAGAGGAACGGTGCCTGACTGGCTTCTTGTTTCCATCTCTCCTCCTGTAACACTTGCCCATTCTCATACTGACTTTCAGTTTCCTTTCTAAAATACAGATTTGATTAAGTAGCTTTCCTGCCAGAAAAACTTCTATGGCTCCTCATTGTGCAAGAGCTAGTTCCTCACCCGACATGCAATCTTCTGTTTTAGGCTCAGATTTCCCTAATGTTTCAGACTGCTACTCTTATGCAAACCAATGAGAAACTTCCATACTTCTGTGCATTGTCATGCCTAGAAGGAATCACAATTTGTTATTTTGACCTCTCAAGGTATGGACCAGAAGGCATCTTCCCAGGCAAGCCTTCTTCAGTAACTTCAGTTGGAATAAATTGTTTTTTTTCCTCTCCCTTTCCTAAGCACTTAATTCATGTTGCTTATAGCACTTACAGTATTCACTGTATTACAATTATTTGCACATGTGGGTATTTCCTATACTCTACTGTGATTCTGGCAGGGATTATGTCTTAAGAATGTTTCTCTGTCCCATGCTTTTCCCCTGGTGGCTCAGATGGTAAAAAAATCTGCCTGCAATGCAGGAGACCCAGGTTCAATCCCTGGGTTGGGAAGATCCCCCGGAGAAGGAAATGGCAACACTCCAGTATTTTTGCCTAGAGAATTCCATGGACAGAGAAGCCTGGTGGGCTACAGTCCACAGGATCGCAAAGAGTCAGGCATGACTGAGCGACTAACACATCCAGCATATTACCTGGAATAAAAAGAATCCTAGGATGAATATATGCAAAAAGAATGAAGGAAGGAATATTGTTTACATCCCGCTCTGGCATCACAGTGCTGGCCCGAGGCCCCTAACTCTGGAATCCAGAGGACAGCAAATCCACCTCCATTCTCTCCTCCAAGCTGTGGTTGCTGGAGATTCTGAAATTGCTTAGTATGCCTCTGGTCACAGTCTAAACTCATGGAAACTATTAACCTATTTTCCCCCCATTTTGAAGTGGTGAAATTAAAATAGCAGAAGAACATAAGATGAGAGTCTGGAGATGACGATGGTCTGGACAATGAAGGCCCTGGTTCTTTTCTACCCTGGTGATCTGAGTTAATGTGGCTGGAAACTGTCTTCCCAGGGTTTGTGTTTTGCTCTTCTGTGGGTTTTAACTTTTTCTTTTTTAAAGCCAACCCTGTAATGGAGTTGAACAAACCAGAAAATGCTTGACCAGAAAATGTTTTTGTTTGCGTTGAGGCTTGGCTGCAAGATTCAGCCCATTTACTCAAAACCAGCAGCAACATATAAAGTTGAGTCAGTTTCTAAGGAAAGACTTTATGGCCCAAGTTTAAAGGGCAGGTAATCGGAACATTTCTGCTACAAAAGAAAGTGTAAAATATCCCTAAAGTGAGACTGCAGTAAAATGCCCCCAAATCAGAAAATAAAAGCTCCAAGAATGTATCTGACTAGAAGCTTGGATTAGCGAATGGTTGAGGACATATGAGCCTTCTTGAGCCAGTTCCCTTTACTGTATTCGTCTCTCAGTCTCCAACTGGTCCATTAGGACCTTTAGACATATCTTCTCTTAGAGAAAGGATAGACTGTATAAATGTCTGGGAGGAGGACTCTGGGAGTTCCTCTAGTCCAGGCCTCTGATTTCACAGGTGAGAAAACAGACCTGGAAGACTGACATGGCTGGGACCTGAGTCATGGGCTGGTATCCCAAGTTCCTGACTCCCAAGAATTCAGATAAGGATCTGATGAGTTAATTCTGTAGTCACAGAGAAACAAAGTGCTGGATGAAGAAGATGAATTGTCCCTCTGGATTTGTCAACATCTACTGCACGACCTTAGGTAGATGATTTTTCCTCCCTAGACCTTGGTTTTCTCATCTGCAAAACAGTGACTAATTTCAGCTCTGCAGTTTTATTAGTCTGTGATATATCAGTATAGTCACTCAGTCATGTCTGACTCTTGGCAACTCCATGGACTGTAGCCCACCAAGCTCCTCTGTCCATGGTGATTCTCCAGGCGAGAATACTGGAATGGGTTGCCATGCCCTCCTCCAGGGGATCTTTCCAACCCAGAAATCAAATCCAGACCTCTCACATTGCAGGCAGATTCTTTACCATCTGGGCCACCAGAGAAGCCCTGATATATCAGTATTAACAAATACAGGTATAGGTCAATATTTCCATTACTAGAGATATACTAACAACAACTGAAGGACCCTTCCTCTGAGGCTTGAAACAAGGGCTCATGTGTCAGAAACCTGGACTCTCTAACATTTACTTTACCTTACCACTTGGAATTCCAGAAGTTACTAAAGGTAGAATCTTAAACATGACAGAAGAAGATCTTTGTGTCTTCTTAAAGAAGGTTATTTTAAAGTCAGACTAAAAGATACAGATTTTATAGAAATATGAATTTTTTCTAAATTAGGTTAAAATGAAATGATTGTTGGTCAGTCATGCCCAACTCTTTTTGACCTCATGGACTGTAGCCTGCCAGGCTCCTCTGTCCATAGAATTTTCCATGCAAAAATACTGGACTGGGTAGTCATTCTCTTTTTCAGGGGATCTTCCCTACCCAGGGATCAAACCTAGGGTCTCCTGCATTGCCAGCCAATTATCATCTGAACCGCTAGGGAAGTCCATAAAATGAAATGGTTAATAAATAAAATTGTATTTAATAAAAGAGAAAAAAGAAATAATGTCTTCCAGCAAACAAGCAGAAGATGGGTGTCTCAGTATCTACTCAAATTGCATCTTGTCCATGAAGTAGGGGCACCAATTTGACAGCCTAAGGCCCTTAAAAATGAGTAGAGGGCTTCATGACCTGACTCCGGACCCATGTCTACTGCTCTTTCCCATAGGCCCTACCTGCTAACTACCATACTGAGCTCTCTGCCACATCTTTAATAGCTGTGTTCTTTTACAAGCCCAGACTACTCACATTCTTCCTTGTCTAGAGAATACTTACCCATTCTCCAAAGTTAAGCTCCAATGTTACCTCTTCTGCAAAACCTTTCCTAATTCTCCCTTTGTGATACTCCAAGAAAAATAAGCCACTTCTACTCCTATTGGATTGTCTTATGCTTCTTCTATGACACTGAATATAATAATGTCCTTGATTTAAAGGTTTATGTCAACCTCCATGACCAAACAGTGGCCACCCCGCTCTCCTGGTAGGGAGCTATAGTCATAGGTTGAGTTTCATAGGAAACAGTTTCTGAAACAGAGATTTACACAAAAGAAGTTATTGAATAGTGTCTTTGAGCACATACCTGTGGGAGAAAACAGGCAGCCTCTGGAGAGAGGGAAGAATTGAACTATGATGTAGTTATAATAAAGGTTTCTGATGATTTCATGGAGAACTCTGGAGTTAGGACAACTTTCAAACTCGTCTTTCCCTGAAGCTAGGGGGTAGGATGTTTACACCCTTACATCTGCCATCCAATGGATACAGGCTGCATTGCAAGGAGGAAGAGTGATGTTGGGATGAGGGTGTTCCCTTCACTTCAGGTTAAATAGGGGGTCTGGGCAGTGCACTACAGTATCCATAACAGTAAACATCTTTGCCCAGGGCCTGCATGGTTCATTAGGCAAGAGGGAACCAGGTATAAAAGGAAGCTTCCTAGGTGGCTCAGTGGTAAAGAATTTGCCTGTCAATGCAGGAGACATGGGTCCAATCCCTGACCTGAGAAGACCCCACATGCCTTGGAGCAACAAACCCGTGAGCCACAACTAACGGGCCTGTGCTCTAGAGCCCATGCTATGAAACAAGAGAAGCCACCACAGTGAGAAGCCCGAGCGCGACAGCTGCAGAGTAGCTCCAGGTCTCCCCACCTACAGAGAAGCCCTCACAGCAGTGAAGCCCAGCAGAGCCCAAGAAGAATCCTAGGCTCGTTTGAAGATTTTTAAGGAATTTTTGAAAATATTTTAAGCAGTTACTCAAATGAAAGTATCATTAATGAGAGAAGATGTTAGAGGAGCAGGACAAAATAAGAAATTATTTAACTGCTAAAAGGCACAGCTTATAAACTTTTTTGAAGTGATGGCGATACAATTGTGATTAAAAGCAAAAAGTGAAAATAAAAATAAAACTGTCAACAAATATTGTACACAAAACTCCCAAATGCAACTGTTTTTAAACGAGAGAGACAATCTGGTTGTATCTTTTCTATCCTTCGATAATATATAAATAACTTCTCTAATTCACGGGCAGAAGAGCTGGAAGAATCATCTGAATATAAATGAAGGATACAGGTAACACAAGCATTGACTATTAGTTAAAATGATGAAGAAAAGAATATTTCTGTAATTTATATATTCCTTAGGTGTATGTGTGTTCCCTGTTGCAGATTAAATCAAGAGACATAAGTATTTGAAGATTTGGAAGACTATAAAGTACTGCCATTTAGAAATGTTAAAATTTTCATTTCATAAAATTAAAATGTGATCTTATATTCAGTCTTTATTGTTTTTTTTTTTTTTTTTTTAGGTACCAAAGCAATACTGGAACAGAAAAGACTCTTGGAAAGAGAAGGGTGACATCTCATGTTCTAGATACAGTTTTGGTCTTGCTGAGCTAAGAATAAAAAGAAAGAAATGAGGAGAGCTAGAAAATATGAGANTTTTTTGTTTTTTTTTTTTTTTTTTTAGGTACCAAAGCAATACTGGAACAGAAAAGACTCTTGGAAAGAGAAGGGTGACATCTCATGTTCTAGATACAGTTTTGGTCTTGCTGAGCTAAGAATAAAAAGAAAGAAATGAGGAGAGCTAGAAAATATGAGACTTTTAAAAGTCTTTAGAGATTATTGTGGTCCTGGAGTTTTCAACTCCCCTCACTTGTCCTCTTTTCCCCAATCCTTTGTTCAGGGAAGCAATTTATCAAGGAAGCACATCCAAAAGAGTCCAAAATCACTTCTGGATGGAGAGAGGAGAGGATGAAGCCTGTTGGGGGTGGTACCTGCAGTACAGATTAAAACCCATCCATCTGGTCCCAACTACCAGATTCAGAAGACTAAAGGGCAGCAAGGGAAAACAACGAGTGGAAGATATGTAGAGGATAGGTCTAATTCTCCATCCAGTGGATAGCCCCACTGCTACATCACAGCATACCTATTCCATATTTCAATTGATATACTCCACATTGCAAATAAAAGGCAGATGACCTGCAAGCTACATGCATATAAAACAAAGAGAGGAAACACGTTGAGATCTTAAGACAGTTCATCTACTGTCAATTTCATTGGCTCCCACAGGGTAAGCCAGAAAACTCATTGTTGGATCCCTAGCATCTACAACAGTATCTTTGCCTAAAACTGATGCTCCATAAATATTAGTTTCATCATGAATAAGCAAACTCTCGATACTTGACATAAAATGAAATACAATCTATTTAATCATGCAAAACAACTTTCTAGTCCAAAGCTTCTCAACAGGCAGGCTAATACACAGTGCCTCAAATGGGGCCCAGGTGTCCCATGTTTGGAAGGGTCAGAAGGGGCCAGAGGTTCTATAGTCCCTGAACGGTAGTTACCTTGGGCCAGGAGAAGCCTCATCTACTCACTCCAGTGTGCTCAATGAAGGCCATCACTTTTCACATGAATCATGATGTAAAAAAGACTGGAGAGCATAACCTAAGTGTAGGTATTCCCAACAGAATAGCAATGTGGTACAGGAAGAAGAGAACGTGGCTATGACTCAGCAAGCTTCACTGAAATGCCACTGACATTATTTACATTCAAATAATTGCATTATCTAACCTTAATTTTGGAGAAGGCAATGGCACCCCACTCCAGTACTCCTGCCTGAAAAATCTCTTGGACGGAGGAGCCTGGTAGGCTTCAGTCCACGGCGTCGTGAAGAGTCAGACACGACTGAGCGACTTCGCTTTTACTTTTCACTTTCATGCCTTGGAGAAGGAAATGGCAACCCATTCCAGTGTTCTTGCCTGGAGAATCCCAGGGACGGAGGAGCCTGGTGGGCTGCTGTCTATGGGGTCGCACAGAGTCGGACACGACTGACGTGACTCAGCAGCAACCTTAATTTGGGAATAAAGACTTATTCTTGATTCTGGTAATCAAGGCTTCCCAAATGATGACAGTACTTTTCGGTTTCCTTCACAAATGAAGACATCATTTCATCTCGTTAGTTTTTCAAATAAGCCCACAGTATATAACCATCAAACAGCTCTGCCTCCCAGGAAGGCATGCATTACTCATCGAAAGTTCTCTTGCATTTTCCTAGTGTCCTTCACCTATATCTCTATCTTAACCTAAATCTCTATTGTGTTTATATCTAATATGTGATTCAAAAAGACTGAAAATAACAACAGTTACCCTATGACTGTGATTTTTCAATTAGAATAAAAATTCCTACTTGATAGATGAGAATTCTAATTTTTTCAAAACAGGAAAAATTTTGAGTCAATTTAGCAGACGGCATCAATACCTTAAGATGTATTTTCTTTTGATGTCATTACCTCCACACATAAGATGACAGCTATGAAACATGCCATTGAAAATTCAGTAAAAGAACTTCAGCATTCTTATTTTTGCCACTTTGGTTCATTTTTTTGAGCATAACTCTTTGCATCCCATGCCTACATAACGTGCACCTTCTTATAAATTTCTTTTAAAGAAACTTTTCATATGATTTTCTGATGAGCCGAGTTGTCTGTGCCCTTAATTTAGCATTATAGAAAGCCTCAAGAGTAGCACAAAACATTCAACATTCTGGCAGGTACAGTTGAAGAGAGAACAGACAAAGAGACCATCCCTACCCTCAGAAGTTCCCACCGTGGGGGGCGAGGGAGACCCTTCTATAAATAACTGACTGGAGGTAAAAGGCACAACAAATTGCTATTACAGGGGAATGAGCAATGTGTGATGGGAACACAGAAGAGAGTAATTACTTATGAATGGTGAGGGAGCAGGCGATGGGTGGTGACGTATGGTTCTGGGAAACTATTGTAGGTGAGACTTGAGTGGCTCTTGGAAAAAAAACACATCATGACAGTTTTTGGAATTAATGTTGTACTAAAACAAAAGTCTTCATTATGTAAGTCCCAGATATGCCTACTCTGAGACAAAATTCATTCCACAAGAAGAGTATTGTAACAAAATGAGCACATTGAACAGCATTGGTAAAGGGAACTTGACATTGCTAGAGATGAGTGTCTATGTGTTAAACTAAGGCAAAAAAAAAAAAACAAAACAAAACAAAACACATGGGACTACTAACAGCATTTAGAGGAAACAATTTTTATAAGATTTTCTGTTTTTATTTGGACTAAATAAATTTAATTTAAAACTAAGAAACGTGTCTTAAAACCACAAGGGAAAAAGCCAACAGAAAGAACAAAAACAGACAATTAGATCATTTTATTCAATTTTACCATAAGCCACAAATCACATTCTTCACAAAGTAAATAAATGCCCTGGTGTTTAATCTGAAGCACTGGGGTTAGGATTACAATCTGAGCTTTAGTGAATTAAAAAGAGACACTCCATTAAAGGGCTTGTCTCTACCTTCAGGCCCAGAGTGGTACTATATTACCTTAAAATGTATATATAGCCTTTATGGAACACAGTTCTTTCAAAACAAAAACACTTATCTTGAACGTTTCCTAACCCTTGAGAAATATGATGGGGAAGCTGGGACTCATGAGCATCTTAGACCTTTATGCCAGGAGCAAAATTAAAAGATCACAGTACTCCATTGAGAGTATTGTGAGAGGAGGAAAGAGTGGAATTCCTTTCCTTCTAAGCTAAGTCAGATAGATGATAGAATTGCCTTTACAACATCATCAAGGTACAATCTGTTGGGACTTGTTAACTCTGGAATCAGAGTCTGCTATATGGGGTAAGAGAATTATTGGTAAGTTCAAGAAACCTGGGTTTCTTGAATTTTCTATGCAATTTTCTTGACCTCTCTGGCCTTCCATTTCCTCTTCTACTATACAAGAATGCAAACATTTACACTGCAGTTCTGTAAGAACTAAATTAGGTCGTATATATGAAAATAAGACACAGAGCCTGGTTGTATAGTAAATGCTGCTGCTGCTAAGTCACTTCAGTCGTGTCCGACTCTGTGTGACTCCATAGACGGCAGCCCACCAGGCTCCCCCGTCCCTGGGATTCTCCAGGCAAGAACTGGAGTGGGTTGCCATTTCCTTCTCCAATGCGTAAAAGTGAAAAGTCAAGGAGACTCAGTCGTCATGTCGCTCAGTCGTGTCTGACTCTTCGCGACCCCATGGACTGCAGCCCATCAGGCTGCTAGTTTTGTTTAATTCTTATCAATTTTAGGGGACTAGAACATATATTTAATTAATTTGACAATCTTTGATCATTTAATTAAACTATTATAAGTAAGTACTACATTTCTAATTTTTGCGTCACCATCAATCTCTTATATTTTATATCTTTACTAAAACAAATGGATTATTGAAGAAATTCTGTGTATGATATTCTAGGACAACTGGATAACATAATAATATAAAATGGGCTCTTGGATTTCTAGATTCCTTGTTACATCCACGAGAATTTTGTGGAAGAGCTGTTTTCACTTTTATGTACAATTTTTATATCCCAAACCTGGAAATACCTTAGTTCTTCATAAAAGTAATTTGTATCATTTTGTACTCTCAAAATAAGAACTGACATCTTGCTTTGGTAGTTTTTAATTTTTAGTAACTACACAACCAGGGCCTCATTCCATCTCTGCAATAATCTATCAGATTCAGTAGAATGGTAGAATTCTTTTCCCTGTTATATATCACATGACTATAAACGTGGTCAGATTTGAACCTCTACCTTTAAAGTACAAACACAAAGTTGTTCATTCTGCTACTTTTACACTGTCCTCCAGTTAATAGATTTTTCCTATATCTTGTTATTAATATGTAGTTCCATATAAAGGCAATTACAGTGAATGCAAGTATCAATCGTTAGCAAACTGATATGCTATAGCCTTTGACATATTTGCTTGAGCCTGAGAAACTTATTAAAATCATCTTGTCCAACTTGCTCCCCTTATTTACTAGGACACTGCATTCAGGGAAATTGGTCGCCTAATGAAAACTAGTTAAAGAGCTAAGGTCAGGACCCAGTTGCCTTGGTTTCTATACAGTATTCTTTCCAAACCCCACACTAGGTGATTTTTGGAGCACCAAACCCTCTGTTTGGTATTCTGGCCCTTGTTAACAATAAGAACATGACAACTCTTGCTGATTAGTTATTGACGATTATTTACATTACCAATGGAAAATCATGAGGTTGAGTCAATTGCGACTGTCAAAACAAGATTGTCTCACACTTGGTTTGTAATAGACGTTCTCCAGCCAATAAGTCAGAGGAGCGAATCCTAAACTCAGCAACATGGCATGATGTCTTGCCTGTGCATGCATGCTCAGTTGTGTCCAGCTCTTTGTGACCCCATGGGCTGTAGCCTGCCAGGCTTCCTTGTCCATGGGAGTTTTTCCAGGCAAAAATACTGGAGTGAGTTGCTATTTCCTCCTCCAGGAAATCTTCCTAACCCAGGGATTGAACCTGTGTCTCTGTGTCTCCTGTCTTGGCAGGCGGATTCTTTATCACTGAGCCACCTGGGGAGCCACAGGGTCTTAGGTCCAGCTTTTATAACGCCTGGCATCTGCAACTTGTAAACAGAGGTTATTAATAGACACTCAGACCAGTTTTACTGAGGCAGATGCTACCTGCCTCAGTAAAGAGTAGCTAGAATTTCACAGTATCTTGGACAAAATTCTATAATTTGAGTATCAATTTTCTCATCTATAGAATGAGATATAATTAATTACTTGTCCTGTCTACCTCTCAGAATTGTGATAATTAAGTGAGATAATAAATGTAAGATACACTTTTAATAATGTAAACAGATGTAAAAATATTGTTATAAAGTTCTTTTCTCTGGGCAAAATTACTGTTCCACATGAGGATAGACTTTAATTATTAGTTCTTTTTAGTCAGCTGAGAGGCTAATATATATTACTCTTATTACTGAAGAGAAGGAAATATGATCTGCATACACAGACATCCACAATCCTATGCATACTGGTATACTGAGTTTGAGAAAATGCAATATGTTTTTTCCTCTCATTCTTGTTTTTTCTCAACAAATATTTTTATTATTATATTTTAATATACCTGGAACACCTAGTAAGTGATGGACCAATTATCTGGTACTTAGGGTATACAAAGAAACTTCATGGAACATGTGTCTTATCACAGATACACCTGTCAGGGTCCCCAACAAAGCCCCTGATACTTGTGCCTGTAAGGTACCCTCTTAACCATTCTCAATCCTGCTGCTGCTGCTGTTGCTGCATCGCTTCAGTCATGTCCAGCTCTATGCTACCCCACAGACGGCTGCCCACCAGGCTCCCCTGTCTCTGGGATTCTCCAGGCAAGAGTGCTGGAGTGGGGTGCCATTGCCATCTTCAAAGCATGAAAGTGAAAAGTGAAAGCAAAGTCGCTCAGTCATGTCTGACTCTTAGTGACCCCATGGATTGCAGCCTGCNGTTGGTCATAGCTATTCTTCCAAGGAGCAAGCATCTTTTAATTTCATGGCTGCAGTCACCATCTGCAGTGATTTTGGAGTCCAAGAAAATAAAGTCTGTCACTGTTTCCATTGTTTCCCCATCTATTTGCCATGAAGTGATGGGACCAGATGCCATGATCTTAACTTTCTGAAAGATGAGTTTCAAGCAAGCTTTTTCACTCTTCTCTTTTACTTTCATCAAGAGGCTCTTTAGTTCTTCTTCATTTTCTGCCATAAAGGTGATGTCATCTGCATATCTGAGGTTATTGATATTTCTCCCAGCAATCTTGATTCCAGCTTGTACTTCATACAGCCTGGCATTTCACGTGATGTACTCTTCATGTAAGTTAAATAAGCAGGATGATGATATATAGCCTTGACGTACTCCTTTCCCTGACTAGGAAACAGTCTGTTGTTCCATGTCCAGTTCTAACTGTTGCTTCTTGACCTGCATACAGATTTCTTAAGAGGCAGTCAAGTGGTCTGGTATCCCATCTCTTTAAGAATTTACCACAGTTGGTTATGATCCACACAGTCAAAGGCCTTGGCATAGTCAGTAAAGCGAAAGTAGATGTTTCTCTTGAACTCTCTTGCTTTTTTGATGATCCAGTGGTTGTTGGAAATTTGATCTCTGGTTCCTCTGCCTTTTCTAAATCTAGTGTGAACATGATTCACACTGAAAGTTCATTGTTCACATATTGCTGAAGCCTGGCTTAGAGAATTTTGAGCATTACTTTGTTAGCATGTGAGATGAGTGCAATTGTGCAGTAGTTTGAACATCCTTTGGCACTGCCTTTCCTTGGGATTGGAATGAAAACTGACCATTTCCAGTCCTGTGGCCACTGCTGAGTTTTCCAAATTTGCTGACATATTGAGTGCAACACTTTCACGGCATCATCTTTTAGGATTTCAAATAGCTCAATTGGAATTCCATCACCTCCGCTAGCTTTGTTTGTAGTGATGCTTCCTAAGGCCCACTTGACTTTACATTCCAGGATATCTGGCTCTAGGTGAATGATCACATCATCGTGGTTTTCTGGGTTGAGAAGATCTTTTTTTGCACAGTTCTGTGTGTATTCTTGCCACCTCTTCTTAATATCTTCTGCTTCTGTTAGGTCCATACCATTTCTGCTCTGTATTGTGCCCATCTTTGCATGAAGTGTTCCCTTGGTACCTCTAATTTTCTTGAAGAGATCTCTAGTCTTTCCCGTTCTATTGTTTTCCTCTATTTCTTTGCATTGATCACTAAAGAAGGCTTTCTTATCTCTCCTTCCTATTTTTTGGAATTCTGAATTTAAGTGGGTATAGCATTCCTTTTTTCCTTTGCCTTTCCCTTCTCTTCTTTCCTCAGCTATTTGTAAGGCCTCATCAGACAACCATTTTGCCTTTTTGCATTTCTTTTTCTTAGGGATGGTGTTGATCACTGCAACCTGTACAACGTCATGAACCTCTGTCCATTGTTCTTCAGGCACTCTGTCTATCAGTCTAATCCCTTGAATCCATTTGTCACTGCCACTGTATAATCATAAGAGATTTGATTTAGGTCATACCTGAATGGTCTAGTGGTTTTCCCTAGTTTCTTCAGTTTAAGTCTGAATTTGGCAATAAGGAGTTCATGATGAGCCACAGTCAGCCCCCGGTCTTGTTTTTGCTGACTGTATAGAGCTTCTCCATCTTTGGCTGCAAAGAATATAACCAATCTGATTTCAGTGTTGACCATCTGTTGATGTCCATGTGTAGAGTCTTCTCTTGTGTTGTTGGATAGAAGTCATTAAATT
The DNA here is from genome assembly GCA_006410875.1 of Neotragus pygmaeus. Taxonomy (NCBI): domain Eukaryota; kingdom Metazoa; phylum Chordata; class Mammalia; order Artiodactyla; family Bovidae; genus Neotragus; species Neotragus pygmaeus. The sequence continues at coordinate 154,556 of SJYV01022342.1, forward strand.
TCTGGGACTGTGCTTTGCACAGTGTACTTTGTCCAATCATGTTGGCAATCCTCTAAGCTACATATTATGATCCTCAGTTCTACAGATGAGGAAACTAAATAAATAGATCAAGTGGCTTGGTATGGAGTATAGAGCCCTAAGGAGGAAGAGTGGGATTTGAACCTCAGTAGTGTAAATCTAGAATTTGGACTCTTAAAAATGCCTCTTTTTAAAAAAAATTGTTTATTAATTGAAAGATAATTGCTTTACAGAATTTTGTTGTTTCCTGTCAAACCTCAACATGAATCAGCCAGCAGGTCAGTTCAGTTCAGCAGGTCAGTCATGTCTGACTCTTTGCCACCCCAGGGACTGCAGTGTGCCAGGCCTCCCTGTCCATCAACAACTCCCAGAATTTACCCAAACTCAGGTCCACTGAGTCATTGATGGCATCCAACCATCTCATCCTCTGTCATCCCCTTCTCCTCCTGACTTCAATCTTTCCCAGCATCAGGGTCTTTTCATATGAGTCAGCTCTTCACAACAGGTGGCCAGCATATTGGAATTTCAGCTTCAACATTAGTCCTTCCAATGTACACTCAGGACTGATCTCCTTTAGGATGGATTGGTTGGATCTACTTGCAGTCCAAGGGACTCTTAAGAAATCCTCCAACACCACAGTTCAAAAGCATCAATTCTTCAGCACTCAGCTTTCTTTATACTCCAACTCTCACATCCATACGTGACCACTGGAAAAACCATACTCTTGACTAGTCAGACCTTTGTCAGCAAAGTAATGTCTCTGCTTTTGAATATACTATCTAGGTTGGTCATAACTTTCCTTCCAAGGACTCAGCATCTTTAAATTTCATGGCTGAAGTCACCGTCTGCAGTGATTTTGGAACCCCCAAAATAGGTATACATATATCCACTCCCTTTTGAACCTCCTTGCCATCTCCCTCCCCATTTTAACCATAGGTTTTTGAGACACCAGGCTTTGTTATCTGAGAAATAATCCACAAGATGTACTTTGCATGTTATTGCATGTTTAGTATCCCTTCCATGGAAGAAAAAGAAGGATCAGCCAATGAAGTATCATATTAATATTTTGATATGATGGGAAAAGCTCTTAAAATAACAGCAATGAGAGACAATGTGCAGTGAGAACTGATGCTGGAGTACGAGTCCTAGCAGTAAATCCTGTAGGAACAGAGGACGAGGAGATGGATCGGAGCATGTCAAACCTATGAAGACGTGACCGACGAGGCAGTCGACCTTCTCTATCTCCTAATTCATTCACTTAAACTGGGTTAATGCCCAAACTGAATTAACTTCATCAGAAAAGCAGTGGGACAATCTGTTCAGTTCTGGTTTCTCTGTGATGGATTCCAGTTGCCCTGGCTGAAATCTTCAGCCACTGGGAAACTTCTGTGAATGGGCAGTTGGGCAACTGATCCTGAACTCCTATGACAGCAGTTCAATTTCTCCCTGAAGCTAAACTGGCTGAAACTTTATTGTACATGGGAACACCTGGGGAGCTCATTGCCCAAGAATCTTTCTCAGTCAGTTTCAGATGACTCAGAAACGCTTATGTTTCTTCCTGGATAGTTCAATCAGTTAAGAATCCACCTGCAATGCAGGGGATCAGGGTTCGATCCCTGGGTTGGGAAGATTCCCTGGAGAAGGAAGTGGCAACCCACTCCAGTATTCTTGCCTGGAAAATCTCATGGACGGAGGGACGAAAATCCCTACCGTCCACGGGATCACAAGAGTTGGACATGATTGAATGACTGAACCACCACCAAGAAATAACAATCATATTTCTGAATCCTCAGGTTGTACTTGGGACACTGAAAAAAATTCAGTTATTTTCACATATTGACGGTGAAGAAAACCCTTTTCTTAAGGGTTTTGTGTTTTCATATTTTTTTAATATTTATTTATTTGGCTGCATGGCTTGTGGGATCTTAGTTCCCTGACCGGGGATCAAAACCAGGCCTCCAGCATTGGGAGTGTGGAGTCCTAACCACTGGCCCACCAGGGAAGTCCCCCTTCACATCTTTTTTCTAGAACCCTTCTGAGGCAGGTATTGCTAGGTGATTGAGATTTAGTGATAAGCAAGCAGGGCAGGTTCCCACTCTCAGGAAGCAGCAAGATAAATATTTTTACTTAATTTGACTCTGGTTAGTGCTATGGAGGAAACATTCAGTGCTATGAAAATTTATGAAAGGGGACATCACCTAGCCTAGAAAATGACACAGCTCTGCATCTCAATTTCTTCACTTAAAACATGGGAAGGATATTTCCTGCTTCACCTAATTGTTGTGAAGAGATACAATGAGTGAATATATGAGTGAAAATGAGATATAAAAATTAAAAGTACATACTTTTAAAAAAATTAGCACAATTTCTAGGAAATGCTAACATCCCTCATAATCTGCTTCAAATCTGACTTTACCATACTCCAGTAATCTGCACAGGCTTGTTACTTTCTAGATACTAAAAATCTTGGTAGGTGACTGATAATAGCTATTAGGCTTTCTGGTCAGAGGAGAGGCTCTATATAGGAAAGAAGTTGGAATAAAAAGGTAAAAATGACAGTCTTTTCCTTTCTATACCTGAATCCATGTTGCTTGAAAAAAAAAAAAAACCCTTGCATTTTATAACTATATTCATGTCATCTAATTGTATTTCATAAGTCATCAAACAGCATACTTACACATCATCCAATAATTTTTTTAATCTTTAAAAAAATTGTGTTTTCATCACTCCGAGAAACATGCATGATCTTAGATCCTCAACCAGGAATCGAACCCATACCCCCTGCAGTGGAAGCTCAATGTCTTAACTACTCTACTGCCAGGGAAGTCCCAATCTTTTAAATCTTTTAACCAGACAGTTTTTCTATTTGATTTCACTTTTTAATTATGTGCATTCATGCTCAGTCGTGTTCGACTCTGCAACCCCATGGACTGTAGCCTACCAGGCTCCTCTGTCCATGGAATTTTCCAGGCAAAAACACTGGAGTGCGTTGCCATTTCCTTCTCCAGGGGATCCTCCCACCCCTGGGATTGAACCTGTGTCTGATGCGTTGACAGGTAGATTCTTTACCACTGAGCCACCTGGGAAGCCCTTTCAAATTTTGTACAAATAAAATTTAAAAATATATATATATATATTTTAAAAAACATTCTCTGATGAAACATCTTTGATTATACATTTTGAATTCAGGATTTTAACATGTCTGACAGTGAGAAATGTCCCAGAAGGCAACAAGATTCATGTCCCTATATTTTATAACCTCATGTTCAAGTTCTGTAGCCAATCTAAGTATTTTTTTTCTTGGGGGTAATTAAATATTATTACAGTGGCTACTTCTGCCTAAAATAATTTCTTAAACTTGGAATTCATTTACTATGAATTCAGCTAGAGAAACAGAGGGTTCAAGTTCCCCAAAGCCCAGATTTCCACATATGTACTTTATTCTTTTAATGATGAAAGAAATAAAACCCTTTGTACTTTTAAACAGAAGAAGCTTGAGATTTTAAATTGCAGGGTCCTTTTTATGGCTACATTAAGGCATTCTGCTGAAATCTACCTTAGTTATAGGGCCTGGTTTATGGTTGAGAATAATAACCAGCATAGTGGAAGCAAAAAGAAAGCAAGAGAGACAGTTTATACTCACGTTTAAATGGTTTTTTGCAGCAATCTTTCAATTTGGGTTTATGAAAAAAGTTTTTTGGTTAAGCTCTGTTGCTAATGTCTATGTGTATTTATATCTATAACCATCAGTCAAAGAGATCTTCTTTGGTTTCTATTGAAGTTCTTTTTTGTTTGTTTGTTTTTAAATAAATGTATGCATATTTATATATACCTAAAACCAGCTTTCTGGGTATGAGTTCACAAAGGAAAAGTTTGAGCTTTCACAAAGTTTCTCTTCAAGAAAACACAATACTTAACATCATTTCATCTCATCTTGGATCCTACACTGCCATTAGGATCCTTTGATACCAAGTAAGAAAAGGAAATGCTTTAAAAATGCCCAAGGCTCTCCCTCCCTCGGTTTATTTACTTTTTCCTCTCCATTTTCTTTCTGGCCCCACTGTGATTTTGGTGATGGCTGATTCAGGGCAAGGATGATGTCAAGCTGCTGTCAAGCCAATTGCCTAGACAAAGAAGAATTAACATGTTCTCCCTTCAAAATGATTGATTCCACGGCTCCACATTCATCATCTGGCTCATCATGGCCAGCTCTTCTCAGCCCATTGCAAGGTGACCTGGTTAGCACGGCTGTGCCCTTGCTCCCACAGCGGGTGCCTGGAGGCTCTGTATGTGTGGTGCGGGCTAATGAGGGTCTGAGTCATCCAGTTAGACACTCACCTTCCCCGCCATCAGGCCCGGAAGCCCTGGAGGAAGGCAAAGGGCTCACACTTAGACATGTGTCCACGGGCAAAAGGGGAATGGCCTCATCTTCTCACTGAGATCATCACAAGACCTGTGCTGAATGGTTGTCAGACAGTCAAAAGGCCCTGAGCCGGTGGTAAATTCACCGACTATCTGGGGGTACATTTATCATCAAAGACTGCCTACTTTGCAGATGGTAATGTGTGCATACCCTTAGCAGGAGTCGTAGCCCCAGGAGAACACAGTCTGTGTCCCTGGAGCATCTGTTTTATTATACTGGGAGATTTAAAGCCTCTTAAAGAAAACTAATAGTGCTTGGTGTCTGATGCCAAAGTTGGATAAACCTTACAGGTGAAATAAAGAAACTTGAACAAAATTTTGCTCTTGGGTGAGGCCCTCATATTCTTTCTCTTAAACTTCTCTCCCAACCCCCACCTCCAAAACTCTCCCTCTCCCCTGCTGCCCTGGGTACTTCAATGGGGAAGTCCAAACAGAACATTCTAAGACAGTGTTTTCCAAACAGTGGGTCATGACCCACTCGTGGATTGTGAAAATAAATGTAGTGGGTCACAAATAGCATTTTATAAATGAAATAAAATAGAACCCTTCGGTTGCAGTGAAATGCATTCCTTACTGGGATCATGGTAAAAAATTGTTTCAAAGCTGCTGCTGTAAGTGATAAATCTCTGTAACTTCTTCCTGTATATAATATAATCACTGAAAAAATCCTGAAGACATGATTAAAGCAAATATTTTATAATGACTAACATTGGTCATATCTGATGATGAACGAGAGCAATAGGAAATTACAAGCTTACCCTAACCTCAGCCTTACTATTTTTTTTTTTTTTTTTTCTTCCTTAAAGCAACATCTAAGCTGTCCATTTCTACACGGTGGAGAATGAAAGTGATTTGGGGCATGGCGTATGTGTGTGTATAAGACTATTTAATCTGGCTCCCATGGAGAGGAAAACACTACTAGAGAATGAAATCCTTGGATATAGTCTTCTCTTTTAAGACTTTTCAGTTACTTGTCCTCTTTAAAAAGTTTGACGTGTAAAATTGTTTGGACATTGGCATCCAAGTCATGTAGTTTTCTTCCAGATGTCCTGCTTATTTATGTATTTCTTTTTAAACCTGTATATATAACCCAAATACTCAGGAATATTGGTGGATGTTCGAATCATCTGTTTCTATGACCTTTATTGATTTATTTTCCTTTTCTTTATTTTTAATGTTGCTTTTGAGCGTAAAGTCATTTTTCTTCTGCAATAGTAGTCGAATGGTGACTTTGCTATTAAGAAAGAGAAATTTTGCTAAGAAAAAAAAAGATGGGTTCCATAAGGCATTTTAAAAACAAAAAGCTATGCAGAGAGCAATGAGACATACATATTGTTTACCTCTCTCATGGAAACAAAAGTTAGAGCAGGAACCAAAAATGATATCAATAACAGCTAACATTTATATGCACTTACCGTAATGCTGGGCTTCCCTGGTGGCTCAGATAGTAAAGAATCTGCCTGTCAATGCAGGAGACACAGGATCAATCCCAGGGGTGGGAAGATCCCCTGGAGAAGGAAATGGCAACCCACTCCAGTATTCTTGCCTGGAGAATTCCATGGACTAGGAACCTAGTGGGCTATCCATGGAGTCACAAAAAGTTGGACACGACTGAGTGACTAACACTTTCACATCATNCCCCTGGAGAAGGAAATGGCAACCCACTCCAGTATTCTTGCCTGGAGAATTCCATGGACTAGGAACCTAGTGGGCTATCCATGGAGTCACAAAAAGTTGGACACGACTGAGTGACTAACACTTTCACATCATAGTGCTAGTTATTGTACCTAGCACTGTTCTAAGCAAGTTAGAGGCATTACCTCATTTAATTCTCACAACAAACTTTAAGTAAAAGACACTAATATTATACAAATTTTTCTGAAACTGAACTGAGATTTAGAGGGGTTAAGTAGTTAGACCAAAGTGCTGTAAATAATGAGCAAGGATTTCAGAAAGTTCCAATGACTCCCCTGGCCTCCTTCCCAACTGCTGACTCCTTGCTAAGAGTTAATCACCATACCCCACTGCCTCCCGTATCGAAGTAAATAATGTAAATAAAAGAAAGTATTTCTCATATTCAATTCAACAAATATTTGTTGACTGCCTACCAAGTACCAGGGTCTACACTCAAAGCTAGGAATATACTGATCAGTTGAGTCAGAGATAATAAATCTATAAAGTATGCAAAGATATGTATATTTTCTAGGCTCAATTCCAATCATAGTTCTCTGTGAACTATGTAAGTGACTGGGAGGGAGGAATGAGGAGGAAAGGTACATTCTGTGAAGGCAATTTTAAGAACTTTAATGTAGCAGCCATTTAAAAGTGCATCACAAATTAATTTTGCAGCCAGCATCCAGTTACTCCTAGACGTTATCTCTCAGAAGAATTATAAGTTGATGGAATTTTACAGCTTATTTGTTTTGCTTTATTACTGTATTGAAGTGGTTAATAAGCTAGCTAATTTTTTTTTCTTTTAATAACATCTCATTCCCTTGTCTGGGGAAACTTGAATGTAGCAGCAGCAAGAAAAGAGACTCCAGTGAGTTTCTTTAATCATCCTTCTAAGCAGCATGGGTTTCTTCACCATAAAACACAGGCCCACTTCGTTTCCTCCTTTTTACTCCACGCCTATTCAGTGGTGCATAGTCCTTTTAATGGTGCGTAGTCCTAGGGAGGGGGCTTCGCAGGTGACACAGTGGGAATCCGCCTGCCAATGCAGGAGATACAAGAGACCCAGGTTTGAACCCTGAGTCGGGAATTTCCCCTGGAGGAGGAATTGGCAACCTGCTCCAGTATTCTTGTCTGGAAAATTCCACGGACAGAGGAGCCTGGTGGGCTGCAGTCTATGGAGTTGCAGAGAGTTGAACAGGACTGAGCATAGTGGTCCTAGGGAGACACTGTATCACTTTCTGCATTCCTGGACAAACTATATTTCCCCATGAACACTTCAGGCATCGCCGAGCTGGTGCAAAGGGTAAGACAGCAGAGAGAATGCCGTATCTGGGATCAACAGACTTGGGGTTGAATCCAGTTCTGCCTCCTCTTTAATAGCTGTTGACTTTTCATGTTGCCGAACTTTTATTTTAAAATCCTTACAACATATTTCAGCCAACCTCCCTCCCAAAATGTGCAGGGAATGACATAATGATTACCCATATGCTCAATTCTTAGATGAAAAATAAAGCATGGCAATGAAATGAAAGCCCTTCTGTGTACTTTCACACCATTTTCAACTCCACTAGAAGAGAATCATGCGATTTCATTTATTTATTTATCTATTTAATGGCTTGGGGCCTTCCTTGCTGCGCATGGGCTTTCTCTAGTTGTAGCGAGCGGGGGCTACTCTTGGTTGCGGTACATGGGCATCTCACGGCAGTGGCTCTCTTATTTCTGAGCACAGACTCTAGGCCCTAAGGCCTCAGTAGTTGCGCCACATGGGCTTGAGAGCTCTGGTTCAGTAACTGGACACATGGGCTTAGTTGTTCCACAGCATGAGGAATCTTCCCAGACCAGGGCTCGAACCCATGTCCCCTACATTGGCAGGTGGATTCTTATCCACTGTACAGTCCAGAAAGTCCAAGAATCATTTTAAATGTGGTGCTTGTTATTCCTACTCATATTCTTAAACATTCACTATATCTGCATTTGTGTCTAGGGTGTATGTATGTTGTTTGGCAGGATTTGAAATAAAATACTTAGATTATGTTTTCCTAGGGATAGCCTCTGTAATTGCTTTTTTTTTTTAATAACTTAACAATTTTATTTATATTTGGCTGTGCTGGGTCTTGTTGCTGCTCAGGCTTTTCTCTAGCTGTGGCAAGAGGGGGCTTCTCTCCATTGCATCGTGCAGGCTTCACATTGCAGTGGCTTCTTTTGTCACGNTTTTTTTTTTAATAACTTAACAATTTTATTTATATTTGGCTGTGCTGGGTCTTGTTGCTGCTCAGGCTTTTCTCTAGCTGTGGCAAGAGGGGGCTTCTCTCCATTGCATCGTGCAGGCTTCACATTGCAGTGGCTTCTTTTGTCACGGAGCACAGGTTCAAGAGCACCGAGCTTCAGCAGGTGTGGCATGCGGGCTCAGCTGTTGCAGTTCCCAGGCTCTAGAGCATAGGCTCAATAGCTGTGGCCAACAGGCTGAGTTGCTCGGCGGCAAGTGGGATCTTCCTGGATCAGGGATCAAACACAAGTCTCCTGCATTAGTGGATTGATTCTTTACCATCGAGCCAGCAGGGAAGCCCCTGTATTTGCTTTTTTAATTCAACTTTCTGTTTGGAAGATTTATTTATCATATAAACTCTTTGAATCTTTGTTTCTTCCTCTATACGATGAGCACAGTAGACATATTGCATAAAGTTGCCATGAGATTTTAATAAAAGATTAAAATAAAAAACAAAGATTTACTATATAGCACACGGAACTACATTCAATATCTTGTAATGCCATATAATGAAAAAGAATCTGAAGATATACACCTGAAACTAACAAAATATTGTAAATCAATTATAGCTAAATAAAAAAAATTTTAAACTCGAAGAGATGAATGGATTAAGAAGATGTGGTATATTTGAACAATGGACTACTATTCAGCCATTCAAAAGAATGAAATTTTGCCATTTGTAACAACGTGGGTGGACCTGGAGGGTATTATGTTAAGTGAAATAGTTTAGACAGACAAAGACAAATACTGCATGAGATCACTTATATGTGGAATCTAAACAATATAACAAACTAACGAATATAACAAGAAATAAGCAAACTCACAGACTCACAGAAAACAAACTAGTGGCTACCATTAGGGAGAGGAAATAGAGTAGGGGAAAATAGGAGTACAGGATGAAGAGGCATAAACTATTACATACAAAAGAAGCTACTAGGATATACTGCACAATACAGGGGATATGGACAATATTTTACAATAATTATAAATATTGTATAAGCTTTAAAATTGTGAATTATTATGTTGTACAGCTGTGACTTCTACTGTTCATCAACTATACTTCAATCAAAAATAATTTTAAAATAACATAGACTATGAGTGGCAGAGTATCTGGCACATGGTACGCACTTAAGAGAATGCCATTTTCTTTTCATTCCTCATGGAATAGTTGTTCTACATCTGACAATGAGAGGAAGCAGCCACTTGGCTTGCTCAGCTGTCATATTCATATTACAGTCGGCCGCTAAACATTCCCATTGAGCTCAAAATGGTCCCACAAAGGACAGCCAGGTTGATGATAAGCATTAGCATCTAATGTTTCCTGAGAGGACCCAGCCCAAGCATGCTGCTTTACATAGTTATGGTAGTCATAATTTTCTTCTGCTTTTCAAAATCAGAGTAAGATATCTGAATACGGAAAATATAAGAGCATCATACAAGGGCATGTTATATATGTGGAACACTCTGAAGATTCCATGTGAATCATCTCTGATGACAATGTAGAAACATAAACAGGAGTGTAATTTAATATATTTCACTTCTATTTTTCCTCAGTCTATTCTTTCAACACTCTTGTGTACAATTCTCTATTTTTGTTATTTTAATTGCTTCTGCTAAAGCAAACATATTGCAGAATTGCCAATTGCCTTATAAATTATTCAAATCATGCACTGCTTTCATTGAAATGCTTTTAGTTTTTCTGGAATCGCAACAAATTTCAATCAATCATTCACACTATAAAAATGTGGTAGTTTAAAAGTCTTTGAATAATTTGTCTGAGTTTTAAGGTTTCTTCTATAACATTTGGTCTGTTGGCTGAAGGGATGTCTACACAATGTCAAAACAGGTGGTAATTCAACCATTTCAGTACAAACTGCTGTCATTTTGCAAGGGAAATACAGGCAGGGTGGAGGAATCAAATTGATTTTTGAGTTTTGTACCGAGTAAGCAACTGATTTATGAATGAAATATTTTGCTTTTCTCCAGATTATTTATTTGTTGTATAAATGTAGGCACAATTGTGGAGAACACAAACATTTATTTGAAATAAATAGCATTAAAAAAGAGAAATTCTTACAATATCAATATAGCAAAACAAGTTGAATAACATACTGATGGTAAATTTTGGTGGGAGGAATAGAGGTTGTACTTCAAAGGTATTATTTCCTAAGTGAACTTGACCTCCAAGGAAAAGCCAGCACCTAGAGAGAAAAGGAAAGATACACCCAGTTGAATGCAGAGTTTCAAAGAGTAGCAAGAAGAGATAAGAAAGCCTTCCTCAGTGATCAGTGCAAAGAAATAGAAGAAAATAATAGAAAGGGAAAGATTAGAGAGCTCTTCAAGAAAATTAGAGATACCAAGAGACATTTCATGCAAAGATGGGCTCAGTAAAGGACAGAAATGGTATGGACCTCACAGAAGCAGAAGATATTAAGAAGAGGTGGCAAGAATATACAGAAGAACTACACAAAAAAGATCTTCATGACCCAGATAATCACAATGGTGTGATCACTCACCTAGAGCCAGACATCCTAGAGTGTGAAGTCCAGTGGGCCTTAGGAAGCATCACTACGAACAAAGCTAGTGGAGGTGATGGAATTCCAGTGGAGCTATTTCAAATCATAAAAAATGATGGTATAAAAGTGCTGCACTCAATATGCCAGCAAATTTGGAAAACTCAGCAGTGGCCACAGGACTGGAAAAGGTCAGTTTTCATTCCAATCCCAAAGAAAGGCAATGCCAAAGAATGCTCAAAATACTGCACAATTCCACCTCATCTCACATGCTAGTCAAGTAATGCTCAAAATTCTCCAAGCCAAGCTTCAGCAATACATGAACCGTGAACTTCCAGATGTTCAAACTGGTTTTAGAAAAGGCAGAGGAACCAGAGATCAAATTGCCAACATCTGCTGGATCATCGAAAAAGCAAGAGAATTCCAGAAAAACATCTATTTCTGCTTCATTGACTATGCCCAAGCCTTTGACTGTGTGGATCACAATAAACTGGAAAATTCTGAAAGAGATGGGAATATCAGACCACCTTACCTGCCTCTTGAGAAATCTGTCTGCAGGCCAGGAAGCAACAGTTAGAACCGGACATGGAACAACAAACTGGTTCCAAATAGGAAAAGGAGTACGTCAAGCCTGTATATTGTCACTCTGCTTATTTAACGTATATTCAGAGTACATCATGAGAGACGTTGGGCTGGATGAAGCACAAGATGGAATCAAGGTTGCTGGGAGAAATATCAATAACCTCAAATATGCAGATGACACCACCCTTATGGCAGAAAGTGAAGAGGAACTAAAGAGCCTTTTGATGAAAATGAAAGAGGAGAACAAAAAAGTTGACTTAAAACTCAACATTCAGAAAACTAAGATCATGGCATCTGGTCCCATCAGTTCATGGCAAATAGATGGGGAAACAATTGAAACAATGGCTGACCTTATTTTGGGGGACTCCAAAATCAGTGCAGATGGTGATTGCAGCCATGAAATTAAAAGACACTTACTCTTTGGAAGGAAAGTTATGACCAACCTAGATAGCATATTAAAAAGCAGAGACATTACTTTGCCAACAAAGGTCCATCTATCTAGTCAAGGCTATGGTTTTTCCAGTAGTCATATACGGATGTGAGAGCTGGACTATAAAGAAAGCTGAGCGCTGAAGCGTTGATGCTTTTGAAGTGTGGTGTTGGAGAAGACTCTTGAGAGTCCCTTGGACTGCAGGGAGATCCAACCAGTCCATCCTAAAGGAGATCAGTCCTGAGTGTTCATTGGAAGGTCTGATGTTGAAGCTGAAACTCCAATACTTTGGCCACCTGTTGGAAAGAGCGGACTCATTAGAAAAGACCCTGATGCTGGGAAAGAACGAAGGAGGGAGGAGAAGGGGACGACAGAGAATGAGATGGTTGGATGGCATCATTGATGCAATGGACATGAGTTTGGGTAAACTCCAGGAATTGTTGATGGACAAGAAGGCCTGGTGTGCTGCGGTCCATGTGGTGGGTGGCAAAGAATCGGACACGCCTGAGTGATTGAACTGAACTGAACTGATCCTATAATGTAAAATACCCAGGATGGCAGTTGTGTGTAAATCTAATTAATAACTTATCTGAAAATTCTACTTAATACAACTGATTAAAGATGAAGCTGGTCATCTGATTAAAGGGAAACACTTTTATCTCTAAATTATACACACAGGCAGAGAAGGTAGTTATTAAGAAGATAATGCGTAAAGCACCTATTGGTAGTACTTTTCTTGAAATGAGCTCAGCCCAAGGTAAATTAGTAATGATTTACAAAACAACCATAAAGAATTACTACCCCAAAGCCATTATTTTTCCTTAATTCTTTTTCCTTTTGGCAATGATGATACAGTATTCCTACTGTAAAGGAGATGTTAAACATTTCTCTCTTATCTACCTCAGACATGATTATTCACAAGTGGTAAGAATGATCTATAAGTTGTGGAACATGTTACTTAGATATTTATTTGAACTAAAGGTTTTCAGCCTAAAATTCAGTGAACATTGGTTAGCTTGGTGCAAAGACGTCTCATAGCTGATGGGACAGAATTCAGAAACCAGACATCTTTCTTCAGTCACTTGCTCTCTCCTGTTCCACCAAAATAACTGATTGCCTTAGAGGACTTCAGATGGGATCAGAACTCATGTGTAATTGTTACCTCAGGTATGGGTTAAACAAGTACTTGTATGACAGTGATATCAGTAATTTTGTTATCGGCACAGCTCTGCACTGAGAGAGAATCTTCTATTGACTGATTGACTGACTGGCTGCATTGGGTCTTCGCTGTTGTGCACGAGCTTCCATAGTGTGGCAAGCACGGGCTCCTCTCTGGGTGCGGTGCTCGGGCTTCTCATTGCAGTAGCTTCTCTTGTTGTGGAGCCGGGGTGCTAGGGCACTTGGGCTCAGTAGTTGTGACTCCCAGGTTCTAGAGCACTCGGGTTCAATAGTTGTGGCACACAGGCTTTGTTGCTCTACAGCAGGTCGGGTCTTCCTAGATTAGCGATGAAACCTGTGTCCCTTGCATTTGCAGGGGGACTTTTTGCCATTGGTCCATCAGGGAAGTCTGAGACCACTAAATCTGGATGGATTTTTTTTTGACAATAGACAACACAAAATTACCTAGTGTTCTAAAAACAATGAACCTCTTCTTAATACACATTTATTGTTCTTGTCGATAGTCCAGAGAAAACTGCAAGTTCACATCTTCTATGGGGGTTATACAGTCACTCCTCACTTCTCATACTGCCGGATGGTACAAATTAGAGGCAAGCTGAAATGTGCAAAGCTATTTTGAAGATCAACTGAGAAATTATTATTGTTATGTGACCTTTAAAATTGTTTGTTGAAATATTAACATATTGCTAATGTTACTATTAACATAACATTAAGCTTACTAAGTCAAGGCTATGGTTTTTCCAGTGGTCATGTATGGATGTGAGGGCTGGACTGTGAAGAAAGCTGAGCACCGAAGAATTGATGCTTTTGAACTATGGTGTTGGAGAAGAGTCTTGAGAGTCCCTTGGACTGCAAGGAGATCCAACCAGTCCATCCTAAAGGAAATCAGTCCTGGGTGTTCATTGGAAGGAATGATGCTAAAGCTGAAACTCCAATACTTTGGCCATCTCATGCAAAGAGATGACTCATTGGAAAAGACCCTGATGCTGG
>SJYV01022342.1:169422-181196 GCA_006410875.1 Neotragus pygmaeus
GCACCGAAGAATTGATGCTTTTGAACTATGGTGTTGGAGAAGAGTCTTGAGAGTCCCTTGGACTGCAAGGAGATCCAACCAGTCCATCCTAAAGGAAATCAGTCCTGGGTGTTCATTGGAAGGAATGATGCTAAAGCTGAAACTCCAATACTTTGGCCATCTCATGCAAAGAGATGACTCATTGGAAAAGACCCTGATGCTGGGAGGGATTGGGGGCAGGAGGAGAAGGGGACGACAGAGGATGAAATGGCTGGATGGCATCACCGACTCAATGGACATGAGTTTGAGTGAACTCCGGGAGTTGGTGACGGACAGGGAGGCCTGGTATGCTGTGATTCATGGGGTTGCAAGTAGTCAGACATGACTGAGCAACTGAACTGAACTGAAGCTTACTAAAGAGCCTCTGTATGAGAATGAAAGAGGAGCGTGAAAGAGTTGGCTTAAAGCTCAACATTCAGAAAACTAAGATCATGGCATCTGGTCCTATCACTTCATGGCAAATAGATGAGGAAACAGTGACAGACTTTATCTTTTGGGGCTCCAAAATCACTGCAGATGGTGAGTGCAGCCATGAAATTAAAAGATGCTTACTCCTTGGAAGGAAAGTTATGACCAACCTAGACAGCATATTGAAAAGCAGAGACATTACTTTGCCAACAAAGGTTTGTCTAGTCAAGGCTATGATTTTTCCAGTAGTCATGTATGAATGTGAGAGTTGGACTATAAAGAAAGCTGAGTGCCAAAGAATTGATGCTTTTGAAGTGTGGTGTTGGAGAAGACTTTTGAGAGTCCCTTGGACTGCAAGGAGATGCAACCAGTCCATCCTAAAGGATATTAGTCCTGGGTTTTCATTGAAAGGACTGATGCTGAAGCTGAAACTCCAATACTCTGGCCACCTGATGCAAAGAGCTGACTCATATGAAAAGACCCTGTTGCTGGGGAAGATTGAGGGTGGGAGAAGGGAATGACAGAAGATGAAATGGTTGGACGGCATCACTGACGCAATGGACATGAGTTTGGGTAAACTCCGGGAGTTGGTGATGGACAGGGAGGCCTGGTGTGCTGCGGTCCATGGGATGGCAGAGTTGGACACGACTGAGCTACTGAACTCAACTGAACTGAAGTTTACTGGTTATAAATGTAAAAGACAATTTAAAAAGCAGTAAAGTGAACATTTATAGTATAATTTAAAACATTAGAAATGTTGGAACTAAGGTATTTTATTTCTTTGTAAAAACAACATATCAAGAGTCATTTGAGCAGTCCTTCTCTTATTCTCTTCAGATAACTTACTATATGGAGCAAACACCATTTCTATGCCTTAGCTAACTGGGACTTCCCAGGTGGCTCAGTGTAAAGAATCTGCCTGCCAAGCAGGAGACTCGGGTTCAATCCCTGTGTTGGGAAGAGCCTCTGGAGCAGGAAATGGCAACTCACTCCAGTATTCTTGCCTGGGGAAATCCCATGGACAGGAGAGCCTGGTATGCTACAAATAAAAAATTGTTACACACTTTTTGAAGTTCTCCTTAGCTTCCAATATTTTATCTTTCATAGTGAAATATCTCTGATAGTTTCTGTAATGTGAAGATGTTTGCTGGTGTTTCGTCCTCCGGGACATCTTCATTCTTTTGTCCCAACCACTTTTCCAGTTTATGTTGATAAATTAGCTACACTAAATTCTGGGCTGTGCTGTGCTTAGTGGCTTCAGTCATGTCTGACTCTTTGTGACTCCATAGACTGCAGCCTACCTGGCTCCCCTGTTCATGGGATTCTCCCGTCAAGAATACTGGAGTGGGTTGCCATGCCCTCTTCCAGAAAATACTCCTGACCCAGGGAGCAAACCTGCATCTCCTGCATGACAGGTGGATTCTTTACCACTGAGCCACTGGGGAAGCAAGCCTTCACTAAATTCTACCTAGATCTTTAGAGACTCTTCATCTGCAGTGGTGTCAACCTTCTCAGAATCAGCTAATTTCTTCTATAACTCTATTTTGTAAATAAGGTCAAAGCTCACATCCAGTGAATAAAACTGTTTCTTTGTTACATTTCCATCACCTTGTTGGCCAATTCCCTCTTTCAATCATTTGTTTTTGTAAAATACTAATTTGGGTTTATTACTGGGAGAGAAGGAGGTAACACAACTACATGCTTTGCTGTCTAAATGAGAACTGAATAACAAACGTTTGAGGGTCAATAATAATATTATAAATTAGAAAAAGTGACAGGCCTAGTCACTGATCATGGTATGAATCTGTTATTCACACAGTGATTTTTGGACTGAGGAGCTACTGGTGAAGTTTGAACTTTATACAATTACTCACAGCTAGAATACCATGGTAACTAAGATTTGAACCAAGGCAATGGGGGACTGGTGTTATCTAACTAGACCATAGTAACTGAAATATGTGCATCTCAAAACCATGGAAAGTAAGAGCTGCCCGTATTTAATTCTTTAACAGCATTGTTGTGGGAAAATTTAAATGCCATGGTTGGTATCATTGAAAACCTAGAAACATATATTTTTGTGTATCACAAAGCTTATGTCTCGATTTTTCATCACAAATAAAAGTGTGATTTCATTCCCCATTTTTTTCCAGTGTGGACGATTAAGAAAAAAGCTAATCTAATCTTTTGGAGAAGGCAATGGCACCCCACTCCAGTACTCTTGCCTGGAAAATCCCATGGGCGGAGGATCCTGGTAGGCTGCAGTCCATGGGATCGCACAGAGTCGGACACTACTGAGCGACTTCACTTTCACTTTTCACTTTCATGCATTGGAGAAGGAAATGGCAACCCACTCCAATGTTCTTGTCCGGAGAATCCCAGGGACAGGGAGCCTGATGGGCTGCCATCTATGGGGTCACATAAAGTCAGACACGACTGAAACGACTTAGCAGCAGCAGCATAAATAAACATACACACACACACTGTCTGTTACTTGTCCATTCATGCTTAATGTTGTATAGAAAACAATAACACTAAACTCATAGGACATACAAAGTCAGCTCTCAGATGCAGGAATAACACTTGCATATGAAATTTATATGTGCTATAACATTATACACACATACAGAGTCAAAATTCCCTCTTTTTATAATGTGTCACTGACCACAATCTGCTATAATGTGTGTTTGAGAATATGCATTTGTTCCATTAGGAAATAATTTGAGCATAATGCAAATTTTGCATTTGCTTAGGTACAATTTCACATGAGAGAAACACTATGTGAATGCAGAAAACTGTACCCAGATGAACTAAGCTACATACGAATATATAAAGTGCATGCACACACCTCCAACATTTACCAGCTATTATTATCCACTTGTGAGCTACATTCATCCAAACCTAGTGTTACCACTTTCTGTCACATTTCAGATAACTCTCCACTATTTCACAATAACTCACAAGTTACAATTCTTTTGATGATCACTTCAAACTTCAACCCCTTTCAAGACAAAATGCCATTAGTGCTGTAGTATTTGTGCATTTATTAACTATTTTGGATGGGGGGAAATGTATTACTGCTTTTATTAGGTCCTTTTCTCTCTCTCTCTCTATTGGGTCATGCCGTGTGGCTCGTGGAATCTTCGTTCTCTGACCAGGGATAGAACCCAGGCCCCCAGCGGTGAAAGCACCAAGTCCTAACCACTGGATTCTCAGGGAATTCCCTCTTTTTATAATGTACAACTGATAATGAGTCCAACTTCTTATTGCCTGTGATTTTTATCACATGGCTTGGCGTAGTGTAGTGATTTTTTAAAAGCATATATCACAGTATATAGAAATTAATGCATATATAGTCACAAGAAGGCATATGACTTTTTCTTCCCAAGGTAAAATTCATAAGTATAAAACCATTTAAAGTCTCACTGGTTTGGTCCTTTTTAAGATGTTGCTTTTCAAGGCTTTAAACATTGTCTATGTGATAAAGCCGAATTTGACAAGTAGTCAAATGATGACTGTTCATCCTGACCTCTAAAAACAGACCTGTGATGGTGGAGATCATTTGCTTCACCTGGCAGTAAAATTGGATCTGATAAGGGGAATTTTTAGCTTCTACAGAGTAAGGTTCAAGCTATCCTGCTTTCAACTGTCTAAACCAGGTGTTCTCAAACTTGAATGTAGTTTGGAATATCCTGGAAGTCATGTCAAAACATACGCTGCTATTAAAAAAAAAAAAAAGAATGAACAGATAAGCTATGGACTTTATCTAAAAATTTCATTCAAGATGTCAAAGCCCCACAGATGCTTATGCAGAGGCTACTACAAGACAATAAAGTTGATTTTATAATTAAAAAAAAAACATACACTACTGATTTTCTGATCATTAACTCTAGGGTAGGACCAAGAATTTTCATTTACATGTTTCCAGGTGATGCCAGGACCAACTTATTCACTAGGCACAGTAGGCAGAGGGCCTGTGGCTCACTCTACTTTTCAGAGGCCCATGAAAAGCACTTTTTAAAATTCATTTTTTAAAAGCTTTTCATTTTGTATTGGATTATAGCTGATTAACAACATTGTGATAATTTCAGGTGAACAGGAAAGGGACTCAGTTTGCCAAACATGTACATCCATTTTCCCCCAAACTCCACTCTTGAAAATAACAATATACAATGATGAATCCAAGCTGGACTATATTCATCTTTATATCAATGTAGTCTGAAAATATTCCCTTTTATTTATGTATCTTTTTTTAAAAAAAATGTGTTTATTTATTCGGTTGAGTCAGTTCAGTCACTCCGTTGTGTTCGACTCTTTGCAACCCCGTGGACTGCAGCACACCAGGCTTCCCTGTCCATCACCAAATCCTGGAGCTTGCTCAAACTCATGTCCATTGAGTCACTGATGCCATCCAATCATATCTTCTGTTGCCCTCTTATCCTCCTGCCTTCAATCTTTCCCAGCATCAGGATCTTTTCCAGTGAGTCAGTTCTTTGCATCAGGTGACCAAAGTATTGGAGCTTCAACTTTAGCATCAGTCCTTCCAATGAATATTCAGAGCTGATTTCCTTTAGGAATGACTAGTTTGATCTCCTTGCTGTCCAAGGGACTCTTTTTTTTTTTTTTAATAAATTTATTTATTTATTTATTTTTTAATTTAACTTTGATCTCCTTGCTGTCCAAGGGACTCTTAAGAGTTTATTAAAAACATCATTTATCTATTAAAAATTATTATTTGTTTTTGGCTGTGCGGCATCTTCCTTGAGATAGATGGGCTTCCTCTAGGTGCAGCGAGGGGGGGCTGCTCTTTAGCTGAGGCGTGCAGCCTTCTTGTTGCATTGGCTTCTGCTGCGCAGCACAGGCTCTGGGTGTGGGCTCGGTAGTTATGGCACAGGAGCTTAGTTGCTCAGAGGCATCTGCAACCTTCCTGGAAGGGGAATCGAACCTGTGTCCCCTGAATTGGCAGGCAGATTCCCAACCACTGGATCATCGAGGAAGTCCTATTTATCTATGTATTAATTTAATGAAGGGATGTGCACATGAAGGCAGAAAGGTCCCTTGCCCTCAAAAGTCACGAGGCGGCCCAGGGTGCT
Organism: Neotragus pygmaeus; assembly: GCA_006410875.1. Taxonomy (NCBI): domain Eukaryota; kingdom Metazoa; phylum Chordata; class Mammalia; order Artiodactyla; family Bovidae; genus Neotragus; species Neotragus pygmaeus. Next base: position 174,960 of record SJYV01022342.1, read on the forward strand.
GCTGCTGTAGCTGGTAGGAAACACATTGAAACAACTGCACTAAACTAACAGATCTTTTGGGACTTGTTAGCGTTCTACTTTTTATTCTGAACTGTTTTGACCCTGTGCTGTTTTTACTCAGAAGAAAGACACGGTCAATTGAACATGCTAATTTAAGTTTGAGAGGAGACGTGGAGCACAAGAAACAGTTAGTAATGTGTATCTGAAGTGGTTGTTCTATTCCTTACTCAGATGGAGTGGTGCATCCCTGATTACAAAAGGAGCAGTTTAAACATTCCACCAGTGACTATATGATGGTAACTTAGTAGCACTGTGTGTCTGTACAGAATCACACTGTCCAAAAAGGACTTTCTAATTTCAGATTCATTCCTTCCTCAAAATCACCTGTTCAATGGGTGTTGCAATATTGTTATATTTGGTGGCAATAAGAACAAAACCATCCCTATCTCATAAATCAATCAAGGATAAAGAGTTGAAACAAGCAATCCTTTATTAATAAGGGGCAACTCCAGTGTTCCTCCTCCTTCCAAAGTACCCTAGTGAGAACTACAGAACTCAAAGATGAAATAAATGTATTAATATTGCACCATAACACTCTAAGCACTCAGTATTCTTCCCCACTTAATGTAATCACCAATGAAAAGGTTTTCATTAAAATGAATAACGTTTATTGCATTTTATTTATATTTCAAATGTTTTAGATTCATTTTGAAAAATATAGAACCCACCTATTGTCAAGCAAAAGAGAGAAAATAAAAGCAATACATAAGCTCACCCCTCAGAAATACCACTGGTAATATTTTGATGCTATTTATCAATGTTTTTAGTTGTTTCATATTTAGTGCTTTTGAAAATGGATGACAGAATTTTTACTGTTTGCAATTTTACTCTAAGTTTTAAAGCTTCACAGTATAGTACAAGGATAATAAATAGGTCATGGTACTCCACAGGAAATATTCATTAATATTCAAGATTTAGATTGCTTCCTATTTTCTCTGTTGTAAACAATGCTCAGATGAATAACTTCTGTGTGTGGTTAAACTTTTGTTTCTTTAATTGGTTATAGAATTGGAAGCACTAGGTTAAAGAGAGAGGTATTTTTAGGGCTTCTAATTCATATTTTCAAATTGTGTTTACCTCTAAGACATCGCCAAGTCACACTGAAAAGAGGTACTAATGTAGCGAGGTGGCGCTAGTGGGAAAGAAGCCGCCTGCCAGTGCAGGAGACGCAACAGACGCAGGCTCAATCCCTGAGTTGGGAAGATCCCATGGAGGAGGGCATGGCAATCCACTTCAGTATTCTTGCCTGGAGAATCCCATGGACAGAGGAGCCTAGCAGGCTTCAGTCCATAGTGTCCAATAGTGCACAGAGTCCATAGTGCACAGAGTCGGACACAACTGCAGTGACTTAGCATGCATGCAATGTAGTGAGACTAGTTCCATTATCTAGTAGAGAAAAGAAAAAAGAAAAAGAAAAAAGACCAAGCAACCCTAGAGATACATTTAGCAATAACTGGGATCTGGTTGTTCAGTTGCTCAGTCATGTCTGACTGTGACGTCACGGACTACAGCACACCAGGCTTCCCTGTCCTTCACTATCCCCTGAAGTTTGCTCAAATTCATGGCCATTGAGTCAGTGATGCCATCCAACCATGTCATCATCTTGCTCCCTTCTTCTCCTGACCTCAGTCTTTCCCAGCATCGGGGTCTTTTCAAATGAGTCAGCTCTTCGCATCAGGTGGCCAAAGTATTGGAAATTCAACTTCAGCATCAGTCTTTCCAACGAATATTCAGGACTGATTTCCTTTAGGATTGACTAGTTTCATCTCCTTGCTGTCCGAGGGACTTCTTCTCCCAGCACCACAATTCAAAAGCATCAATTGTTCAGCACTCAACCTTCCTTATGGTCCAACTCTCACATTCGTACATGACTACTGGACAAAACAATAGCTTTGACTATAGGGACCTTTGTCAGCAAGGTGATGTTTCTGCTTTTTAATATGTTGTCTAGGTTTGTCATAGTTTTTCTCCCAAGGAGGAAGAGTCTTCTAATTTCATGGCTACAGTCAATATCCGCAGTGAGATTTTGGAGACCAAGCAAGTAAAGTCTGTCACTGTTTCCATTTTTTTCCCCCATCTATTTGCCATGAAGTGATGGGACCAGATATCATGATCTTTGTTTTTTGAATGTTGAGTTTAAAGCCAGCCTTTTCACTCTCTGCTTTCACCTTCATCAAGAGGCTCTTTAGTTCCTCTTCACTTTCTGTATTTCTCCCAGGAATCTTGATCTGGGGCAACACAAACATAGTCTGGAGTAACCCGGGGTATTTCAAAGCAGACTGTGGATGGGAGAAGGGAAGCAGAGGAGGAGACAGGGAATTTGAGCCATGGACAACCTGCCCTTGACTTCTGCTCTCTGGTTCCTTCCATATAGTACATCAGCTACTGAAGGGTCTGTATATGCCCAAAAGAATCTCTTCCCCTATAGCTACGGAGTCAGTAATAGAAAAGGAAAAACTACAGAATCTTTAAAAATTTTATTCATTAAATTTTGATGTCTTGAGTCAAAGCCCTGACCAGCTCATCCAAGTGAGAACTCTGATGCAATTCCCCAAGGCCAAGGAGACTTACTGCTTCCTCGTCTTAACCTTATGGTTCTGGAGAAGTGGTACAGCCCAGCCTCAGGGTCAGATGACCGTCAAAGAGATGCTTCCAATGCAGAATGATAACTAAAGTGAAAGTGAAGTCGCTCAATCGTGTCCGACTCTTTGCAACCCCATGGACTGTAGCCTATCAGGCTCCTCCGTCCATGGGATTTTCCAGGCAAGAGTGCTGGAGTGGATTGCCATTTCCTTCTCCAGGGGATCTTCCCGACCCAGGAATTGAACCCCGGTCTCCCACGTTGCAGGCAGACGCTTTACCATTTGAGCCACCAGGGAAGCCTTCACCCTTAATGCCAATGAACGGCTGCCTGAAGTGCTGTGTTGAAAAGGAGCTTGAAACTGCACCCCTGAAGGGGCAAGACGCTGACTGGTTGGCGGTACTTTTTAAGGGCACAGGAATGGAAATCGGCACCACAGGTATCCCATATCAGTTTTCTTCTAAAAGTTCTCTCTTAATTAATGCCTTCCTGTTAGTAAGCAGAACAAACACCCTGGTGAGTCAGCCACAGTCTCACCCTTGTCCAGTGCACACCTTGCCCTCAGTTAAAATGATAAAAACCCATCTGGGCAAACCTTCATATTCCTTCCTGTTAAGAAAAAATAATTAGTGAAAGCACTTTATTTGTATTTTACAGTGTTTTCCCAATATTTTTCTTTCTAAAGAAAGAAGATGAAAAAGTAAAAAGCCTATTATACTTCAATTTCATGTTATGAACATTTGATATGAAGTAAACAAAAAGATACATGGGAAAAGGGAAACAGAGAGAGACAGGAAAGGGCCCAAACATGAGAGAGGTGCCATCTGGGATTGGAAGGAAGGAGAGAAATGTACCACGTATGCGGCAAAGGGAAAAAATGAGGGTAAAGACAGAAAGAGGGAAAAAAAAAAAGGAAGTGAGGGAAGAAGAGATCCTACAGTTCCTGAAAAGAGTAACTATTCTCGTAAAAAAGAGCAAAGAGTAAGGGAATGAAATCTCGATTTAATCTTATGGAGGTCAGTTGAAGTGAGCTTTGCCGGTTTGTCTCAATGGGAGCCCAGAAGGACTTCTGTTGAATATGCAATTACACACTGAATGAAGACTCTAACAAGTTGTTTTGGCCAATTTCTTCTAACAACTTGCTTCAGGGCATCCTTAGCTTTTATTAAGGCTATTAGTTTGCTTAATGAATCACAATGGTGACATCTCATAATATTCTCCTATACAAATTCCCTAAATTCAATAGAAATAAATGCATATCCACTGTAGAGGCTACAGCATTTAGGAAGACAAGGGATGTAAGTAATTGCTGTGGGGCTGTCATTGGCATAGCAGGCACTTAAAATAGAACTCTCTTTGCTGAGGTTAACACTCAGAATAATCCTGAAATATCAATGTGTAATTTTGATCAAAAATGTCTTGAGTCACTTTCTGTGGAAATACTGTTGCTTTTGGAGAGTTATTTTTAATTTTTTGGCAAATATGAAGTCTCTATATGGTCTTTCGTTTTCTGATTCTTCTTTCAAAAATCAAATGGGTTTAAAATGTTAAAAGCCAGCCCCATCTATGTTAAGACTAAAAAAAAATACATCAGTATATAAAATTAAAACTGAAATCTCTAGGACCTACTATATAACATAGGGAAATACATTCAATATTTTGTAATAACTTATAAGGGAAAAGAATCTGAAAAAATATATAAATATAGATAGATAGAACTAACTGAATCACTTTGCTATACCTCTGAAACTAGCTCAAAACTGTAAAGTGACTATAATTCAATTAACAAACAATCTGACTGCTTTTTCAAAAAGAAGTAATTTTTCCCCCGTTCCCCAGAAACAACTACTGTTAAGAGTTTGGTGGGTACTTTTAAGATCCACTTATAAACACATATAGTTAAATAAATATCTAAGTTCTTTTCCTACAAATCTCCTCCTCAACTCACTCTGCTTCAGCCACTCTGCCCTCCTCAACCCCTTCTCTAAGACCTCAGGCACACTGCAGCGTGCTCCTAACCCTAGCCCTGACCCCTGGGCCTTTGCACTTCCTATTTCCTCTACCAGAATAGTCTTTTCCCAGTTATGCCCTCTCATCCACATCAGGTTATCACTTAAATGCCACCGCTCAGTGAGCCTGTCCTTAACCATACTCTCCAACACTCTCTACCCCTTTTCTGCATACTTAATGCTCTTTATACTCTTAACATACTATATGTTTGACTAATGTCCTTCATTGTCTGCCTTCCCTCCAATGGAGGGCAAGCCCCACAAGGACAGGGGTTTTTACCTGTTTTGACTCCTGCTAAATCCCTAGAGCCTAGAACAATGCCTGACACATAGTAGGTACTCAATATACTTGTAGAATACACGCATGAATTCTCATTTGTTTTTAGAAATATTGCAATTTATGTTATGTACAGTTTGACACATTTTTTTTTTCCACTCAAAGGTATGTCACAGATATCTTTCCATTCTGGCATTTCAAGATATTCTTCATTCTTTTTAATGACTATATAGTTTTCCTGACAAAACAAGTACTCTAATCTAATCATATGTCTTTTGATGGACATATACAAGAAAGGTCTTAATGACTTGGAAAACCATGATGGTGTGATCACTCACCTAGAGCCAGACATCCTGGAGTATGAAGTCGAGTGGGCCTTAGGAAGCATTACTGTGAACAAAGCTAGAGGAGGTGATGGAATTCCATGAGCTATTTAAAAATCCTAAAAGATAATGCTAGTAAAGTGCTGTGCTCAATATGTCAGCAAATTTGGAAAACTCAGCAGTGAACACAGGACTGGAAAAGGCCAGTTCTCATTCATCCCAAAGGAGGGCAATGCCAAAGAATGTTCAAACTACTGGACAATTGCACTCATTTCTCATGCTGGCAAAAGTAATGCTCAAAATCATTCAAGATAGGCTTCAATAGTATGTGAACTGACAACTTACAGATGTACCACCTGAATTTAGAAAAGGCAGAGGAACCAGAGAGTAAATTTTCAACATTCTTGGATCATGAAGAAAGCGAGGGAGTTTCAGAAAAACATCTACTTCTGCTTCATTGACTACTTTAAAGTCTATGACTGTGTGGATCACAGCAAACTGTGAAAAATTCTTCAGAGATGGGAATACCAGACCACGTTTCCTGTCTCCTGAGAAACCTGTATGCGGGTCAAGAAGCAACAGTTAGAAGTGGACATTGAACAACAGCCTGGTTAAAAATTGGGAAAGGAGTATGACAAGGCTATATATCATCACCCTGCTTATTTAACTTACATGCAGAGTACATCATGTACAATGCCAGGCTAGATGAAGCGCAGTTCAGTTCAGTCGCTCAGTCGTGGCTGACTCTTTGTGACCCCAAGAATCACAGCACGCCAGGCCTCCCTGTCCATTAACAACCTTCAGAGTTCACTCAGACTCGCATCCATCGAGTCCCTGATGCCATCCAGTCATCTCATCCTCTGTCATCCCCTTCTCCTCCTGCCCCCAATCCCTCCCAGCATCAGAGTCTTTTCCAATGAGTCAACTCTTCGCATGAGGTGACCAAAGTACTGGAGTTTCAGCTTTAGCATCATTCCTTCCAAAGAA
>SJYV01022342.1:181282-221689 GCA_006410875.1 Neotragus pygmaeus
CATGAGGTGGCCAAAGTACTGGAGTTTCAGCTTTAGCATCATTCCTTCCAAAGAAATCCCAGGGCTGATCTCCTTCAGAATGGACTGGTTGGATCTCCTTGCAGTCCAAGGGACTCTCAAGAGTCTTCTCCAACACCACAGTTCAAATGCATCAATTCTTCAGTGCTCAGCCTTCTTCACAGTCCAACTCTCACATCCATACATTACCACTGGAAAAACCACAGCCTTAACTAGATGGGGGAATGAATATTCCAGAGTCATCCAATAACACCTATTCTCAAAGCCAGACTTGAAATTCTACCATGATCCCCAGATGGCCTTCCACCACCACTGTATGTAAGCAGCCCCCTTTCCAAAGCCAGACTCTAGCTCATGATCCTGCTACTTTCTTCATACTCCTTATCTCTAACTGGTATCACCTCCTGCATTCAGTTGCTGAACATAGTGCTTATCTCCCCACCAGTCTGTTTGATACACAGCTGCATTCATAGCCTTTGGAGCAGTGCTTAACACATAACAGACACTTAAGTATTTGTTGAATGAAAAAAAGTAACTGACATTCAACTACCTAGCATCTAAGGTCTCTTCCAACTCTTGGGTTCCTTGGTTCTATCTCACCAAGAGCATATCACTCAGAAAAACCAGTGCTACAAATTTCTCCAAGAATATAAATGATCTGAAGTTAATTACACAATATGGTAGGTAGGACAACACTCTTTTTAATATATTATCCATCTTCCATGGGTAACTGACCCATCTAGGGGTAAACTAAAACTGGGTTTTAAGTGATGATGTTTTTAGCTCCAAGTATACACAGCCATGACTGCCCGCCTGTGCATTTCAGATCAGAATTAAATCCATTGTGAATCATCCATTAGAATCAAGAACTGCAAACAGGGACTAGAAATGTTCCCAATACCATTCTGCTCACGTGTCAGTTCCCTCCAGAGCTGCCTAAAACTCAGCTCTGCCAAGATGATTATTTTCTACCTGGCTTCATGAATTGCAATTACTTCCTAAATTATAACAAGCCACAAGTGGTCGGAACCAAACAAGCAGGGTCACAGAAGGTTTCTCCTTGTACTTCTGGGGACGACAGAAAAACTTGTTTGAACCAAAATTGCTCCTCTTTCAAAAGAAAGAAAACTTTAAGCCTTTAACTCTTGGGAGTGGCAAAGGGAACAGCCAGAGGCCATGAGCTAAGTTCACTTCTCTAGAGATCTGTTGAATAGTTTTGGCAATGATTTGGCTTCTGTTGAAAACAAGCCCTTCTAATTGTACTTCTGCCAGTGCAAGACAAAAGACAGCACCAAAGCTTAGAAAGGCCGTGATGACATGCCAAGATCATGACTGTGACCAGGCAGTGTCCCTCCGAGTAGAGCACTGTGGATGCCTGTGTCTCTAGCACTGGGCTCTGGCACCCGTGGACAAGAACATGACCTGAAGAGTACAAAGGGGAGCCGGTGAAGTGACGTGCTTCCCTTCAACTGGATCTTGGCTGAAATATTTTCTGACAATAGAAATAATTCCACATTTTGGTTCCTCTTTCCACCCCCACTGTGCCAAAAGTGGTTTACATTAAGTAGGCAAGGATGGCAGAAATAACAAGTACAGGGTTTTCTATTGTGTACAGTGAAAGACAAAAAGGACAGAGAATACAGATGTTTTTGCTGCTGCAAAACGGTGGTGGACTAACTCTTTCAGTGTCTCTGGAATGCAAATTTTCTCTTCACAGTTTAGCAGTCTTTTTTGGATTTCAGCACAGTGAACTAACACTTTCCTGGATTCCAAGACCTCCAGAGAACCAGATGGATGAGAGGAATTGGAGAAAAAAAGAACCCACGCTACTTGAAAAAGGTATGAATTTCTCACTCTGCATCTAGCCAAAAGCTCTGAAAATTAGAAGAGTGAAATCACTTTGAGTTTGTTCAAATGCATGCCATCCTAGAGTTGTTTGTGGTGGGAAAAAAAAAAAACTAAAATGATTTGATGGTTTAGAGTCTGTGTTCAGTTTAATCTAGGAAGCAAACTTTAACAGAGATGATATGTTTACTATCAAAGGCAGGAAAGAATGTGGATGGAAGACATCACACAAGAGCATCATTCAATAAGCTTGTGCTCTAAAGCCAGGCACTGCTCCCCAGTGCCAAACTTTTTAACTCAACACTCAAGGATATTGTCTTTCCTTCCCTTTTTGGCAAGTACCCTACTATTCCCCCAACAGAATCCTGATCCTGTCAATCCAAACTGCTTTCATACTCCACATGTCTTGCTCTTGCATGCTTTTACATCCATTTTTGCTTCTGCCTGTAACATTTCTTAACAAATGTGATGGCTCACCTTTTAGGGCCCAGGGCATATGAATGTACCCTGCCTTATTGATCATCTTCCTACACTTCTGTTCTTTAACAGCATTGTTCATATTTTCATTATAGCAGGGACTCTGTGGAGAGTGTGATCTGTTTCTGTGCTATGGGAAATGCTATGACAAATCATACCTTCCCCGAAGGTGAAGACATCAACCCATATCACATCGCATATATTCTTCTTCTAATGTGGTCCTAACAGTTCATCAGGGGAACAAGGATGCCTGGGAGGACATTTGTAACTTCCTGGACAATGGAATGTGGTAGAAATGAGGCTGTATATGACACCCAGTGCTACTCATAAAATAAGATGGTTTTCTTTTGAGACACATACTTTTGAAGCCCTAAGTTGTCTGAAGAGATTATATGTTAGACAGAGGGAATGCCTGAAGAATCCCAGTTGTTCCAGAACAGCTATTCAAATATTCCCAGGCTGGGTACCAGATATACAGGTGAGGAAGTCTGTGGAAGAACTCAAACCCAGCAATCTTGTGAGGGACTCCTAGCCAGAATCGCTTAGTTGAGAGGCTATCAAGTGCTTGATCCACTAAACTGTAAGAGATAATAAATGATGATTGTTCTTTTTAGCAAGAAGTTTTGGAGTGGTTAGGTGTGTGGTCACAGTAACTGAAGCATAAGCACAGATTCCATATTTGATTATGAGTTCTTCAAATACAGCAGTTAAAGCTATGTTTCTAGTGCTAAAGTGGGTGAATGAAAAATGGAAAAGACTGTTTATTGAATAAGTACTGAATGATTTGAATATTAACTTCCAGACCATGGCCACATAAATTAATGTCCTATAACTTTATGAGGCCAGTTAGGTTTATTCAGCTAGGGCATTCTAAGTAACAATAATGCTCAAATCATATGAAAGCAAAATAAACCCTCTTTCATATAGGGTATAATATGTTTTTCAAATTTGGCAAACTATTGTTATTCCCAGTGATAGCCTAAGAATAAATTGGTACAGGAATATATGTATAGAGTTCTTTTTCTTCAAAAGCTTCTAGTACTATTCTTAACATCTCTATATTTGAAAAGACAGCAGCTTTCTCTTAGTGCTGGCATCAATAAAAGACAAATTATCTATTTAATTGTACTATCAAAAAAATTAAGGGACTAGAACTTCACATACAACATGGAGTAATATTAAAGTGAGAATGACCTTAGGGACCATCTGTCCCAGTCAATCTGATCCATAAATTCCCTCTGCAATATCCTCAGTCAATCAACCTTTGTCCAGCCCCTGGGATTGCTTGTGTCATGTCAGGTCACAGCAGACTGTCTTAGAAGGTTCTACCAGTAGGTATGATTGTCAGAAATATTCTTTACTATTTCAATTTAAATATCTGCTACCTCATTAATCCTACTTCCGCCCTCTCAGGACAAGTCTGTTGCCTTGGAGTACTGAACAAGTTGTCCCTCCCCTTATTTTTCTCTTTATTGTGATAAACACCTAGATTCCTTCAACAGTTACTTATGGGACGTGATTTCTGTCATCTCACCTTCCTGACCACCCTCCTCTGCACAAGTTCCCTTCAATGTGTGGAGCTCAGGAATGAACGCACCACTGGAAACTACTGTCTCCCCTCTTCTGCACTCCTTTTTATATAAGTGCTGCCAAAGAGTGCATTTACTTTGCTATGGTCCTATTTATTATTATTGATCTTGGGTCAAATTATCTCCCCTATAAGTCTTTTTTTTTTTTTCATGAACATCTGTCAAATGAAATGATTCTCATATGTACTTGCAGAGTCAATTTTAAAAGCCAAGAATAAAATTTGACTTTTGTCCCTCTTATATTTTCTCTTGTTGGATTTCGGTTATTGTTGTAGATAACAAAAATTTTTAATAGTATTAATGATCATGTTTTACATATTTTCCTCTCATTCTTTACCTCAAACCAGTAAGTTCAAGTTAGATAAATTTCAAGAGCTACAGTTTTGCTACCATTAAAAGATATTTGACAGCAAAATCAATATATATGTTCTTATTCCTACATCCCATCAAGCACCAAGTTCTATTACTTTTCCCACCAAATATTTAAATTCCATCCATTATTCTCTCTCTCTCTCTCTCTTTTTTTAACCTCATTATTCCATCATTTCTCATCTAGGTAACCACTAACTGGCCTCTCAGTCTCCCCATTTCTCTCTTGTCCAATCTACTACCATACTGATTTGTCAACAAAACAAGAGCACAGACTCCTCCTTGAGTTGGAAAGATCCCCTGGAGAAGGGGATGGCAATCCACTCCTGTACTCTTGCCAGGAGAATTCCACAGACAGAGGATCCTGGAGGGCCTCAGTCCACGGGACTGCAAAGAGTCAGACATGATTGAGCAACTAACATTTCACATCGATAGCTTTAAAAACTAAAGATTCCCAGGCCACTCCCAGACCTATTTCATCGTTATCTCTGGGGCCGAGGCTGAGGCATCCATAATTTTTAAAAAGTTCTATGACACTGCCAGATCTTTGTGATCTTTCAAGATTGTCTGAAAAGTGCAAAAAAGAACTGACAATGCATCTAAGACAAAATCTATTGTGAGTATCCAGACAAAAGTTTTGTTAAAGATTTAGATCCCTTGTGAAGACTTCCTAGGAAACTGAGGTGGTCTCAGAGGAAACCCAAGAAAGGAAAGAGAAAGGAGATGGGACCTAACGTCACAGCCCTAGACACATATTCCTTACTTGGCACTGGGCTAGGTCTTCTTATGAATGTTATCCCATTTAATTCTTAAAACAATAGTAGTAATAAAATAGTATCACTATTTTAGAGAAGAAAAAAGTGAAGTTTATATTTTTAACCCGTATGCACTCCTAAACTGGCACACAAGAATTAAACACTGGTCTGCCTGACTCCTATCTCCAAAACCTAGGGCTTAATAAACAAAAATATCGTATTGGTACAATACAATATTGTAAAGTAAAAAAAAAAAGAAAAAACTGATATAACATCTAAAAAAATGATATTATAATAAAACTATTGTAAGATTCCATTTATTTTAAATGATAGAATAAGTTAGACTTTTTTCTAAAAATAAGGTCCTATTTCTTGCCATGGTAAAAATAAATAAAATATCTTAGGCAAAAGAGAATACTGCATGTTGTATGGACACATGATGAATCTGTATCTTCAAAGTGGTCTATTGGCTTTAATTAAAGGTTGCACTTCTATGAGGAAATTCTAGAGTCAGGAAACAGAATACTAGTCCTGAAAGTGTCCCTAGCTTGTGGTGTGCCTTGATAGTTATTGTCCTAGAACTGTTCTTCCCATCTTTCTTTAGAGCTTCCCAATTTTACCTAGGTACACAGCTGCTCAGAATAAATAGTACATGTTTCAGCTTTCCGTGCAGGTAAGTTTGGTTGATGCTTTCTGATGCAAAAGCTGAAAACTCCAGTACTTTGGCCACTTCATGCGAAGAGTTGACTCATTGGAAAAGATTCTGACGCTGGAAGGGATTGGGGGCAGGAGGAGAAGGGGACGACCGAGGATGAGATGGCTGGATGGCATCACTGACTTGATGGACGTGAATCTGAGTGAACTCCGGGAGTTGGTGATGGACAGGGAGGCCTGGCATGCTGCGATTCATGGAGTCACAAAGAGTCGGACATGACTGAGCAACTGAACTGAACTGAAGTTTGGTTGAAGACTTGAAGGTGGAATGGAAGTGTCCTCAGAGGGAAGTAGCCTAGCTTCAGCGCACTGAGATGCAGGAGCTCCCATCTGGGTCCCCCAGTAGAAGCCACGAACTGAGTGTGGTCAAGGAGCCCATCAGGAGACTAGGTGCTCACCTACCATTGTCCTGGGGCTCCTACTTCCCGCCACAGAGCGAAATGGACATTGTCTTCTCACATTACTGCTTTCTGTCACTCCAGCTGAACCTAATCCTAATACAGTTGCTTTGTGATCTTGTTGTCATCCATGTTCTTCCTGCTTCCGTTTTCTTACGTATGTAGCAAGAGGTTGGATGACACCTAAGGTCTATACCACTTTCTCTATGACTGAATGACATGGTGTATAGAAAAGACCGTAAATTGAAATCAGGATCTCAAAGAGCTAGCACTCTTCCATGTCCACTATAGCACTATTCACAATACGTCATATATGGAAACAATCCTAGTGTCCCCTGACAAATGAATGGATAAGGAAAAAAATATGTATATATAAATGGAATAAATGTGGAAAAACAGACATACTCACATACACTATACAATGGAACATTATGCAGGCTTTAAAAGAAGGAAATCCTTCTATTCACACCAATATGCATAAACTTGGAGGACATCATGCTAATTGAAATTAATCAGTCATAGAAGGACCAATACTCATGATTCCACTTACATAAAATATCTAAAATAGTCAAATCTCAGAAGCAGAGAATATAATAGTGGTTTCCAGGAGCAGGGAAGAGAGGGAAATGGGAAGTGGTTATTCAGAGTATAAAGTTTCAGTTACTCTAGTAGAGTGGTTTCTAGAGATCAGCTCTATAGCATAAATGCCTGTAGTTTAATGTGGTACTACTACTTTGAAATTTGTTAAGAGGGCAGATATAATATTAAATGTTCTTACCACACACACACACACACACACACAAAACACACAAAGCAAGGCAAGGCAAAAAAAGAAAAAAAAAACACCCAAAGGGACAAGAGGCAACTGGGACTCGTTGGATGTACCTATTACCTTGATTGTGATGATGGTATCATGGGTATTTTCATAAGTCCAAACAACAAATTATACATGTTAAATATATGTGTAGTTCTTTGTATATCAAATTTTTTTCAATAAAGCTAATCAAAGGAAATAAATAATCCAGTCCTAATGTTTCAAAGAAATTCTTTCCTCTAGCAGCCTGACATCCTGACCTACTAGTGAATGACTGTTCAAAATTTGTAAGAAGTCTCCATCATTATCAGTGGAAGCTATTGGAAGACAGGAATCCATCTGGTGCAGAATGCCAGGATACATAGTTATCAAGCAAATGACTATCACTGAATATTCTAATGATATTCTAGTTTCAGCCCCACCTGGAAACTCATAAGACAAGACTTAAGCCTTTAATAGTACCCACAGTTCTAAACCTAGAATTTGTATCACTCCTTGGTGGAGACATACATAAGACTTAGACAAGAGTATTCATCTCAAATGATTAATTGCAATTAATGCCCATGAACTCTCATGGAATGGAGAATAACATTATATGATTTATGATCATAAATATTTATGATGTTTATCTTTAAAATCTCCCTATCAGGGCCATAACTAAGATGAAGGAAGTGAGGCACAGAGGGAGCAGGACTTAAGGAAGTGCTCATATTTAGGATCTTGAGAGTGTTCGAGAATCTCCTTCACTTTGCTTCCACAAGAACCTCACTTCTCTTACCTCTCCAGGCCCTGCTTCATGTCTTGTATGAATATGCATATATTTTTTTGCCCTAAGAAATCCTACCTAATGTCTGTAACCCATTTTCAATCTGCATTTTTACATGACCTGTTTCTTAGGCATTTGGTACATCCCCATTTCCTTACTTGCTCTCTTGATTTCAAGGACAGATATTTGCCCGACAACTTGTTAGGGTTGAAGATAGAGTGTATAACACAGACAATGAAAAAAAAATGTACATGCCTGCTCGGGGCATAATGATAAGTTATCCAAAATCACTGCAGATGGTGACTGCAGCCATGAAATTAGAAGATGCTTACTCCTTGGAAGAAAAGATATGACTAACCTAGATAATATATTCAAAAGCAGAGACATTACTTTGCTGACTAAGGTCCGTCTAGTCAAGGCTATGATTTTTCCTGTGGTCATGTATGGATGTGAGAGTTGGACTGTGAAGAAGGCTGAGTGCCGAAGAATTGATGCTTTTGAACTGTGGTGTTGGAGAAGACTCTTGAGAGTCCCTTGGATTGCAAGGAGATCCAACCAGTCCATTCTGAAGGAGATCAACCCTGGGATTTCTTTGGAAGGAATGATGCTAAAGCTCAAACTCCAGTACTTTGGCCACCTCATGCGAAGAGTTGAGTCATTGGAAAAGACTCTGATGCTGGGAGGGATTGGGGGCAGGAGGAGAAGGGGACGATCGAGGATGAGATGGCTGGATGGCATCACAGACTCGATGGACGTGAGTCTGAGTGAACTCAGAGAGATGGTGATGGACAGAGAGGCCTGGCGTGCTGAGATTCATGGGGTCGCAAAGAGTTGGACACGACTGAGTGACTGAACTGAACTGATCCTCTTTCAGCACAGTACCAGTGAGGCTNCCATTCTGAAGGAGATCAACCCTGGGATTTCTTTGGAAGGAATGATGCTAAAGCCGAAACTTCAGTACTTTGGCCACCTCATGTGAAGAGTTGACTCATTGGAAAACACTCCGATGCTAGGAGGGATTGAGGACAGAAGGAGAAGGAGACGACAGAGGATGAGATGGCTTGATGGCATCACTGACTCGATGGATGTGAATCTGAGTACACTCCGGGAGTTGCTGATGGACAGGGAGGCCTGGTGTGCTGCGATTCATGGGGTCACAAAGAGTCAGATACGACTGAGTGACTGAATTGAACTGAACTATAATGCTTATTTTCTGTCTCTGTTAAATAACTCTTGTCTGCTACAATCCATAGAGCTATTTGCATTTTTGCCATCCAAAAATCCTGAAAGCCAGGATGCCCCCTCTCTTATTTCCCTACTCCCTCATCCCCATTTTCTTCCTCCTCCCCCAGGATGGAGTTGAGTTCCTCCCAGATGTGGATGGAGAAACTATACAATTCATCTTGCTGGGTTTTATCGTGGCATAATCCAACCAAAACATATATTGAGGAATTTGAATTCTTAGAGAGGGAAACATATCTGAAACCAGATATAATGCTNAGGATGGAGTTGAGTTCCTCCCAGATGTGGATGGAGAAACTATACAATTCATCTTGCTGGGTTTTATCGTGGCATAATCCAACCAAAACATATATTGAGGAATTTGAATTCTTAGAGAGGGAAACATATCTGAAACCAGATATAATGCTTCCTAAATTCATTCGAACTGATTCTTCTGCAAAAGAATGTAAAAAGAATGCAACAGGATATTTTTTTATCATCAATGAAATTGGCTACTAATCATATTTTTTTTTATAACTGATAAAACATGGACTNCTTTTAGGATTTGAAATAGCTCAACTAGAATTCCATCACCTCCACTAGCTTTGTTCATAGTGATGCTTCCTAAGCCTCACTTGACTTTGCACTCCAGGATGTCTGGCTCTAGGTGAATGATCACACCATCGTGATTATCTGGGTCGTGAAGATCTTTTTTGTATAATTCTTCTCTGTATTCTTACCACCTCTTCTTAATATCTTCTGATTCTGTTAGTTCCATACCATTTCTGTCCTTTATTGTGCCCATCTTTGCATGAAATGTTCCCTTGGTATCTCTAATTTTCTTGAAGAGATCTCTAGTCTTTCCCATTCTATTGTTTTCCTCTATTTCTTTGCATTGATCACTGAGGAAGGCTTTCTTATCTCTCCTTGCCATTCTTTGGAACTCTGCATTCAAATGGGTATGTCTTTCCTTTTCTCCTTTGCCTTCTACTTCTATTCTTTTCGCAGCTATTTGTAAGGCCTTCTCAGACAACCATTTTGCCTTTTTGCCTTTCTGTTTTCTTGGGGATGGTCTTGATCACTGCCTCCTGTACAATGTCACAAACCTCCATCCATAGTTCATCAGGCACTCTATCTATCAGATCTAGGCCCTTAAATCTATTTCTCACTTCCACTGTATATTCATAAGGGATATGATTTAGGTCATAGCTGAATGGTCTAGTGGTTTTCCCCACTTTCTTCAATTTAAGTCTGAATTTGGCAATAAGGAGTTCACGATCTGAGCCACGGTCAGCTCCAAGTCTTGTTTTTGCTGACTGTATAGAGCTTCTCCATCTTTGGCTGCAAAGACTATAATCAATCTGATTTTGGTATTGATCACTGGATGTTGTCCATGTGCAGAGTCTTCTCTTGTGTTGTTGGAAGAGGGTGTTTGTTATGATCAGTGCGTTCTCTTGGCAAAACTGTTAGCCTTTGCCCTGCTTAATTCTGTACTCCAAGGCCAAATTTGCCCGTTATTCCAGGTGTTTGTTGACTTCCTACTTTTGCATTCCAGTCCCCTATAATGAAAAGGACATCTTTTTTGGGTGTTAGTTCTAGAAGGTCTTGTAGGTCTTCATAGAGTTGTGCAACTTCCACTTTTTCAGCATTACTGGTTGGGACATAGAATTCGATTACTGTGATATTGAGTGGTTTGCCTTGGAAATGAACAGATATCATTCTGTCGTTTTTGAGACTGCATCCAAGTACTGCATTTCAGACTCTTTTGTTGAGTATGATGGCTACTCCACTTCTTCTAAGGGATTCTTGCTCACAGTAGTAGATATAATGGTCATCTGAGTTAAATTCACCCATTCCAGTCCAATTTAGCTCGCTGATTCCCAACATGTCAATGTTCACTCCTGCTATCTCCTGTTTGACCACTTCCAATTTGCCTTGATTCATGGACCTAACATTCCAGGTGCCTATGCAATATTGCTCTTTACAGCATCAGACTTTACTTTCATCACCAGTCACATCCACAACTGCGTGTTGTTTTGCTTTGGCTCCATCTCTTCATTCTTCCTGGAGTTATTTCTCCACTGGTCTCCAGTAGGATACTGGGCACCTACCAACCTGTGGAGTGGGAAGCCCTATTACTATTAATAAAAGCCCTATTATTAATAAAAGGAATGCATTTGACTCAGTTCTAGTAAGGTAGATGAACCTAGAGCCTACTCTACAGAGTGTCATTAAGTCAGAAAGAGAAAAACAAATATCGTATATTAACGCATATATATGGAATCTAGAAAGATGGTACGGATAAACCTATGTGCAGGGCAGCAGTGGAGACACAGACACAGAGACCACACTTGTGGACACAGAGGGTAGAAGAGGGTGGGACGAACTGAGAGGGTAGCATTGAAACATACATATCACCACACATAAAATTAGATAAGCAGTGGCAATTTGCTGTATGACGCAGGGAGCTCAAATCCAGTGCTCTGTGATGACCTAGGGTGGGGTGTGGGAGGGAATTTCAAGAAGTGGGGGGACATATGTATACCTATGGCTGATTTACGTTGATATGGGCAGAAATCAACACAATGATGTAAAACAATTAAAAATAAATAAATTTTTTAAAAAACTAAGTTAAGACCTATTATGAAAGAACTATAAGGACTCAAATAGCATGTAGCCTATGTTCTATGAGGCTGATCTCACAGCCATCTAGACAACTGGTCAATAGTCTTCTGGATACCGGGTATCGTTCCAGGCTTGGAGGAGACAGAAAAAAGTCAAAGTCCTTGACCCCAAGAAATCTATACTTCTATAGTCACCCAAGTTTCCCACACGTACATCCAGAGGCGAGGTTCCTAAAAGACAATACCAATAGCTTGTATTTTTAAGTCACAATGACCTGCACACTGGAGTTTCACAGTAAAGAAGCTGTTGAGGAAATCAGCAGGCATGACAAGTCTTCTGAGAACAGCCCCTGCTGCCCGCCAAGTCTTACAGCACAAGTGAAATCTCCTGAGAGCACCAAGTGGCAAAGTTTACCCCATCGAGATGGCTGAACTAGCTCTCAATACAACGCCTTCTTGTTTCCAAGTCACTTAGCTGCTTCTAGTCTCACCCAGGTCATCAATACCAACATCATAAAGCCCGACCTCTAGAATTCAGAGAAGCTTTGAGAATCTCACCTCCCACCCCCAGAAATGGATGCAGCCAAATCTAAATAAGCTGGAGGGGGAGCAGCCTGTGGGAAGAGAAAGCACCCAAGGGTGAAGCATCACGCCCCTCTGGCCTCACTAACAAAGAGAAAGGGAAGCTTGCTCCAGGAGACCCACACATAGTAAAGAACAGAACTCTGGTGGTGAAATGAAAGGCTGATTTCCTCCTCCTACATGTTTTACCAAATCAAGAATGCGCTATAAAGGAAAAGGAAGATAATAAACAAAACACCCACGAAAAGCTAATAATGCAATGGAATCTAGGATCTTTAACCCAAACTAGCTCAGTGGTGGCACCAGGTGAGGTCCTATTCAAATTAAGGATAGAGCCTTGAAAATACCTATCTCGGCACTTCCTTAGGGTACCATCTGCCCTTCCCCACCAGTTTTCCATGCCCCAAAGTACCCCTGCCCCCAAAGTTAGATACAAAGGCTTCTCCACATCATCAGGTTCCTTTGCCTCCATGTGGATGATGTGGACAGAGATCCCTAAAGGTGCCAGGGCTCCAAGGCCCAGCTTTCCAAGGCCCCAGCACCCCTGCACTCCCCAACCAGTCACACCTGAGAGTCTTTTCTCACTGGCACTCCTGAATGGGCAATGATTAAAGGGCCCCAGGTCCCAGGCAAATGTCTATTAGAAGGTCCGACTAAAAAATCTAGGTGTCGACGTCATTGATCCAAATTGTAAATGCCTTGAAAAAAAGAAAATGGATCCTTCCTTTGTGTCCCTCAGGGTCCACCACAGAGCCTGGCACCTAGAAGGAGAGCCCTCAGGGTTGCCTGACAAATTCCTAGATGAACTGGTGACTTACTGCCCTACTCGGCCCAAAGAACAGCCCCAGATGCAGCTGCGGGTGGAGGCAGCCACCAGATGACACCGCCAGATGACAACTGTGATGTAACAACTACAGCCCAGCAGTAGCCTCTGAGGCAAGGCCTGTGATTCCCTGCCAAAACCCGAGGAAAGTAGGGAGGGAAGCGGAAATGTGGCAGGAAGGAAGGGAAGTGAAGACTGAAAAGGGAGAAATGCTTTTTTTAGGCACATCAGAGACTCAGATATTTACAAGTACCATCCATCATGCTACGACGGCAAGCATGCTGAGAAGCTAAAGGAAGAGGGATTTCTAAAAACGTATAAAACATGTAGGGCTGCACTCCAAATAGAAACTAGGGTGCCTGTCAGCAGTTCTGATTCAGCTTTGTGACTTTATGTAAACAATGCATCTCCNTGGACCGTGGGGTTTCTCTGGAAGCTCACAAATGGAGTCAGATCTCGTCTCCAGTGGAGACGTGCACGTTGTTTTCCTCCCGAGCTGTAGCCGCATGGTGAGGCTTCCCGACGAGGTGAAACAGGAGTCTATGGCCTTCCTCTCGAGGCTTTCCCACCGGGTTGGAACACGTTCCACCGTGGTTGGAGCCAATCTTCGGGGTGACAGTCGAGGTGGTGCAGGGCCACCAGGTTCCTCTGGATTGGACAAAGACATCTGGGGGTATCGTGGATCACGTGGCTCGACCCCAGGAGTTCCTCTGGACATTCCTGTGACAAGCGCCTCCTCTTGACATGCAATGGGACCGTCAGGAACCCTTCCTGGATGAAGCTGGGAAAGGAACCCTGCTCTGGAGCTGAGCAGGGGGACACGGGGGTGCTCTTGAGCTGTGGCAGGACTCTTGGTGTTCCTCTCGCGTGGAGACCTGTATGTCGGGATATTCTTGAGTCGCTGCAAGCGTGTGAAGGAACTCGTTGAGGTTCATGAGGGATGGGGTGACTTCCTGCAAGGTGCTGCAGAGAAAAAAGGCCTCATCTCCACTGTAGGGGAGAATCTCCTGGTTTTACTCTGTTACGGCAGGTTCCTCTTGACTTATGATGGGGACCCCAGGGACCCGCTCCTGGGCCCTCCGNCTCGTTGAGGTTCATGAGGGATGGGGTGACTTCCTGCAAGGTGCTGCAGAGAAAAAAGGCCTCATCTCCACTGTAGGGGAGAATCTCCTGGTTTTACTCTGTTACGGCAGGTTCCTCTTGACTTATGATGGGGACCCCAGGGACCCGCTCCTGGGCCCTCCGGACAGGCCAGGCTCCAAGTGAGTTGCCAGGGGCCTCTGGGGATTCCTTGACAGTCGGTTCCGGCTCCAAAGNTCCCTTGGATTGCAAGGAGATCCAACCAGTCCATTCTGAAGGAGATCAACCCTGGGATTTCTTTGGAAGGAATGATGCTAAAGCTCAAACTCCAGTACTTTGGCCACCTCATGCGAAGAGTTGAGTCATTGGAAAAGACTCTGATGCTGGGAGGGATTGGGGGCAGGAGGAGAAGGGGACGATCGAGGATGAGATGGCTGGATGGCATCACAGACTCGATGGACGTGAGTCTGAGTGAACTCAGAGAGATGGTGATGGACAGAGAGGCCTGGCGTGCTGAGATTCATGGGGTCGCAAAGAGTTGGACACGACTGAGTGACTGAACTGAACTGATCCTCTTTCAGCACAGTACCAGTGAGGCTACCTACCTGTAAGTTTATGTCCAACAGACTTAGCAATATTATCTAAAGCCTTGAACTCCAAAGGGTCACACTGAATATGCTGCCATCATTCCAAAGCCTTCTGTTCCACCTGTGATTCTGATTTTATGGGAACCCACCCAGTTATCATCTAAGATAAAAACTGGAGAGTCTTCTCAGATCTCACTGTTTCTCTCATACTTTTGACATCTAAGCAATCGGTCAGTCCATCCTGGTCCTCCTTTCCATCCCACTGCCTGCACATGATTCAGGTTCTCATCATTTCTGGCAGTCCATCTATCCACCAAGGATCTTTCTGACACCAGGTTTGCATTACTCCAGAAGTCTCATATTCAAATACAAGACCCAGAAAGACACCATTGGTGAGTGACATGCTTTGAGTGTAAGAAATAAACTGGAGTGCACTCTGGTAGATGCAGAATGCATGTCCCAGCCCCTGATGAAGATAATTCTAAGTTCTAGCTGATTGTTGCTTGACAGAAATTGGAAATTCTGACTTTTAGGAGAAGTAAGTAATCTAGATTTTTCTGTGACTTTTCAAAAATTTTAAAAGTTTGAAATTGGGTAAAACTTTAAAAAAATCTTTTGTATATCAAATAAAATGCATCTGCTGGAATCTGATGTGAAAGCAGCCAGTGCATGACCTCTGCCCTACTCAATTTGATCACCTGTGTTACCTGTCAGAATGGATTTCTAAAGCACAGACAACATCCCATCTCTGTCTTACCTAGAAACCACAAAAAGACTCTGCCCCTCCCCCCACGTCAACATGAGAAATACAACCTCTTGCAGCATCAGAAGAGCCTTTGCATTCTGTAATCTACATTCCAGCCAAATCGGATGCTTTGTCTTCTGAACATGCCCGATACATCCCTGTTGGTGTCTCTTTATATGGATCATCCTACTTTATCTCAATCTGGACAACATCAGACTCCAGGCAGATGTGCCCCTCTTCTCTGTAGCCTTTCCTGAGTGAGTCCTTCCCAGGCAGAACTGGCTGCCAACTCTTTCTTCATCCATAAAATATCTACACGTGGAATCTTGTGGCATTTTTACGCTGCATGCTGGCTTTGTGTATGCTGATCTCTTTCACCCTATTTTGAACTTCTTGAGAAGAGACCAAGTCTTACCCATCTTTTGCATCTCCAGCACAGTGCCTGATACAAAACAACAGGGATACAATAAGAGTGATTTTGCTAATAAAAGCTCAAATGCAAAAAAGGTTTTAAGTTGATTTTGTTGAGGTTAACAAGGTGAACACTCCTCTGGTTTAGTAAAGACTAGAATTCATAGAGAAAAGTTGGGTTTAGAAGACAAAAGGAATAGCCTGGAAGTGTGGGCAGCAATTGTAACCATTTTCCTTATCTGAGGCAAGCACAGTAATAAACACTTTGTAGTCAAGTAGCATCTTTGTGGGATGAGCTCTCAACTCAAGGCAGACGTGATCTTCACCTTGTGTTTGAATCAACTTGCCCCAAGGTCACTGAGTCAGTCTTTGACCAAAAAAAAAAGTGAGAGTTCTTTGTTCCCCTGTCACTGCTCTGAATTCACAGCACACTGTCTCCTTTAACAGTGTTCTTGTCAAGGATATGTGGCATATATACCTGGGGAAATCTATGAAAGAAACTGGCTCTAAGACTTGCTTAGATATGCTTCTCACTCACTCACGTTCCATCAAGGAGAACAAATCACAAGCACTCCAAACAGTAACCCGAAGAGAGGACCATTTCAAAATTCTAGATAAATGATGTGTCTTTTTCAAGTGAAAATTTACTTTATAGTAGTATGGATTTTGTTGTTGTTGTTGTTAATTCACTAATCCTCCCTCAAACTTATTGAAAGCTTTAATCTCTCTCAAGCTTTTTACCATCCTCCCCCACATTTTCTAGTGACTTGACAATGATTTCTAGATTCTGGGCTGTCTAAACATGAACAGCACCATCAGGAGACCTTAGCCATAAGGACATCTTATCTCTGCAATGCACACAGAGTGTGGTCACTTACATTTAATCAGAATGGTCCCGGTCCTCCACTGGAAAAGGGCATGTATGATGCCTTTAAGATATGATTTTCTGCATCTAATCACAGTTTGGTAAGATGTAAGGCAATTACTAAATGGTTGCAGACTCTGTGAGTATGCACAGGAAATTTATACTTCATTTTGGAAGTTCCAAAGTTAGAGATGAAAACTTTGGGCTTTAATTTTGATATTATAATGAGAAGCAGCAGAAATGACAACTCCAAAGTAATTGCATTACCACCTTTATTGGGTTCATGCCTCAGGTGCCATGAATTTTATATGTATTATCTAAGAACCTCAGAACAACCTTGAAAAATAGAGACTATTATTCCCAATTTACAGATAAAAATACCAAAACTTAAAGAGGTTAAGTGATTTTCCAAAGTTGTTCAACTGGAACATAGCTGGGCCAAGATCAGAAAATTAGCCTTTCTGACTCTGCAAGTCCATGTTCTTTTTCGTCTGATATATTGCAAAGAATACACCCAAGGAGATGGCTAATAAAAATGATAGATACTTTCCAAATCCATTTTTGCTTAGAGATGGAATTTTGAATTTTCCACTATATATGGGTAAATATATTAACCTCTAAACTCCCTAGGTATCAAAAATAATTATATTACTTTGACTTGAGAGAAACTGGAAAAATAGCCACCTTCTCTGTTCAACTTCCTCTGGTTCATTTCAATCTAAAGATAGATACTATTTCTTAAAGTGAAGCAAAGCTTGCCTTTGAAATAAAAAATTCATAGAAAGCATTTCCCATAGGGAGGATGACTGTGTTTCAAAGATCCCCCTTTTTTCTATGAATTGTGAAGAGAAGAAAAGGTCTTAATAAGCTGTGTTCAGAAGTCTGTTTTACAGACTGTTTTACAGAAGCCCAGGACTAGTTGAAATGTAGGTAGGCCAGCACTTTGACTATCTAGTACCTAACCTCAGAGGACACAGCTATTACTACCAACAGGAGAAAAAAAACTTAAGTCAAGAAGTCACCATCAAGAACAATGGTTCTTTCTTTGGGAGAAAGACAGAAAGGACAAATCTACAACGTAGTTCTGAAGTATGATATAAAATATAACAAACTATGACATCATTGATTAGCCTTACAAATCAATAGTATTTGAGTCAATCCTAAAGGAAATCAGTCCTGAATATGTATTGGAAGGACTGATGCTGAAGCTGAAACTCCAAGATTTTGGCCATCTGATGCGAAAAACTGACTCATTGGAAGAGATGCTGATGCTGGGAAAGATTGGAGGCAGGAGGAGAAGGGGATGACAGAGGATGAGATGGTTGGATGGCATCACCGACTTGATGGATATGAGCCTCAGCAAGCTCCAAGAGTTGGTGAAGGACAGGGAAGCCTGGTGTGCTGCAGTCTATGCGGTTGCAAAGAGTTGGACACAACTAAGTGACTGAACTGAACTGACTGAGAACTTGACGAATAGGAAAAACTTCAAGACCCAACACTTTTTAGGGAAATCTTTCTTGCAGCAAGCTGCAGACAACATTTCTTCTCTGTGCTCCAGATCTAGAAAAGGTACATGTGGTGCGTGGAAGGGGAAAAGGGACCAGAGATAGTTCTTGAATGTTGATGCTCTGGATACTTCACCACAGAGGTGCAAAAGAGTGAAATCCCAGGACTGACTAATAAGGCTGAGCCATCTAGAGCCCAGAGAAAAGATTTGCAAAGAACCATGGGATAGCTAAAATCAAAGAGCTGAAGGATTATGCAGTCCAACCAGACCACTTTACTGATGGAGAAATTAAATTTTGGAGATAAAGTGGCTAGTTACATTCCTGAGGAGGGGCAGAGCAGCTGTCTGAACACAGGTCTCTGGAGTCTCAGGACAATTCAAACTCCTCTCTGTCAAACTCAGCACCTCTACTTCATGTACAAGAAGTAATTTAAGTAGATACTTAGAGACAGCTGTCTTCCACTTATTTGCTTGAAGATTTGTCATTTCTTTTTCTATTTTCTTAAGTACTATTTTATTTATTAGCCATTTCACTTTAATCTAATTTAGAAAATCCTCATGTTTATATAAAGTGTATATCTCTTAGTCTGGCTTTAAAATAACTGCCTATAAGAAGACACAAAGATCTTCCACTATTGTGCTTAAAATTCTACAATTAGCAATTTCTGGAATTCCAAGTGGTAAGGTAAAGTGAAGGTTAGATATTCCACACTAGTGGAAACAATGAAGAAATAAACTGTTACCATGAGAAGCAGAGGTGTCTGCCTGTTGGTTTGGGTTGGTGTCAGGTGACAAACACCTGAAGCTCTTGGGCCTGAACAGAAGATGGATTTGACCCAATGATTCAATACGTATATCTCCATTTTTTCTACTTACATAAATTCATGACCAAACCAAAAAAGAGGAGAATGGATAAAGGAATTGGGAGTATGTCCATACAACAGAATATGCTCTATAGAGAAAAGGAACAGATTGATATTACAACAGCATGGATGAATGAATGAATCTCAAAAATCTACATGTCTAGTGAAGAAGCCAGATACAAAAATAAACATGGTATGATTATATTTATCTGAATTTTTTACAAATTTTTACAGATTATATTTATCTGAATTTTTTATTCCAACAGAAGTTGGAAGGTAGTTAGTTGCCTCTGAGGGTGGCAGGTGGATATTGTTTGGAGAGAGTCACAAGAAAACTTTCTGGGGTGATGTGTACAGCTGTCAAACCTCATCAACAGTTTAGAGTTCCTCAACAGAGACACTCATGATCTGACTATTTTTCCTGCATGTAAATTATGACTTTAAAAAATAATGAAAAAGCATGATGAAAGCAAGTAATAGTAACAAGTGACATTATAAATAAATGTTATACAAATATAAAAAATATAAAAAGACAAATAAAATGAGAAAAACATTAATTTTTATAGCCCCTTTACCATAATGACTGTCCAAGCCAGGCAAGGGTCTAACCCTCAGGAAAGAAAGAAATTAAAATGGTGCTTTTTCTATTTTTTTTAAGGATGGACATTATTAGAAAGGGATGCTCTATTTCTTTGCTGCCTTAAATAGCTCCTATTCATAACTTAACCTTTTTTTTCATAATGAGATCTGCAGCTCTTTCAATCAATTCCTTACACAGAAAAGTTAAAGAACAATTTCAGACAAGGAAGGGATGTTTGAAAATATCTGGTTCAAACACACAACTGGGAAATTGAGAAAACAGATGCAAAAAGGGCAGGTGATTTTACCAGAAGACGCAGGAGACTAGAAGCTAGGTTTCTAAGTTTTCAGGATAAGCTCTTTTCACTGGGCTGCACTAGCTCATGGCCTCGAGAGAGGCCTTTAAGTCAGCCTGCCTTGAGAAATTCAGCTTTCTAAAGCCTTGTCCCCGAGAACATTAAACACACACAAGTACAAACTACAGAGACTGCTTTTCTAATGTGTGTTCCATGTCTGTGTGTGTTCAGTTGCTCAGTCATGGACTGTAGCCAGCCAGCCTCCTCTGTGTGTGCAATTCTCTAGGCAAGAATACTAGAGTGGGTTGCCATTTCCTTCACCAAGGTATCTTCCGGATTTAGGGATTGAACTTGAGTCTCTTGCATCTCCTGCATGGGAGGGAGGGTTCTTTACCATTAGCGCTACCTGGGAAGCCCAGTGTGGACTGACAAAAAGAATCCTCAAAGATTGTGACTCACAAGCACACGTTATAGCTGGACACATCCTAATGAAGAACCTGCAGTATAACCACAGCCCTGGTGCTCTCCTACTTCTCCTGATGGTCAGGGTCAGTCTGAAGACCCCATAGCCCACAGCAACCCATGTACTGGGACCTGAGAAGAAGACAAGCAAGTCCACAAGCATCCCATTCCCATGGTGTCTGGATGCTGCCACAGTGGACTGCTCCACCTTCAGTACAAACTGAGCCTGAGCTTCATCTAGGGGCCTGGGGAACCAGAAACAGGCTGGAGATGGATAAGTATGTTAATGATTTCTGGAACAAGCCAGGATACTATTACTGGCTCATGTAATTTCATATCATGGGCAACTTATTTCACTACAGTTTCCTTATCTCTAAAATGAGGCTAATAGTGAGTTTTCATAGGACATAATACAAGTCAAATCCACCCTCTACATGTGAAGATTCACTGTTACAAGCAGTGGCATGACATCTTTTCCTTGCCTGGGGAATAGCAATATGGCCTTCTTTCCCATATCAACATCTGGTCCTCTCGGTTTGAGAGGAAGACATGGTTGTGTGCAGGTGAAACACAGCCTGAATTCACACTCCTGAATGCACACTCCTGAATTCACAGATTCTGGCTCCCAAATAGGTAAGGGATACAACAAAGACCTGAACATGTCACTCTCTGCTCAACAGCTGGAAAAAGGAAGGGATTCTTGAATTTCTTAGAATATAAAGAATAGGAAAACATTTGGTGGGGGAAATGCTACCTCTTTCTAGAGATAGATCTTTATGCCTTTGGGTATTCTAGGAACCAAAACTGGAATAATACTGATTATCCTAAATTAACTTGATGGGTGCATTTTTCTCACATCAAACTTGTAAAGCAGACATTTATAATTTACTGTTTGTGGATAGTAAAACTAAAGTTTAGAAAAGTTAAGTACTTATCTTGGATGGCCTGTATAACAGTTAAGTGTAGAGGCTGGGTTTCACACTCAGGCCTAGCTGATTCAATCCTATGGCTTCTTCCCCTGTCTCTTGCAATTGGTTCAAATAAATAACTCTTTGAGCAGGGTTGTTTATCTGAGCCTAATCTTGACAATGACTGCTACATTTACTGCTAGTCCTAGAAGCATTGTGCAGAATGTTTGCTGGAGGCTTGGGGGCTCAAAGTACAGAATAAACTTCAGTTATCCTTGTTTGCCTCATAAGGGAGCTGTGGGTCTTGAAATCTAACCTGGGGTAACAGCTGACACTTGCTGACAACTTCTAGATATTTAGATAAGACTCTATTAAAAGCACCAATAAAAACTTTTCCCTGTTTATACAACAGACTGTCCACTAGCTTCAGAGTTTAAAAGAGGCTTTGCGTAGCCCAATGCCTTTCCTTACTTGTAGTGGCTGTCACATTTCTCTCTCCTAAAGAATTTTAGGTAAATGAGGACATCCTCTTTGATGATTCTTATCAAGTTGTGAGCAGACAGAGGTGTGGGAGACACCACTGCAAATTGTGATCCCATCCCCCAGCTTTAACTTCCAGAGTTTTATAAGAAATCGCATTTCACATTTTTAAATGGGAAATGAAAACCACTCACATAAAATGTAACTTCTTCCAACCTAAGCTGTATGTTTTCAAGGAACAAAGTTCTTTCTAGAATATATTGTGAGAAAGAGGAGACAGAAAGAGGTGAGGGGGTTGATAAGCCAAGCCTTTCTGACTCAGATCAGACATGATGTTCAGAACCTTCATAGCCTTAGAAAGAACATGGGTTTAGGGGTCTCAAAGTATGAGTTTGAATCTCATCTATTATTCAGAAGCAAACTTGTGTCATAAAGTCCTTCATTCTCCTACAAACTCTCATTTGTATCTGTAAATATAGACCATGATACGTTACACATCCTACTACATCCTATTATTCAATACATTCTAAGTTTATATATGATATATCTAACCAATATTATATCTATATTAACATAGTATATACATATCTATATTAATATACTCTTTATTCAGTAATAGAATACTAAAGTAAAAGAATAATTATTTTAATATTAGAATAACATTAAGTAATATTAGCAATAATACAATGATAAAATAATAAAGTACTTTGTAAGTCATAAAGTGTTAAATAAATATTGGCCATCATTGGAGATGTTACTCATGAGAAGCTATCTGACCAAACAAGATTCTGAATAGGAATCACGAGAGACAGTGGTTTTTAATAATATGTGCTTGATACAAAGTTGTTGTTCCACACTTTCCCACATGAATTAGATAGGGAGACAAAGTCTCCAGAGTTCTTGATGTTCCTAAACTCATAAGGGTAAGAGGATTCAGACCAGGATCTTACAGAACCAAGCAAGCAATGCTCTCCTAATTTCATAGCCATTCTGCCTCTTATTTTTTTTTAACTCCAGCAATATCCCTTCATATTTCCTAACCTATTAAGTCTTTAATTTTTTTTCCAGATAATGAGAATATTTAGAAAGACATCCATGGTGGAAAAGATTTTGAAAAGCAGAGCTGCAGGCACAGCAAAAGCAAGTGATGGCTTTAACAGCTACTGGCGATCAAACTTGAAATAAAGGCAATTTTAAGATTTGTCAGAAAATATGAACACAGTCAGCAGAACAGACTGACTTTCTCAGTTGGTTATGAAAATGACTATTGTTCTCTTTTCCTCTGACCAAAAGCAACCTCAGGATGTACGTCTTGCCTGACAATGAGAATAGCATCACTGGAAGTGAAGCAGGCAGCCCGGGTTACTTCTTAGCTCTTCATTGCCTCTAGAACCAATCAGTCTAGGAACAGTCACAAAATAGTCATACTACATTTGTATTGAGAAACATATTGTGAATATACACAGAGTATCTTGATTGAGGAGAGTGCAAACTCCTACTTCATTCTCTAACCGTAAAGAATGCAAACATGTCAGCTTCGTCATCTGTAAATGATACAAATTTAGATAGGATCTCTAAAAGCCAGTGCAACTCTGAGAGTTTAGGAATTTAGGCCACATGAACACAAAGTTAACCAACCAAGCTGGCCATGAAACCCAGGAATCAAGTGATATTTTGTGGGAATACATTGAAAAGCTTAATACTATCATTGGAAATATTTTAATTCCATTTGGGCTCTAATGAAAGTAACACAAACCATAGATTCAGGCATTAAAAAGCAGTAAGAAAAATGTACCAGTTAAATGTCATGAAAACCTAGGTGGTACATCTAACAGAATTAAATGGCTCTTGGAATCAAACTGAAAATTCACCCATGCATTCATTCACACATTGAACCACTATTGTGTGCAAAGCATAATTATCAATATAAGGGCTATGGTGATAGAGTGAGGAATTAAATCACAGATGCCATCCTTGTCAAGTTGTTCACACAGAAACAATGAGGAAGTACATAAGCCTGCTGCTGCTGCTAAGTCGCCTCAGTCGTGTCCGACTCTGTGCGACCCCATAGACGGCAGCCCACCAGGCTCCCCTGCCCCTGGGATTCTCCAGGCAAGAACACTGGAGTGGGTTGCCATTTCTTTCTCCAATGCATGAAAGTGAAAAGTGAAAGTGAAGTTACTCAGTCATGTCCGACCCTTAGCGACCCCATGGACTGCAGCCTACCAGGCCCTTCTGTCCATGGGATTTTCCAGGCAGGAGTACTGGAGTGCAGTGACAAAACTGAAAAGTCATGGAACACCAAATGCTCATTGTATAAGTTTAGGGAAAATATGAAAGCCCTAAGACTGGCATCAAGTTTTGCTACAGAACTATGAACACGCAGAAATGTTTTGTGTTTGCCCTCCTCCAAGGCTGTAGACTAAAGAGAATAATCTTTTATTTTATGCTTAAAGGAACAACATCAAAGAGTTTCAGGCTCAAGATGTGGGGAAGCCAAAGCTCACACAAAGAGAAATCAAAACAGTAGTTTGGCAGCAGAAGCTTTTGATACATTTTTCTTGATTCTTCCCCTTCTTTAAAGAAAATTAAAATAAACATTTACTGGAGTTTCAAAAAAACTAACATGACCCTACAGTTCTAGACAGAAGTAATGTATGAAATTTACCTGAAATAAAAGGCAAAATTGCCTGAAACCACTTGTCTCAATCCTGGCAGACAGGTGTCCTAAGATAGGTAACAAAGTCCCTGTTAACTTTATCAAAATTGCAAAGATGTACACAGGAACGAGATGCACATGGGAGATGATTATAATAGTTTCCCTGCAACATAAAGTATTGTCCTTGCCTATGAAGACTGGGTAGAGGCTTGTCCTTGATTTAAGAACTGCTACTTTACTTCTCCCACTAGGTAGGAATGGGCACAGCCACCTGCCCACACATACTCCACTGATACCACAATGGATGGAGCTTTTCCTCGCAGTAGCAGATGTCCTTTCTTGCAGACACCACTGACGCTGCTGGACTCTTTCTCGTTTGCCTATTTCCTATTATCTAGTGGGGTCAGGACTCATGAATTATTATTTTATATAACACTGGATTAAATAAGTTTCC
Source organism: Neotragus pygmaeus (assembly GCA_006410875.1). Lineage (NCBI taxonomy): Eukaryota > Metazoa > Chordata > Mammalia > Artiodactyla > Bovidae > Neotragus > Neotragus pygmaeus. The sequence continues at coordinate 206,174 of SJYV01022342.1, forward strand.
TTGTGGGCTAAGGGATGCAACTAACTGGTTTATGTGTCTGTAATAAAATGAGGACAGACAATAATGAAAATCCACAGAACCAGGTAGGAATTAGTTCTACCACAAACTGTTCCCAGGACTTTTGGTGAGACAAAGCCCTTCTTCAAAGTTGAGTTGCCTCATCTCTGAAAAGGGAAGGCTGCAATGAATTCAGTCAAGGACCAAGTTGTCTTTTCTTTTTATCATGATATTTTTATACGATGGAATAGTACACAGAAATCCAAAGGAAGAAACTATTTCTACACTCAACAACACAGACAATTCTCATACACATAATGCTGAGCAAAAAAAGTCAGAGAAAAAAAGCTCGTACCACATTATTCCACAGAAGGTCTATGAACTGGAATACTCGTTCCTCCCTGAACAACTGGAACATAATCCGTCTGTAATTTGGCTGCTTCCCACACAGATTGTCACTGATCATTTAACTCCTTTCACTTGGGGGCCCAGATGCTATGGCAAAATTTAAGACTACATTGCCGGTCCATGAGAAAAATGTAATAGGAACAGCCATTCACTTACGAAATTAACAGTTTTGAAACACTGGCTTTCTGCATGACACCGAGGCTGTAATGAATCAGAAAAGGAGGTTCTCTGTACTGTTGCAAGAGCTCACTACCTAGTGGGGGAAACTGAGGAATTAAGAGATAAATTAAAATTTCAGTAGAGGGATTTATGGTAGATTGGAAAAAGTTCTCTAGGATTAAAGATGAGAAAGCAAGTAAATTCCCTGGTGGGGAAGGCTGGCAGAAGACATCTGAACAACTTGGATAATCAGCCAGAGGAACTCCAAGACACTGGGCTCAAATATTTCATTCTAGCATTCAACTTAGCACTGGATTTTAAGCCTAGATTGGAAAACAAAAACAAACAAAACAAAACAAAACAAAAATCACAAATTCAAAACAAACAGAGAAAACAAAAAATTAAAAATAAAATAAAAAGTTTGATAAAGGGTGAACACACACAGAGTGGAACTGATAACACATATGCACACATTCCTGCCACTGGCTACCACGAAACATATCCATTATTAAGCTGACAAGAGAACAGGATGTGTACAGAGGCAGGTCAGATTCAGACCAAATGTAGGACATTTATGTGGGAACAAATATAAAATGCTATACAGATTTGGCTGACTAAATATTTCTTAATCTAAGTTTTTAGGAGGAGGGGTTTGTGGAGGATTTTGGCTTTAATAATGAGATCTGGGTTTTATTCTTCCTAAAGTGGGCAAAACAATAAAATATCACTACAACAAAATAGTAGTACAGTATAAACATAGATATTAAACAGACCCTGAAAAATACAGATATAAACATATTTTTCTCTTCCAAATGAAAAGAATCACAATATACATAAATAGTTTATACAAAAAGAACCAGCAGTGCTTTGCTAGGATATCCTTGAATGGACAGATTAAACAGCTTCATAATTTCTTAGGCTCTTGGGGATTAATTTATTTCATTGTGGCTCATGGTTGTAGGAATAACTCTAAAGAAAATAAATGAGGTTGGGACTCGCAGAGAGTGTAAAGTGGCCAGATTTGTAAGTGAAGACATTTTGCTTAGTGAAATTTTTCATCAGATATTCTGCCAAGACTCCAACAGCCCTTCAAGAACAGACAAACATGTTCAAACCAGTTTTGCCCACAGACAGAACAACGCTAATTGCTTTACCCAAATTCTCTTGAACCTGCCTGCCTGCAGAAGCATTCAAATAGCCAAGCTGTATACACTGCCTCTAGGATCCAACCCTCCACCTGTGGAAAGGAATTCAAGTTTCAACGCTCTCTCACTGCCACGGGTTTCTTTGGAGCCTAATTACCAGCTAAGTTTGGTGACAACATAACTGGCTCCAGGGCCTTCTTGTTCTTTCCAAACAAAACAAAAAACAAATTCTTAAAGCAAGACCTGAAATGCACCGCTGGGAATCTGGGATCAGTGATGAAATTCCAAACAGGGGGCTGGTCTCCCCTTTATCTTCGCATCGGTAGCCTCCCTAGAAAGCCTGTCTTCATCAGTGTGGGCCAGCTTTGACAAATATTTACTGACAAATGACTATTATTTTGATAATAATAATCACTTGCAATCATTTGCTGATGTACAGCCAACAACATTTTCATAGACACTATCTCGTTTGATGACCATGATTCTATAAGGAAAATACGCAAAGCAGGGCTTACTGACTTATTTAACTGGACGAAACTTTATACTGCTACAGAGCAGTGGCGGCAAGAGCTCCAGTGTTATCTACCAATCACATGCATGCCCCTTCATAACTTCTCCCACGAAAATATATGGCTCTGGACTGGTAGCCACTTGGGAGAGTTCAGACCCAGGAGAACTAGTACCTCCTCACCAGCCTACCTGAACCCATGGCATGTCCTAAGCTATGTCTGCAGAGTGTATTACTTTCACAAGAGCTGAACTTGATAATATGCAAACTTGTTTAACTCTGATACACGCTTCCCTGTGAGATGGTAGCTCCGTGCCACTGAAGATGTTTAAGCAGAACCTTGGTAACCATAGAGCTGGACAAGAGTAGAGGGGACTCCTTCATTGGGTGAAGCTTTTCCAAATAGTGTCTTTTTAGAATTGGCTTCCCTGGTGGCTCAGTGGGTAAAGAATCTGTCTGCCAATGCAGGAGACACAGGTTCAACCCTTGTGCTGGGAAGATCCAATGGAGGAAGAAATGGCAATCAACTCCAGTACTGTTGCTTCAAAATCCCATAGACAGTGGAGCCTGGTGGGCTACCATCCACAGGGTTGCAAAGAATTGGACATGACTGATGCGAACACGCATATATCTGTTTAGAATACTATAGAGTAGTGCACTAGCTTTCAATTGCTAACTACCATTCTTAGTGGCTTAAAACAACATCATTTATTATCTCGTGGATTTTCAGGGTTCAGGTATAGTTTTTCTGGGTCCTCTATGAACTCTTACAGGCTATAACTGAGATGTTGGCTGAGAGTCATTCTCATCTAGAGGCTTGACTGGGAAAGAATCTTTTTGTAAAGGATAGTTGATTTGTGATGCAACAGAAATAATCCAAAACAATTACAGAATGTGAATAGGTTTTTGGACTCTAATGAACTTGTCCCATAATGCTGAACCTCTTACTATAACAAGACAAGTCAGGCTTCCCTGTAGGCCAGTGGTTAAGAATCAGCCTGCCAATGAAGTTATGGGTTTGATTCCTGGTTCAGGAAGATCCCACACACAGTGGGGCAAGTAAGTCTGTGCTTTGCAACAAAAGAGGGCACTGCAGTGAGAAGCCTGTGAACAGCAACGAAGAAAAGCCCCTGCTTGCTGCAACTAGAGAAAGCTTGTGGGCAGGAACGAAGACCCAACAAGTCAAAATTAATTAATTAATTAAAAAAAAGACAAGTCAACATGCCACTTAACATCACTAAATTGTACAGATAAATATAGAGACTTCTAGGGTTTGCCCAGAAACAATCTTCTTCACTTTTTCTCAACCACAGGTGTTCATTGGGAGAAGTGAAGTGAAGTGAAGTTGCTCAGTCGTGTCCGACTCTTTGCGACCCCATGGACTGTAGCCTATCAGGCTCCTCCATCCATGGGATTTTCCAGGCAAGAGTGCTGGAGTGGACTGCCATTTCCTTCTCCAGGGGATCTTCCCGACCCAGGAATCGAACCCGGGTCTCCCGCATTGCAGGCAGATGCTTTACCGTCTGAGCCACCAGGGAGAGGGGATATTTTAAATGATATTTAAACTCTGGAAGTGAGAGCTATACATATACTTGACCCACAGGTTTTAAAAATGCTTTAATAAATTCTATATCCTTTCATTAGTGTCAAATACTAGATATGTCTGAAAATCTGAAGGGCTTTTGTTTGTGGTGTGTGTGGAAATTACAAGAGCATCCATTTCTTTCCTGCACATATATCAGTCATTATATTTTTGCAGAGTTGATTCATATCCCCTGACATTTACTCATGGCAACTTATATTTTCTGAAATTTCTTAACATGTCTTTTAATCTTCAAAATACTCCTGTGAGTCAGGGAGGGCAAGAGTTACTTTTATTTTACAGAAGTGAAAACTGAGACTTCACAGCATTTTCCAGGGTCATAGGGTGAGTAAATGGCAAAACTGGGGTGAAAATTCAGGTCATCTGAGTGCCAGACATAAAACTTTTTCAAACTTAGCATTATTGCTTCAGAAAGCAAGAATTCTGGTGTTAACTCTGCTGTTTTTAGCCATGTGCACTTGGGTTCTTCACTTCACTCCTCTGAGCATGTTTCCTTATTAGAAACATGCAGCTGATACATTTGTACCTGAAATCTGTAGCTGAAATTTGTACCTCATACAGTTGTTCTAAAGACCAAATGAGAAAATGTGTGAAATTGGTCTTTTACTAGGAAATGTTAAAGAGCTGTAGAAGAGCATGATTGCTAGAGGTATAGGCATGCATGTGGGTGTTGATAACAGAGGGGGTGACCTCCAAAAGAGAGAAATTCTTAAGACTGTGTGAAGGTGGAGTGAGGCACTGGCTGGATCCACAGTAAAATGATCTTCCAAAAGCTTCTGTGAAGGAGTGGAGGGGTGTGTGAGTCAGGGAGACAAGGACCGTAAGTTTGGCCTCCTGTAAGACGTGGGAAGGAATGGTGACTAGAAGGTCGGGAGAGGAGGAGGAGAGGATGTGGCTCATGTTTAGATGTGATATGAGGATGGGGAGAATGAGAGAAGGATTCTAAGAACCGGCTTCCAGGAAAGATCCCTGTGTTGAGGAAAGGGATATCCTATTTGCTTCTAATTTTACAAGCAAACAGACTCTACGTGTCAGGAACTATGAAAGACACAGAGATCAGCAAGAGGTGGGTGTCATCTTCAAAAGTTAAGTACGGTGGGAGAAAGAGACACAGACAAAAATATAGGTATTTTGAGAAAAATGGAAAATTACAGGCACGAAGTCAGATCAGAATATTATACAGACAACATATACACATATCCACTATGTACATAATATTTATATCTTATACAATACATAACACCACACTAATGATACAAACAATCATTAAGTATTTATAGGGGCTCAGCCTTTGTGTTGAACACTTAACAAGCATCATCTCAAGTAATTACCACAACAACCTAAGAAGATACCCCAAGAAGATTTCTCTTATGATCCCTTATACAAAGACCAGGACACTGAGGCCCGGCGCAAGTCTGTTAACCCATAGGCCTGGGATGGATGGAGCTGGCATTCCATCGGCAGCATACCTTGACTCTGTGCTGCAACTTTGGGTCTCTCCTCCTCTAGAACTCCCTCTGCCCTCCCAGTTGATTTTTCCTCAACACTTATTATCTTCCCAATATGCTATGTAACGTCCAACTATTTCATTTATATTTTGTTCTCTCTTTCAATGGGAGCTCCACACGGGGAGGAATTTTTGTGTCTTTTGCTCGCTGTTGTATCCTCAACAACCAGAATGGTGCCTGGGACCCATGTCTTGTTGAGCAGAAACATGAATACATGCTAAAAGATCATATCTTACTGTGGGTCTCAGAGCTAGGGAAAAAGGTGACCAGATGGAAACATTTGGAAGAAGAATGAAATGGACCATTAAGAGGTAGATGGATAGGAAAGTAAGAGCATGGAAAAAGTTATGCAGATAAAGAAACACTGAAAGCAGGTGGTGGCGAAGCAGATGGGAGGAACTGGGGTTGCTTGCAGGTCAGTGAGGAAAAGGACGATGAAAGAGATTTACAGTCCACATTCCAGCAGGCGTGCAGCTCAGAACACACTCAAAGCCCTGAATTCCCTCACGTAATACTGTTATATGGTTGGAGAAAGGAATCTCGCCCCCCTTCCCGCCCCACCATTTGGCTCCCACCCTCGTCTCCTCCTACTGCAGTGCATAACTCCCAGGATTTTCTTCCTGTCTACTCCTCGCCCCATTGTGTCAAGACAGCTCAACTACCACTTCCTTTCTTGCTGTCAGTGACCTGACTGCCTGAACTTCACTCATTAAGTCATTCACCAAGTACAAAATTGAGTAAGACTTGTGTTATCCCCATACCCAGGGTTTCTGATTCAGCTGCACAGAACCACCATATGATGGAAGTAGTCATGTTTCCCTCTTAAGTTGCTGCTATTTGGTTTGTACTAGTCATATCGGCAAGGAAATAAATGTAGGGAGTGATGTGCTGTGGGATGGGAAATTATCTTCCCACAATCATGTGTCCTGGTCCTGGCCATGGTATGTTTATGTCACAATTATTCTAGCGTTGTTTCAAAAGAACAATCTGAGTGGTGGCCAGAACTGAGTTACAGTCTTAGCTTTATTGTTTCCTTATTGTGTGATCTGTACATGTCACATATAAATTTTAGCTTCCTCAGTTGAAAATGAAGATTAGTACGGGAAGGTGGTAGTTAGATTTTGAAGTTCCAGGCAACTCTAATATTCCATCCCATTATGAATAAAGTTTCTCAAATCTCCTATACAATCTTTTTTAATAGCCCGAGTCAATGGAACAACTCACTCCAGCATTCTGCAGATGGCTTCTGCCATTTATTCACACATGTATTCAATCAGTGGTTTCTGAACAACTACAGCGGGTGAGGAACTAAGCCTCCCCTAAATCTAATTAGGAAGGGGACAGGAAGAGATAAGATGGGGACCCTACTATCATATCAAGGCATTTCATATCCGGTAGGAGAGATAATGTATATTCCACTAAAAAAGAAATAAGATAAAATGTCACTGAAGATTATCTTGGGAAGTACAGAGATGATAGTTGAAGTTCAGGATAGGACTGTCACTTTCACCCAGGACAATTAGGGCAATGCCTTTTCAGAGGAGGTATTTGAATTGGCTCTTAAAGGACAGGATGCATATCAGGGTGGTAGTGGTTGTGGTGGTAATGACGGGGATGGTGGTCGTGGTGGTGATGGTAGTGACGGTGCTGCTGCTGGTGGTAGTGGTAGTGATGGTGGTGGGGCTGGTGATGGTGGTGAAGGGACTCCAGACAGAGACAGCAAGACGAGCAAAGACACAGTGGTGGGAAAACCTACGGCTAACGTGAGAGGAGCAAGAAGGGAGTTAGGAGACACAGAGTTAGCAGTCAGATCATGGAGGACCCATAATCCCAATATAAAATATCTAGATAGTGTTTAATAGGTATTATTTAGGATTTCCCTGGTGTCTCAGGTGGCAAAGAATCTGCCTGCAGTGGGGGAGACCTGGATCTGATCCCTGGGTTGGGAAGATCCCCTGGAGAAGGGAATGGCAACCCACTCCACTTTTCTTGTCTGGAGAATCCCATGGACAGAGGAGCCTGGTGGGCTATCATCCATGGGATCACAAAGAGCTGCACACAACTGAGTGACTAACACACACAGTAGATATTATCTGACATTGCACATTAAGCCACAATCATGTCTGCATGTAGTCTTCTGCTTATAAAAATGTCTATCTTAATAACACACTACTCAAGTAGGACTAATAGGGCAGAACTTTCCAGATGAGTCCTTGAACTAATTACTACTGAAAGTTAATGGGGCAAGAATCTATACTGAGGATAGCAAGATGCCCCCAGTAAGTAAATCTACAGAAACCATTGAGTATTTTGTTAGTATCCCTACCCAAACCAAGCATACATTGGATGCATTCAAAAATGGTAAAAACCCCTCAGTCTACAAGATAGCCTGAGCTACTCTCTTAAGAGGTAAACTGTCCATTGGAGAGTCTGGAAGTGGTTGCAAGTGTACTGTTTTCTTCAGTCAGTTTTCTGGAAGCTGCTTCTGAACCAAAATAAGAGATAGGCTACCGAGAACGAGCTGTCCTCCACACAGAGTGGCACATAAAGACCCAGGGGAGGAGAGGGTGAGAGGAGACTCGAGGCGGTGGAGAAAAGAAAGGCTAGGTAGGATTATGCTAGCAGGTAGCCTAGGTAACCAGAAAACATCTTGTATTCTACTTGAGAGTTCAGCAGCACGTGGAAGAAAAACGTGCCCTGTTTCTGCCAACATCAACAGCATGGGAACAGGACATCTCTGGGCCTCAGTCAAGGTGAGAACAGAGATTTTCAAGGTCCTTCCATCTTAAGCATCTAGTGAAAAACAAAACAACCAAACACATAGAGTTGTATAGTATTGTATGTGTATGTTTTTGGGGCCGGTATTGGAGGGTGGTGGTGAAGAAAACTCTCATAATGAGAGGGAAGTATTTTGAAGTCACTGACTATGGAGGTTACCTAGTTCTGAAGGCAGTGTCCTATCAACTCAAGGGTTGAGTGGATTTCTTCCAAGGGAAGGGTTCAAACCAACTCTCCAGAGGACAGGACATGGGGACACCTTGCTGTGACGCTTAATTTGGCAGACCACAGGTTTCTGGATGAGAGAGATTTTGTAGGTTCATTAATGAGCATATGAGTGTCCTAATAATTACGGCTAACTCATAGCTAATACTTAATAGGGGCTTCCCTTGTGGCTCAGCTGGTAAAGAATCCACCTGCAATGCGGGAGACCTGGATTTGATCCCTCAGTTGGGAAGATCCCCTGGAGAAGGGAACGACTATCTACTCCAGTACTTTGGCCTGGAGAATTCCATGGACTGTATAGTCCACGGAGTGTCCAAGAGTCGGACACAACTGAGCGGGATGAGAAGGGGACGACAGAGGATGAGATGGTTGGATGGCATCACTGACTCGATCAACATGAGTTTGAGTAAGCTCCAGGAGTTGGGGATGGACAGGTAAGCCTAGTGTGCTGCAGTCCATGGGGGGTCACAAAGAGTCAGACACAACTGAGTGACTGAACTGAACTGAACTGAATACTTCATAGCACTTATAATGTGCCAGGAACTGTACCGAGATATATGTATGTAAATATACAGATACGTACACAAGCATATATGCAAATAAACATATATGTATGAATATATAGGCAGCCCTCAATATCTGAAGGTTCGGCATCTACAGATGCATCAAAACATTCGGAAAAAAATTCCAGAAAGTTCCAAAAAGAAAAACTTGAATTTGCTGCGTGCTAGCAACTATTTAAATAGCATTTACATTGTATTTACAACTACTTACATAGCATTTACATTGTATTAGGTATGATAAGTAATCTAGAGATGATTTAAAGTGTATAGGAAGAGATCAATGGGTTATATGCAAATACTAAGTCATTTTATATAAGGGACTGAGCATCTGTGGAGTGTGCTATCTGTGGGGGGTCTTGGAACCAATCCTCCCACATATATTTATAGATACATTCTCAGTTAATCCTCATACAAATCCAGTTATAGAAACTCTTACTACCATCACTGTAGATATAAAAACTATCAATAAAACACAAAGAAGGTATGTAACTTCGCCAAGACCACCTAACAAGTCTGTGGTGAAACTGGGAATTGAACATAGACAGTCAGTTCATGGTCCATGCTGGGGGAAAAAAAGGTGAAACTGCCATGCATAAATAAAAAATGTACTTTCATACACACATGAGCTCTAGTGTGTGTATATGTGTGTGTGTGTGTGTGCACGTGCGCGCACGCACACACATTCAGAGATACTCAGGCATCACTTCACCTATAGTGAAATGAACTTCTGATTGTAAAGGTAGCATAGATGGTCATCACTCTGTGACTTTATCATAATGTTTTTAAACAATTTGATGATATTAACAATCAATCTTGACTTGGGTATATTGTTTTTGTAGGTCATAAGAATTTTCAAAATTATATATTTGCATAGAATGTAAATGGTGGCAAACCATAAGCAGAAGGGGCATATATTTTTTGCTTATCATGCAGCTGCTTCTGGTTAATTAAGATGAATTTCTCCCAAGTCTCTCTCAGTTGTCCCCTCTCTTATTCCCAGAACCATTATTGTGTTCTACTGCAGGCTTCTAAAGCCTAGTACATCATCCTCACCTTGGCCTTAGATGACTAAATTCATGAAGGAGACTGTGAGGTTTCATTTTGGAACTCAAATGAAGCCAGAGAAATGTGACAAAGATGACACTGGACACATGGTACTTAAAAATGATTCCAACAGAATTCAGAGTACGCATGCCCACTGATTCCACATCTGCGGTGATGCAGCTGGCATGCCATTCAGCACCAGGAAACCACTCCCTGTACATGGCAGGCTCACAGTCTCACATGCAGTTCAAGAAGAGTCAGAGCTCTTTGACGTTGGACTATTCCCAGTAGCTCACAGGGCAACTCAGATCGATACCATCCACACTCAAACAGCAATTCCCAACATTCTGTAAAAGGTTGTCATTCTAGATCAGTGCCATCCAACAGAACACTCTGCAGTGATGAACCCTCTGCATTTTCAGTATGGTAGCTACTAGTTATATGTGACTACCGAGCATTTGAAATGTGGCCAATGGGATGGTGGAGTTGAACTTTTAATTTTAATGAATTTACATTTAAGTAAGCCACATGAAGCTAGTAGTACCCTATTGGACAATGCAGTTCTGGTTCTCCTAGACCAACACATTGATTTTACTTCTCCTGTGAGTCATCTCCTTTAGACCTGACATCACCCAAATGAGCAAATGCACTTTTCAGAAGACAACACTTAGGCTACAAAGGATAAATGACTTTCTTGAAATTGCACAGCCATTCTACAGTAGATCCAGGATTATAAAATAAACCTCTTGATTACTGTGATTGTTATTTTACTTAACCACATATTTCTGACATGAAATTATGATACAAAGAAATAGATTAGTATGAGTCAAATCATGATCATCAATCTCTTGTTTTCTCCTTAACATTAATGACCTTGGTGCAAAATATCCCGAAGAGCTAATGGTTTCAAGAAATAGCAACAGCAAAAGAAAAGAAAAAAAGGTTAGCCACAAAGATTGAGTAGATATACCATGGGCAGAATGTAAAAGTTTATGACTAAAAAATGACAAAACTAGTGATTTAAAGACATAATTTGAAAATCCTAAATTAAACATTATTATTAATAACATAAACTTTTTGGACCAATTAAATAATGCTTAAAAAAAAACCCATTAGAATCTGCCAGCTGATCACTATAGCTCCACAACTTACCCCCGCTGTTTGCTAACTCTGTTTAACTTCATTTTTCCTTTGTCTTTCTATAATAAAGCGGATATGGATTGTCATAAAATCCGAAAGTATTTTGGAGTCATGGGAATGCAAAAAAGNCTATAGCTCCACAACTTACCCCCGCTGTTTGCTAACTCTGTTTAACTTCATTTTTCCTTTGTCTTTCTATAATAAAGCGGATATGGATTGTCATAAAATCCGAAAGTATTTTGGAGTCATGGGAATGCAAAAAAGCCTCTTCAAAACAAAACATTTGAATTTGTTTTACTTGTTCTTTTTTTATTAACATTTACAACATAGAAATTGTGTTTGTTTTTCCTCCCCCCACCAAAATCTGTACCCAATAAAAAATGTTTCCAAACTGGGATGCCAAGTTTCCATTCAAATCCCATTTTATTTTATATCCCTGAGTGAACCCTCCTTAAATCAAAGATTTACACCGAAGCTTGGATGAACTTAAAGTTGAAATAGTGAGATCAACCGTCCTGTAGCCATCTGAGTCCTCTTGAGCCTTGATGGCACAGGGGGAGAAGCCTTTCAAGAAGAAGGGCCAGTGTCAGCAACATCAGGGATGCTCTCTCTTTGTCTAGGAGGGAAATTTGCTTATAATCCTGAAGCTATTTATTCTTGCCCATCTTTTCTAGAAAGGCTGAGAAACCTCATACCTCTTTACCACAGTTTCTTAATTATTATCTTGGCTTGCTCTCTGGGCTCACAGATTGGCTGGAATTCTGAACAGAACTCTCAGAAGGAAGAATGTGACTNCTGAAGCTATTTATTCTTGCCCATCTTTTCTAGAAAGGCTGAGAAACCTCATACCTCTTTACCACAGTTTCTTAATTATTATCTTGGCTTGCTCTCTGGGCTCACAGATTGGCTGGAATTCTGAACAGAACTCTCAGAAGGAAGAATGTGACTAAACTATAAAATGTCCAAGTAAGACCTTTACAAAAAGAGACAGGTCATCTAACCACAGGACTGGTCCCCTCTCCAGAAAGCTACTGGAATGTGAGGCTTACAGTTTCCTGTATATATATATGTGTGTGTGTGTGTGTGTGTATACACACACGTATATGTGTATGTATATATATACATATACACACAAACTATGACGGGGGATTTTATTTTGGAGGGATTTCACATTGACATAAGAAAGAATTTCCTGTACATATGGTCCCCAATTTTAGACACAATGCATTCCTGGAAATTGTATCATAACGCAGATCACCATAAGGGAAAGCTGTGATTGTGCTTGCTTCTTTAATTCAACAAACATCTACTGAATGCCCACTATAGGCACAATGATGATCTCTGTCCCATTAACATGGTCTTAAAAACGATGTATGCATCAGATTAGGTAGGACAGGAAGAAGAGAAACAAGGGTTTACGGAGGCTGTGTCAAAAACGAAAGAGCGGCAGAGTGCTCAAGAGTAGGGACTGTCAGGACACTCTGTGGACTGCTGAGCTTGGAACTTAGTCTTATAACACCTGAAATCACAACTTTTCAAGCAGACTGACAGCATCCTGTGAATGACTGCCATGTCAAACTTAGGAGACCCAAGGAACCATGGAATATCAGTGCTTTCATCAATCTGCTGCTTCCCTATTAGACTTGACTCATTTCTCTCATCAGGAAGGCATCATCCCTTCCCGATGCCTCAAGCCTGCAAACTCAGGCTCACTTTTCCAAGTCTAAGTAGATGGCCTCAACTTATTATTAGGTTGGCCAAAAAGTTTGCTCAGGATTTTGGTAACTTCTTACAGAAAAACCCAAATGAACTTTTCGGCCAATCTGATATGTCAGAAAAGATAAAGTTCAGATGCCACATGTTCCCCAACATTTTTCCACTTCACCTCAAAGAGTCCTTGTTGTCATTTCATGACCTGCATTTCCTTTCTCAGAGGAGAGAGTGTAGCCAATCACTTCCCAGATAACACTGTCAGTTGGCAAGGACTCTTTCATGGCCAAGGTTCAAAGCTTCTAAAATCCAGGGCACTTCTGTATTAAGTTCTAAGTCTTTAGGAAGAGCAGAAAATAACCATTCTTTTAAATTCCAGAAAGAAATGGGGTACCAGGAAGATTTCAGGGAGCTACGACTCTCCTTCCTGTGGCAAAGCAGATCACACAGAAAGGAATCAACAGATCACTTAATATATTCCCAAGGTAAAGATTAGACTAATGCCCACAAATTGTTTAAGGATGTGTCCTGTAATCTTAAGGTATAAGAATATGAGAATAAGCAAATATACTACATGGTATAATCATGTAGTAGAGGGCATGACAACCCTCTCCAGTTTTCTTGCTTGGAGAATCCCATGGACAGAAGAGCCTGGAGGGCTACAGTCCATGGGATCACAGAGTCAGACACACCTGAGTGACTAACACAACAACCATAAATGTTACACAAATGTTCAGAACTAGGTTCTTGGAGAACAGTTTTGGGAATATATGGAAAATGTGCCTGGAATACGAGATATGAAATAAAGCCACACACACATAATCAGCTTACACCTAAATATGTAAATGGATATCTGATTGTAAGCATAAATTTTATATAATATGTAAGCATAAGATCACATTACATAATATATGATTGTAATTTTGTTTAAAAAAGACACAAAGAAAAAAATTAGTAGGTAAGCTATTACAAATGTTTATAGTAGTTAAATAGTGAATTATGGAATTACAGGTGATTTGAAATTTTCTTGTCTTTTTAAAAACCTGTTTCTGTAAAAAAAATGTTGAACACCATAATAAAAAAGATTTAAGTCAATAATTCCCCACACTGGAATCACCTAAAGAGCTTTAAAAATTACCGATGCCTAGAATCCACCTTCTGTAAGTGGTTTGGGATGCAGCCTGGGTATCAGAACTTGAAAAGCACATAGGCACGTCTAATGTTTTGCTGTAACTAAGAATCAGTTTTTAAAATGTGCTTCTTTTCAATCATGTGTTTTATTTATTTTAAATATACATGTTCAAGAAAAAATTTGACTTGAATTACAAGCAAAAGTCACATTCATTAAGGTTGTTGCGAGGAAAAAAAAAATCAGAGATTACAAAGAAGGGAGGAGAGAACTGTATCGGAAACATAAAAAAGACAGTTACTGTAGCACAGCATTAAATCTTGGCTTGAGATTACTGGTGGCCAGGGCAAAGAAGAGAATTTGATATAAAACAAAAATAATTCATTTCTGCTAAAGAAGCCTAGAACTAAATTCCAAGAGAAAGTGAGTTTGTACATTTAAAAAATTGATATTGTAGAAAACATCTTTATCAACAGTGTCACAAGAAGTACACAGATATCTTTTTAAAAAATAAGTTTCTTACACTAACTTCTTACAAAAGTCAAAGGTAAAAGTAAAAGCAAAATATAAAGTGCTAAATATTAATTTTGTGAAACATTTCAGTGGTGAACTGAGCTAAATGGTCCAGGCCTACTGTAGCTGACAATGTACGTGCGTGTGTGCGTGTGTGTGTGTGTGTGTGTGTGTGTTAGTCTCTCAGTTGTGTCCAACTCTTTGCCACCTATGGACTGTAGCCCACCAAGATCCTCTGTCCATGGGATTCTCCAGGCAAGAATACTGCAGGGGGTTGCCATGTCCTTCTTCAGTTGACAATGTATTCATTTACACACACACAAAAAAGAAGGATTATTTAAGAACAATTGAAAACTAAAATATGTATCCTTTTCATTGAACTTCTATATATCCATAACACAGAAGATAACTTCTTAGTTTAGCACTTTCTGATCTGCAAATTGACCAGATATCAGAAATTTAATTTGGGGCTATATTGGGAAATAGGGTATTTTGGGGAGATGCAAATACAAAGAATAAAATAATTCAAATCAGCAAATATGAAAGTAGGTTTTGAGGGAATAATATTTGATGTGAACTTTCAAGAACTGCTTCCCATTCACACAGATTCAGCTGTAAACAAAAAAGATGTGCATACTTTTGTATTTTGGTAATAACTTTCAAAATATATTTATAAACATGTGACTCGAAATAACTTGAGAAGGTCACCTTGAGTCTCCTCTGATCTTTGCTCAACTGCGCGCACACACACACAAGTTTATAGGAGAGCATAGCAGTACATACTAGAGAGCAGAGCAGAAAAGTTCTACAGGGGAAAATTTTTGACCTTTAACACAGAAGCTGTGATTTATTGCTAACAATACTTAATGTGAGGGCTTTAGAAATATGCTTACCACACTTCCTTGGGAGAATCTGCTAAAAACAAACTGACCTTGTTACACAACAGTGAAAATAATTCAAGTCTTATGGATTCCACATGTGTAGCTGAAGCCACAGATACTATGTAACCTTTAGAAATCTCTAGTCTGCTTCAAGTTAGGGCACAAAGCTTCCTTTTCTGATATGATGGACAAAATATATATATAT